>PVKB01001192.1:400450-471190 GCA_004027205.1 Ctenodactylus gundi | reverse complement strand
TCTTTTTTTTACAGGCTCCAGACAGTCTTGCCAGTTCAGGTCACAGAGGTAGGCTGGCAGGTAGCGATCCTAGTAGGCAGGACCCTGCCTGCCACTGCCACTGTGGCTAAGTTGGAAGGTTGTGTCACCCCTCTGGCCCTGCTTTCTACCACCAGTCATGAATAGAAATGAAGTGTGTTGGGGTAAAAGTTCTAGAGGCACACATTTATAACACCCCCTCCCCCAAATCTTAAGATGACTTAACTCACATGTTTTCACTTGACTGGGATTTTAAAATATACAAGTGAGGTACAACCTCCAAAGAGTCTGATATAATTAGTTTCAGGGTAACTTGGGGACAAGATTTTAAAGAGCTGCCCAGAGGGTTCAGCATGTAGCAGAGTTGGGGAGCCATCTGCCTAGGCCAGAGTAAGTTCTTCTGCAGGCCGTAGGATGTGATAGATTTACCCACTGCCTGCTCCTCCCACTACCCTCACCAACCTCCACTCCAGGAATGAAAGCAAGAAGGCCCAGTGGTGCTGGAACTGACAACATTGCAGACATTTTGTTTTATTTCACCGGAGGGTTTTTTTTTTTTTAAAGCCCTGAATACAAATATACAACTTTTTAATTCCCATACAGGGCAGGAAAGAAAGCACTTTCCACATCTATTGCATTCCTAATTTCATGGAAGGACTAAGGGAGCGAGGGAACTAAGGAGCTGGGGACACACAGAGAAATCCTGGTTGAATTAAGAAAAACCTTCAAGCTGTGGGTTTGCATACCTACTGTCTACCTGACACGTGACACCAATAGCAAGTCAGTTTTAATACTGCTCTGCTCTGCATAGCAGAGATATTGGGAATACTAAACTAATAAACATCAATGATCATTCTTAGTTTGTTGATTTTTTTAGTTTAATAGCAAATTCTTAAGCATTTTGAAAAGAGTTAATTTCAAGCTAAAAATATCATCCAAATTTATTTATTTCACGACTGAACCAAAATTTGTATTTACCAAAAGTTACTTCATACCTCTTAGTTTAGACTGCTTTATACTTGTGAATTTTACATCAAAACTCCAAATAATCGCAAAGACTGATATATTTGAATGAACTCAAGTTCTGTCTTTTGTCTTTATTATCACTCTCTTGCATTTTATTCCAAATAAGAGCCCTTCATTTTTTTAAAATTCTGAATTATTCCTTGTTTTTTATTGTTTGGAAATCTGTAGTACACTGGGGCTGAAGACACTAACAGAGTTCAAGGTGAGCTTGCACCCTTTTAAACTTCTGCAAACTTATTCTAGAGAGAAATGTATGTACTATTGTTGAGTTCACCTGGGTCACAGCCCTGCTGCATAACTGGGAATTTTAATAATTAACTTCCACAGAGAATGTAATGTCTATTTAAAAGTAATAAAACAGACTAATTTGAAATTTGTTTATTTATTCATTACAATCAACTGCTTAAAACTTGGACCAACTGATTTGAGGAAAAGAACATTTTGTTGCAGACTTTGCTTAGCACAGATGGCACGTGGTGATAGTAAAAAGCAGAGTGACTCTAGTCAGTTTTATTACTGTTTCACTTTTCCACAGACAATGTGCCTACTTACCGCTCACCCCCGCCCCCCGGAAAGGCTACTTTATTTTTGTATTTATACATTACTCGTATAGCCAGAGCCACAAAATCCAACAATAGAAGTTGAAACTAGCACAAAAATGTCCTGATTCGTAAGCCGGTGCCCTTTGGTATACAACATGCTATGGATGAAGAATTTATTTCAGAAAGTGATTCGGAAACATTGGATGAAACTTCCCAACCCCTCCATAATGCACAATCACAGCAATGCAATCTGAAAAGGAAGAGCCAAAATGTCTATTAGTCCGTTTGGTCTTGTGCATATTGAATTTCAGATCATTTCAGCTCAGAGGTCTTGGTAGCATGTGTCCCCTCGGAAAATAGAGATTGCTTTAGCCTTAATAAGGAGAAAATTGTTATTTCATTTTATTAACGAGAAGCTTGTATTATACTGAAAAATTCATTGTCTGTGTTCAGCTTGAATATTGTATTCATTATGTTTCCTAATCTGTGTGATTACTACCTGTGTAATTTGATGTCTGCATCTGCTATCAGAATTCTTTCAGCCCATTATATTTTCTATCTTTTTTCATAATGGAGGGTATGATTGGGACATGGAAAATTGCAGCAGATTGCCTGAGGCAAACTGCATCCAGCCGGCACTGTAAGGAATAGCAAGGATGTGGAGTTATTTGGAGAATCTGAAACGAGCGGCCTGTAGGTCTACAGTCTACAACCTGGATCGAAAATGAAGTTGGCTAGTTTTCCACATGGGTTTGGTGGTTCCCAAATTACCTGCGGGAGCTCAGGATGGCATTATTCATTCATTATATCATCAGAATAGATTATGTGAGGTATGATTGGCTAGTGGACTATTGATGGGTTGTTACTTAGGGTTCTGCAGGTAAGAGACGGTTCCTGAAACACTAAAAAACTTGTTACAAATTATTTTTAGATCAATATTAAATTTGTACCTACAAATCACAACACAAAATATTACAATTTATCCTTTTCCCCCTCTCTCTGCTCTAACTGTGAGAAATCATTTCATTTAACAGACAATACCAGTCAGGGGGTATTCATAGCAGAACATACCTAGTGAAATCAGGTATACCTAGAAGGGAAATGGGTGAACTAAAAGTAGGGTGAATATTTAAATTTTAAAAATGTATTACAGTAAAAGAAATATTGCCCTTAACCTCCCTCAGGATATTCCCTCTCACTTCAAATACACTTCTCTCCCCATTCTGGCGACTTTCTGAAGCAGTTCAGAAATCCTCTTTGGTGAGTTTATGAGGTATGATCAAAATCTGGTGAATGCTGCTGCCAAGTTCCCTCCAGTGGACAGGCACATAAAAATATTATGGTGTGTCTTCAGCCACCTTCTCCACCAGAGCTGAGACTCACAACTGCTGGCTCTTTCCCAAAGTAAAAATTAACATAAAAGGTAAATGTTTGGCATCAACATAGACTATAAGATACCCACAGAGTACAACCAAAGACATTTGTGAATGAGGACTTCTAGAACTGCTTCAGAAAGTGGCAAGAATGGGCTAAGTGCATTTGAAGCAAGGACTATTTGAAGGAAAATTAATGAAAATATGTCTTTGCTGTGGTCCATTTTTTAGTTGAAACATTCACTGTGTTTTTGATTACATCTTTAAATCCTAGAATTGATCTGTATTTCAAGCAAATTAGATCCTTGTTTTCTTTATTTAAAAGGAATATCTATTCTATTCTTTAATATATAAAATAAATTATATTAAATTACATGTGATTATATATGCAACCTGGACCCTAGTTAGTTCCCCAAAACTGATTGAAATTATTTGAATTTTGCATTCTTGAGACAAATGAGGCATTAATCATCCCAGAACATATTCTTGGCATTTTAATTAGATAAAATATTCTAGAGCTGGGGGCATAGCTCAATGATCAGAGCACTTGCTTAGGAAGTGTGAACTTGGGTGCAGTCTCCGAAATAATAGCTGATCCTGGTGGTGCACACCTAGAATCCCAAAACTTGGAGGCTAAGGCCGGAAGATTGCTGTGAGTTCTAGGACAGCCTGGGCTACAGGTTGAGTTTACGATATCAGCCATCAGCTTGGACTACAGAGTGAGAGCTTGTTTCAAAAAAGGAGAGAAAGAGACAGATGGAGAGAGAGAGAGAGAAAGAGAGAGGAAGGAAAGAAACAAGGAAATAAGGAAGGAAGTTTCAAAAATCAATTCTGTGTGCTAATCCTTGAGATACTGTAAATATTGTGTTGAGGGAGGGCAGTATGGAGATCTACTTAAGAGACTGACTCTTGGGTCATCCAAGCCTAAGCTTTGCTTTTCCTTTTCCTGTTTTTTTTTTTTTTTTTGTCTGTGTGACTTGGTACAGTTTCTTATTCTACTTAAGTTTCTTTTTCTCTTTCCTCCCCCTGAGCAACGGAAGGACTGTACCTTGCAGGTTTGTTATAGATTCACAAGCATTAAATGAATTACTGCATAACAAATGCTCAGTGCATGGTGCATATATATTAGCTATCACTTTAGAATGGTTGGTGACCATGACTAATTTATCCTGTAGGACTGGCCAGATGGATTCTCCTACCCTCTGTTCAGTTGAGTTGCTGAAATCCCTGTAGTTCCTGGTGGCAACGACATCAGTGACTGTCTAGGTTTCCTCTTTGTCCTCTCCCACTCCCTGCTCTCCTGTGTGCCCCGTGCTGTCCTTCACTGTTGTGTCTTGTTTCTTCCCCTGAATAACCAGGATTTGCTTTCCATGAGCTCTAGAATTTGTAACGAATATTGGGAAAGCAACATTTCTTTCCCTCCATATCCAAACCACAATTTCCCACCCCCATAACAAATGTGACTCTCTTTGGAATCAAGCCTGGTAACAACACAGTCTGGTAATGCAGGGGAGCCTGCACAGGAGAGCCCAGTTGGAGGTACAGTCCTTGCCCCCCTTACTGCTCCCCTTCAGCGAGGCCTCCAGCCCCCTGCAAAGGCCCATACTCTGCACTTCTTTCTTTCCTCGGGAAGAAGTTGGAAGCAGGCACGTTCCGTTCATGCTCTGTGTAGGTGCAGACTTTTTTCAGGGACTTTGTAAAGGGTCAACCCTGCACTCCTCTACAGCCCTCTCCCCTGCTGTGCCTCTGCTGCCAGGGGGATGCCAACTAGAAGCTTAGGGGAGCTGAGCCGTCACATGGGGCTCTAGGACATAGCATCAGTACTGTGATGACCGTGAGCAGTCTTTAAGCTCTGAATCTCAGGCTCCCTGGCTGTAAAGTGGGATAATAATGCCATGTACCTGTGGGGTTGTTTAGAGAACTGAACAAGTCATGTTTATAGGGGGTGAAAGGTGTAGCTCAGTGGTAGAGCGCATTCTTAGTATGAGCTATGCCCTAGGATTAACCCCCAACACTACTAAAATTGAATAAAAATAAAAATAAAATTCCTTTTTACAAAGCCGATGAACTTAGCTTCCAATGACCCACATCAGCATCACTGAAGATGATAAAGGGAAGGAGACTTGTTTTTGCCAAACTCCTTAAAGCTCCCGTGTCTCCTCACGCTTCTCCCAGTCTGACCACCAAGCTCTGGGAACCATGGCAGCCACTCTGCTTCTTCCCCAGGCACGCTCCTTCCTGCTTTCTGCCCAGCCTTATTGGCCTTATGCCCTGGAGTCAATGGAGTGTCACTTGTGGTCATTACTCTTCACCTGGTCGTGTCTAATACCACTGAGTGTTTCTATAGCACTCACGATGTATCAAGTGCTGTTCTAAGCCCTTGGTATAAAATGCATCAGCCCCAGGACAACTTGATTAGCTGGATACTACTAACAGCTCACTTTTGCAGGAGGGAGGAATCTGAGGCACAGAAAGGGCAAGTGCTTTATCCAAATTACACAGCTGGCGATTGGAGGAGTCAACAGTGGAACCTCACAATCTGACTTTTGAACCTGTACTTGGACACCTTGGACAGACTTCCTTTCTGATTCTGTTGAAGAAAGGAGTCCTAGAGATCACATGCCTCAACCAAATATGTTCGTTGGCTACAGATGCTGATTTCAAGCATGGGGCAGGGTTAGGGCCTGGGAAAATGCTGTTCGGAGCCACTATCTTGTACTTTAAGTGGCTTTCTGTGGGAAGGATACGCATCCTTCCGATAGTGCCAAGTCTGCTTCTTGGTGGCACCCCTGAGACTGGAGCCATGTTTCTGGCAGGGGCCACAAATGTTTACCTCTCCAGCATCTCATTTGGGTTCCTCCCTCGTTTAATCTCTTTTGTGTGTCCCCTGGGCAATTGCTGTCTCATCTTATTACTAGGCACTTGGCCCTCACTAGGCCCTACCTATAACCATTCTGAGTGGTATTTGTTACAAAGGCAATTTAAATTATCGCATCCTGTCTTTCATAAATTCCTCATGGCCTGTACCAGTTTATCTGAATGTGCTCCATGGGGCACCACTGCTCTGTGAAATACGAACAGTATTTCAATGGAGAGAAAAGATTCTTTGCTATTTGACAATATATCCAGAACTGTAATACCAAGCACATTTACATAATTATTGATAGTTATTTACCTTTAAGACACCTATACACTTAAGAGCATAGGGAAGTCATATGAAAATATCACAATACAGAGACATTACAAAGGAGAGAATCTAAGCATGGATGTCTGGGGAACAGTTTATTAAGTATCATTTATTTGATGTTTTCAGATCTACTACAATCTTAGAATTTCAGTATATGCTTGTGATATCATCCAGTGACTACTGTACAACGTATAATCAAAAAATACTTGAGTTAAAAATGAATACAAAATTTAAAAGATTATTATAGTAGGACACATTGTTATGAATTCTCCTCAAAATACTCCCCCATGCTTCAAACATATTTATCCCATCATTCTTGCTACTTTCTGAAGCAGTTCTGGAAGTCATTTTATTTATTCATTTTTTTTATTTTTGAATGTCTCTAGTTGCACTGTCATGGCTGCCTCAACGTTCTGAATCAGTTCAAAACGTTCACCTCTTGTGTTCATTTTGACTTTGGGCAAGAGCCAGAAGTTGCATGGCTCCAGGTTAAGTGAACGAAGCGGATAGGGACACACTGTGTTCTTTTCAAGTCTGTGTTTCTATTGGAGAGCACTTGAGAGGACTACACTTTGATCGTTGCCTCACAAAGACACTCACAAAAGAGGATTTTTAGGACTGCCTCAGAAACTGGCATGGATAATGGGATAACTGTACTGAAAGTGAGGATGAGTATTTTGGAGAAGACAAATGATAGTGTCTTTTATGGTAATATTTTTTAAAAAAACATCAATATTCACTGTATATTTTGGCCTGTTCTTATACATGGAAACTGTCCGATAGAACTTTCTGTGGTGGCAGAAAATGTTTATATGCGTGCTGCCCATGATAGTAGCCATCAGCCACCCATGACTATTAAGCACCCTCAAATGTGTCTTGTGCGGCTGAGGTACTAAAGTTTTAATTGTCCTTACTAGTGAATTTAGATTGAAATGACTGCATGTGACTGGGGTCTCTATAGTGGACAGCACACTGTACATCAGCTACACGAATCGGTCCTTGATTGTCTGCTGCAACTCTTTCAGCTGAGTGGCCACCATTTGCGTCTCCTGTAGGCTGGCATCTTCTTGACAAGCTGGGTTCATGGCATGGTATATCTGCTTTGCTGAGTCATACCCAAGCCCTTCATACTCATCCTAAATGCCCTTCTGTTTCCTTTTTTGCTACTTTTGCTCACGCACCTTTCTTCCTTCCCCTTCCCCTACTCATGCTTGAGATCCCTCTCAGGTCTCCACCTGCCTGCCGTTATAGTGCATCTACTTTTTGCTGTGTGCATCCCCTGTTCTTAGCAGGGTGCCTGTTTAATCTCACTAATAATGTTGTCAGCTTATATACTGCATTCTTATGCGGAAGTCTTTATCGTGTCTTATAAGTTATCTTTCTTAGATAAATATCCATCATTTATTAGCTGTTACAATAATCCTGATCTTCTGCCATTTCTCCTTAATGCCTCAGAGCAGGGCTGTGGCATATATCACTCATTAGTTGTCTCTCAGTATGTGGCAAATTAGTCCAAAACTTAATGAGTTAAAATATCAAATGTTTACTTTTTCACAGTTCTGTGGGTCAGAAGTCAGGGAGCAGTTTAGCTGGATGGATCTGACTCACTTCTTTCCATGAGGTTTCAGTCACTGACCTATCAACTTTGGCCTTGGTCCTCTGAAGGCTTGACTGGGGACATATCCACTTTCCTGCCCATTCGTGTGGTTATTAGGACTTAACTTCTCCCAAGCTGCTGACTGGAGAATCAGTTACTCATTCTAACAATCTCTTGACACTGTGCCCAGCTGTCCTCACAGCATGCAATCTGGCTTTAGTTAGGACATAAATTCAAGAAAATGGGAGAGAGAGCCCAAGACATGGGCCCATCTTTGTATTTCAGAAGTGGCATACTTCCTCTTTTCCCATATTCTTTTGATCTCACAGACCAACCAGTGTAGTGTGAGAGGGACACAGGGCACAAGTAGCAAAATGTCAGGCTCTTGGAGACTATCCTCTATCTTAATGGCACAGTCACAGCATGACTGTCATTTCTGTGACTCAGCTGAGTATTAGCTCTGGAATTCACAGAGTGAGAAGCTCCCCAGTGTTTCTTCAGGTGTCAGACCCTCTTTCAGCCACCAGCTGTCCCACAGAACCTTCTCAGGTGTGGACACAGATGAAGAAATTCTTTGGCAGAGGTAGAGCTGGACTCAGAACCTTCGTTTAATCTTTATGTGCCCGTCTTTGTCACCAGATGAGACAGCTTGGGCAGGTTTCTCCTGGGCTATTTCTCCTTAGCCGAAGTCAACACTGTAGCTTCTTCATCCATTAAATAGTTACTAATGTTACTAAATGTTACTAATAGTTACTAAATGTTACTAATCCTTAAGTTACACAACAAGGCGGGTAGGGATCCAAGGAGAGAAATTACTAGAGGTATCCTATAACATACTTTTGACATGTGCGTGTGCAGTCATGAGGGACTTCATATGCTAATTTTGCAAGCCACCTCTCTGTCCTCCTTCTCACCACACCTGCTCTGCCACCATCATGTTTCTCCCTACAGGGCCACACATTGCTTCAGCTTTAACAAATATGACCAGCTGTTTTCTTTTGGTGTCTTTTTATTGCAGCAAGAATTCCAAGAGCTGCAGGAGGAAGGCTGCTGAACGCACCACAGGCTCTGGGCCTCACTTCAAAGCGGCTTTCATCATTCTTCACACAATGTTTGCAGGAACCTCGTCTGTTCTCTCCCAGGAACCAAATTCTTGGGGAGATTTTCCTCAGTGATATCACTATTTACAGAACTCTGGGCTTGGACATCATGTTTATATCAGATTTGTACATGTCCACATGGCCCATAAAGTTTATAAGGGGGTTAGGGAGCTTTTCCTTGTCCATAAATCTTTCCCCATGGCCTCCCTCCATGAGTGGGAAAGAAAGAGGCAGGAAGGAGAGGGGAAGATGCACAAAACTGAGTGGGGAGCACTGGTTGGCAGCATGAGAATCTATTTTTGAGCATTTTCCTTCATTCTCCTCTGCTGGGGTCAAGTGGACAGCAACATAGAGAGGGGCCAAGTGAAGTCCTGGCATCTGGCTGCCATCATCAGATCAGTCAAACATTGAATCTCTCTTTCATCACCTTTGGTAAATGGTGATCATAATGCTGTCACTCCTGAGATTGTTCTGAAGATTAAACAAGGCAAAGAACATAAAGCATTTACGACAGGGCATAGGTGTGTAGACATTGCCAAAAACCCTCCAATACATTTTAACTAAAAAACCAGGTGACCAAAGTCTTCTGGGCTATCCCTCCACTCTTCTGCCTCTGTCTCCAAACTGATTCCAAACTGATCACCCTAGCTGATCATTGAGTTCGACCAGAAAACCTGAGTGCTCCGATCACCTCCTGCCTCCAGCAGTCTCATACTCCTAGACTCCAATATCAATCCATCTGGAAATAAGCCCTTTAATGCACACTTTTTGCATTTACAGAGTGGAGATTGGTTCCAATTCGAAGTAAATAAATTATTAGGTACAACTCCATGGACAGCAATGTAAATGTTGCTGCATCTTAGGAGGAAGTATTTTGGAATTTAAAGTGAGTATTTCACATACATTTTCTATCCATTCCCTCTCTGCTTGAAACAGGAAATGTCTGCAGGCCAGTGGGGTAGGTACACTGAAAGAATAACAGATCAATAACAATTCACCACCAGTCACACAAATTCCCTTGGCAGTTTCCACCAGTTGGGGCTCAAGAAAGTCATTATAGGATGTGTCCACCCAGGCAAGGCAAAGGAGAAAAGATGGTGAAATTATATTTTGGATTGCCTCCAACTATCAAAATAGGTAACCTGGAGTAAAAAAGAAATTTGATTTCTGAATTATTTACGGTTGTCTTGAGGACATGCTCATCTTACAAATCTGACTTCTTACCTCTGTTCCTCCCATGTTGCCATCCTTCTCCATTATGGCTAGAGTGATCTTTTTAAAATGCAAATCTAAGTAGCCTGTCCTGCTTATAAACCCTCAGTGACCACTCATCGCTCTTAGGTAAAACAAAGCAGCTGTATGTGGTCTTCCTGCCCCCACTGGACCCATCCTGGCTTACCCTTCCAGCCCCACTGCACATCCTGTCCAAGTTCCCTCTCACTTCCAAGCTTCACATGCTGTTCCGTCTGCATCTTCTCCTCCCTTCCGTTGTCTCCTTAACTCCTACTCATTCTTCAGATCTCATCTCAAATACCACTTATTCTGACACTCCCCAAGCCCACTAGACTAGCTAGTGAGTCCCAGCTTCCTCCCGTGTTAAACATGGCAGCCCCTTCCCCAACCATTGTGAAGAACCCTGGTTTGTGTATTTGTTGTCTCTGCCAGAAGGTGCTACCTTTGAGTACAGGCTTCTAAATGAGGACTTTGTCTGTCTTTAATACTCACACTTAGTGCTTTGAGCAGTGCCCAGAGCTAACATTAGGCTCAAGAAACACCTGTTCCATCAATGTCTGAGTCTCGGTATCACTAGAAGCCACCTATTCCTGTACCATGAACAGCTTTTTCAACCACAATGTGATCTGCATCGGCATGACACCTAATAGATCCAGAAATTTTCCAGATTGCCTAGAGGAGTTGGATCATAATGACATTTTAGCAATTGAAAGCATGTTGAGTTTTATTAGTCCAACCTCTTCAGTTTATAGATGACGAAACTAATGTGTAACAAGGTGAAAGTCACTCAAGTATTTTAACTGCAGGGTGGGAGTTAGGACACAATCTTGTATCTTCCTACCACACACACACTTCCCATTAAGCTAACAGGTACCCAAATGCCAAATAAATGCACAGTTCACACAGAACCAGAACAGTGAGTGGCCTGTGTGGCTGCCCCTGCCCCACACTTCACCCACACTCATCCCTCCCTGAGAAGAGAAGAGACCAGCCTTCATTATGTTATCACTCCCCCTATGCTGACACCACTCAGAGTCCTTCCTTTGAACTCCATGTTGCCACGGCAACCGTTCTTCCAGCGCATCAACATCCCTGCCCACAATCACCCATGTTGAAATGGATGGCTGCCAAGCAAATCATAGGCAGTTTTTTTCTTTTGAATCAAGAAAGCCGAAAGCTTAAGATCAAGTTCAAATTATTTAGAGGATATATGTGTCAAGGACACTTAGAATCCGTTTCACTGGGGAGGCAGATAAAAGCATGATTTAAGACTGGGGCAGGGGAGGACAGAGCAGCCCTGAGCTCTGAGAGCTCTTCCAAAGCTCTTTGATGTGACGGAGACATTGGAAGTTGTGTAATTCTTCCTCTGTCCAGACACAAAGGCTGCGCCGAGGAGCCCCAGCTGCCAAATACGCCGAGCTTGCTTCATCCTTCCTCTCTCCCCAGTTCCTTTCCCCTCCTTTCCCAACAAGCCAGGACACAACATGTAGATTTTTGTCACAAGGAAAGGACATCTGTGTCCCTGGAGCAAATGCACAAGACTTTTGGGCTTGGAAATAAAAGGAGCTGAAGAGGTCTTGGTCTGTTATGAGGGGTGGTCAACCCAGCTGTAGAGACGAGTTGTGGGGTAGTCCTGGCAAGTTCTGATGATTTGGGGTGCAGATCTCCCAGCTCAGAGAGAGAAACACATGCCTTACAATTTGGTCACATCTATTTAGCTCCTTTTAACTTACACCCCCTACATGAGGGCTAACAGGCAGCATTTTTCTTCCTTTTGTTACTTTTCACCGTCTCCCAAGTGGTTTCCTCCTTTCTTGTCTCTTTCTGTCAGTAGTGTCAGTCAGACCGTTCCTAGTTTGCTCAAATTTCATTCTCCTATTTAACTGTTGCACTTGGCAACCTCCAGATCCTTTGCGCTGTAAAACCTATGCTGCATCGACCCCTCACAGCCTGCTTTCCATCAGCTTTGCCTCAATCAAGTTGCTGGACCAGTCCCGTGTGTTAGCGGGATAATAACTTTTCCTTAGCAGGACAGAATGGTGCAGAGACAGAGTGGCCTTTTCTGCTTCAAAGGCTTCAGAGATCCCTTTAACCACAAAAATGAGAATATAACATAATGGGTAGACAAGAGTCCCATGATGGCAATCTCCCTGCTGGAAATGTTCATGAATTACCTGTAATTTACCTCAAAATGGACCATATGTTGGGCTGCAAGATGCACTTTTCCCTTTCTACTTAAATGGTCTGTTATTCAGAACATTTTTTTCTTGACGTGGGACTAGATGTTGCGAACAGGCTAGGGGGGAAATGCTGGCAACCAAAGAAGATTCACAAATGAAGGTGGGCACGTACTATCATCTGTGTGCTTTGTACAAGGAAAGAAAATGAAATTAGGTACGTTTCCCTCCTTTTAACATCATCAGCCCCACAGGACCAGAATGGAAAGATTAAAGATATCTTGAGATGGAAGGAGGCAATGAACCACTGAGGAACCGGTTCCCTTCATGTGTTTCGTGTTACAGGACAAAAGTGACAGAGCCCTCCATGCCTTGATTCACCTCAAGGTGCTTCTGCCAAGATAGAGGAGGGTGCTGCTGTCTGAACGCACAGATAACCTTTTGCTTTCCCTTGCGTTCTGGACACATCTGCCGTGAGCTGCCTCTCTCATTCACAGTGATAACTTAATATCTATATATTTTTATTCTTTTATTTTAAGTGTCAGAACTTCTTGTTGAAAAGAAATCTTTGGATGTTATCAGAATCTCCGTTTCTTAATCACTCTGAATCCGAGCAGACGCAGAAGGAGGACAATGGCTGTCCTTTTTTTCCACGCAGAGTCACAGCCTCATCACTGGTTACGCCACATCTGCGTTTTTGGAGGGAAATGTCATAATATTGCTAATCAATAGGAGGTGTGACAGGCCCATTTGTCAAAAACAAGCCAACACTGCAGCTGTTGTCCCCCTTTGCATCTTTCTCTTGGGCTTTGCAGAGGGAAGCCCAGGCAAAGGTCTTTTCTGTGACCGGAAGCTCCCTCCTGTGAGCTGGGGGTTGATAGGGAGCCACCGGGTGAAGACAGTAGGGCATCTTGCAGGTGCACAAGTGGGGCTGGCTACAATGGCAGGGGGCCAGCGAGGGAACAGCAGCATGCCTGCAGAAGCCACCAAGACACCCTGCGAGGGGGAAAGGAACTTTGTCTCAGGAAGTTTATTGACCTTTCACTTGAGGAGTGTGGTTGTTTATGTGTTTCTTCTGAACTGCAGATGTTTCTTGCTGCTCTGTTGGTCAGAGGATCAGCAGGTCATCTCAGGGAGGAGTGAAGCAGAGAGAGGGGCTCAGGTCTCAAGCTTAATGATAGTTTCCATCTTTGCTTTGGAGGACAGTGTAACCAGAGGATGGAAAATGTTGACAGGGCAATCTGCACTCCCTGCCCTGCCTCCCTTCAGCCCCTGAGCTGTGACCAGCACGCACCAGCAGGGATCACCACTGCAATCAGATCAGTCATGCGCAGGGGCCTGGGTGTGTGCTGAGGTGACAGGACTGAAGTGCCCTTTTCCACCCCACAAAAATAATTTTAAATGAGCAAATTAATCTTAATCAACTCTTGTATCTTCAACTTTAATTGGCACAGGTTATTGTTGTGGCTTTTCATGCTTGGGGGAGGGTGTTTCCAAGGCTCACGGTTTTGTTTGATTGTTGTTGGAAGGAGCGCGTATTAACAAGGGAGATCTTAAAACCATTGAGGACTTTTCCTGTAATTTCCACTTCTCCCATTTGATTCCTTTCACCCTTACAATGTTGCAACATTTTGGAAAATGGCTCTTTTTTCCCTCAATATACCCTGTTTTTAGATTTAGAAAATATTCATATTCATCTTAAAGATAAAGGAATATTGTTATACTGTTGTAAGTTATATCATCTTTCAGAGAAATGTGAAAACAAAAAAAAGACAATCAAGACTACTTTACCAACTAATGGTTCAACCCTGAGATGACGAACTAGTACTCAAGTGCAAAAACCATGAGAAAAAAAAGTTTTTGGTTAAAGGAAGACAATGAGTTTAAAATACTGTAACATATACTCCTCCGAAATAAAATATGATAATAATGTTCTAGGTATGAAAAGTTTGTGATTTCTGTGAAGGCACTCTCACAAGGTAGCAAAACTGATAGTTAAAAAGATGTTAAGTATCACGAAAATGGATGGAGCCTTCTTCAAGGTGGTTCCCTTGGAAGACCAGGAAGTCTCAGTGATGCTGCCTCTGTCCAAAATGTTTTTGTTTTAGAGAATCTCTTTTGTTCAGACTCAGAAACTTATTTTTAAATATCTTCTGGAATGACAAGTAGTTATAGTTAAAAGTGCTTTCATTTATGGTTTTACTTCTATAAGTAATTCAGAGCGAGTTTTGGAATTGAATTGACAATCAGAAATAGTTTCCTTGATCTGGTCAACAGTAGGGTGTGAGCATAGTAGTAAGGCTTATGGGGATGGTCTTAGAAGATGATTCTGAAAGGTAGCCTGAGATCTGATTGGCCATGGGTGTGTGGAAGAGCAGGAAACTGGCCTTCTAGGGGAGACCAGTGCTTGTAGAGACCTTGCTCTGGTACTGCAAGTACTTTTGAGTTTACTTCTTTTCTGAGGCAGATATTTTCATTCATGGAGATATTCTACATCCATGTTGAGTGAATTTTATAAACAAGATCCTTATCAGTAATGGTAAAGAAAAAGCATAGGCCTCAAAGCAAACACAAGTGCATGCTACTCTTGATCTGCCACCACGGGATTGCATGATCTTAGATTAGTCATATAAATTCTTGGTGTGACTTGGTTTTCTCATCTGTAAAATGAGGTGTGGTGGAATACTAAGTTAAATTAGGTGAGATAATGCACGTAAAACATACAGAACAGTATTGTGCCAGACACATGCAACATACATGCACTTTGGAGTCTGACAAATCTGGATACATCAGTAGCCTGAGCCTCAGTTTCTCTACCTGTAATATTAGAGAAACAGTTCCTACCTACAATGTTGATCCAGCCTACCTCTATTAGAAATCTAGGGTGTTATACTATCATCACTCTCCCTTAGCGTGACCCATAAAATGTGGGAAGTGGTTGAGGCTATGTTAAAACTGTGGATGCCAGTTTGAAGACTCTGAAAGAGAAACATCACTTTTATAGAGTCTCTAGTTATGAATTCTTCAGAAAACTAAGTTAAAAGGAAGTGGTTTTATATCTGCAGTGCTAACAACTTATAAGATTTAATAGAGGCTGCTATTATTTGAAAGCATGTGGTAGCTTGCTTAAGAAACCCAGAAAATAAAAGGAAGAGATATCTGTATGTTTTTTCCTAAGTGTAAATATTCCCTAACTTGTTACCCCCCACCCCTAGAATTATTTTTAAAGAATTAAGGTGAATCTGGAAAAAAAAGGTGGGCTGGGAAGTCAA
Organism: Ctenodactylus gundi; assembly: GCA_004027205.1. NCBI lineage: Eukaryota > Metazoa > Chordata > Mammalia > Rodentia > Ctenodactylidae > Ctenodactylus > Ctenodactylus gundi. The sequence goes on along the minus strand of PVKB01001192.1, from coordinate 455,665 downwards.
AGAAACGTAGGGTTAGCCTTAGGCTGTGTTCTAGTTCTTCCCATTAGGAAGCTGATTGCATGGTATATTAAACTGATTGCTGGGGCTTCTTTATTATCACATCCACAAATGCTACACCCCAAGGAGATGGAAACAGTGACCTTGAGGTCACCTAAAAAGCTAGAATGCTTATTAAGCATGCTTGTTTTTTTCTTTTGTTCCTTTTTGTTTTTGTGTTTTAAATGATCTCCCAACTCTTAGATCCTCTGGCTGTTCTGAGGACCTGCCCACTGCCGGGGAAGATGCCCAGCACCAGCCTTCAGAGAGTCCACCTAGAAACCACATTCCTTCCTCTCTGGGCAAGTCTAGCAATGATTTGGTGAGGACATAAGAGTCAAGCCCTGAGATCTGATCTCATCCAATTTTTAAGAAAGTTTGCATGAATTTCAAATTCTGTAACATATTACAAACATATGGTTTGAGTAATCAATGACCATCTTCACCAATTTTGGCCTCTTTTTCCTTCCTTCCTACCCTTGCCCTATGCTCCCTCCCTCATTCACCCAAATTTGCTTCTTTTTGTTTCAGCTATCAAGATACTGTGAAACTATGTCAAAACTTTATTGCATATTATTATCATCTGGGGATTTTTAAAAAGTCATAATGTAGGTCGTATCCCTTGCCAATTAAGACAGATGTCTGGAGGTGGAGCCAGACATTAGTGTTTCTTAAGAGCCCTGGGTGGCTTCAATGTACAACAAACTGTGGGAAACACTAGATGGAGCTCATGAATACAGTTAAAGCACTTGATGAAGAATTGAAAGTTTGGTGACAATGACACTAAAGACAGTGATAATAATGATCGCAGCTCCTTACATAGTCAGGGCTCTTCATGGTTCACTCATACATCCATGACCATCCTGGTCCTTATTGTGCTCCTGTGAGATGAACACCAGTGCATGAGCTCTATCTTTTCCATCTTACAGATGAGGAAATTGAAGCTTAACAATGGTGAGTGACTTTCTCAAGCAGTGCCTGGCCTAGAGCTGGATCTTCTGAATCTAATTCCAAGGCTTTTTCCACTGCACATTATGGTCTGTCTGTTCCAGGACCTACAATCGCATAAGGAAATGGTACATGGCTTATATAAATATACTGAATATGCACAGCAGAAAAAAATGTGCCAACTTCCCCATCCTTTGGGATTGTATGCAGAAAATTAAATGGAGGTTCATACTCTCTGTCACCTTCATACTGATGCAGCTGGGTTGGCGAAGGTGGCAGGCCTCCTCATCCTCCCTGAGCCGTGCATGGGCACCAGGCATCCCTGACTTCAGAAGCCAGCACTGCCTGAAAGGCTGAGTAGATGAGAGAAGAGTCTCGGACCTGCTGCACCTGCTTGCCACAAAGGAGCGGAGGCACAAGCTGAGCCCACCAGGCCTGGATGTTGGGAGTAGGCGGGTCCAAAAAGCAGGCTCCCCGCATCCTCCCCAGATCCACACACCGTGGTTGGCTGTTAGCCTTCACAGCCAATTACATCTTTCTTCTTCCTTTGGGGGAAGAAAAATGGTCAGGATTGAGGGAGAGACTGGAAGCATTGATTGTGATATCATTTGTTTCCTTGAAGGTTGAAATGCCATCAAAGGCACATGATGGCAGGTAGAATGTGACCACAGGCCACCCAAATCATATTGAGGTAGGAGCTGTGAGAGTGAACGGAGTTGTGGTCAGGGAAGGCCCCACAGAGGGTTAGGGTTGACTTGGGACTTAAACAAGAAGCAGAAGTGGAACAGTCTTTCACAGAATCTCTTCTAATTTCCTCATTTAGAATGCATGTCATACTTTTTAGAATCTTAGAAATTACTAAGTCTGATGTGCCTAGTACATTGCTGAGTAAGAAGGCCCAGGTGAAATGTCACAAAGGTAAATACCCACAAAAAAGGGTAGCCATAATAGCTTAGGATCCTACTAATATGTGGCAGGTGCCTGATTTTGCTGAACCCTGCTGGCTAAACACATCTTTTTAAGGGATGTCATTTCTTATTTGTTTTTGACATAATCCTGCCTAGAATGAAGTTTTGTAACTCTGAGGAAAAGAATTTCTTATATTTCAGAGTATCACAATGCTGGCATTAACGACAGCACTCTGCTGGACTCCTTTCTGTTTCTGATACCCATCAGCAGCAAGACTTCAGACACAGCGTAACAACAGCAGCACCTATTTCAAAGGGCAGCTGGGGAACCTAGTGAGCTGGTATACACATTCGAAGAATCTAGCTCCTGGTCTACAGTGCCTGCTTAATAATACACTGCAGTGGCTGTTTTATTATTACCAGAAATCTAAGATTTACTTACCTTCTTTCCAGATGCCTTGTGAGGGGTTTGTCAGGACTAGCATTGCCTAATAGGAAGCTTACCCAGCTGTGTTCTATGTCTTCTTTGGATTTCGGATTTCTTTTCCTTGACCTCCAAGGATACTTGTCACCTTGCACCTGCTTCCAGCTAATTCTTTTCCCTCTTTATTAACATTTCATCCATCTTTCAAGTTTCATTTCAAATTCCATTTGGGGAAATTAGGAAACACTTCATGGAGGAACTAGGATTCATCTCTCCCTCTCAGCTCCCACAGGTCTTTATAATTTTATCATGGCATTTATCATATTCTATCCAGTGCTGTAGCTCCATGCCATCTGTCTCTTTCAGCACTCAGTAACTTTCCTGCAGGGAAGAAGGATAGTCCATCATCTGGGAGCCTCTCACGGCTCATAGCATCTTATCTGGCGCATAGTAGATGCTCAGTAAATATTTGTTGAATAGGAATAATTTAAAAATTTAAGAAGTCTTTTATAATCAGCTACTTTCCCATTTGCCTACTGATTTGTCCAACTTGGAAGAATAATTTTGGAGATAACATGAAGCCAGCCTGAGCTTTGTGAATTGAAGATGGAGTGATTGTCACCCTTCGTCTGTCACGCTGTATAGTACACAGCAATGTAATACTGGAGAAAAGGAATGAGCTGGCAACAGTTGTACTACCATGCAGCAACGTAGCCTTGAAGAAGCTCTGAGCCCTTCTGGTCCTCAGTTTCCACACATTTTAAAGTGACTATAAATATCTCTTACAAATGCCCATGATTTTTGGCTTCTTTTCTAATAAAGAGAAATTTTGCTACTCTTTTTCACATCCCCTCTTCCACAAAATAATAAATTGAACAGTCAGGTTTTTTTTTTTTATAAAACATTTCTTTGTACCTAGTACAAGCACAGTGTTTGGCTCACAGTAGCTTCCCAACAAAATCCTTGTTTATTTATTTGAATGAACAAATAAGTACATTGAGAAACAATTTACAAGGAATGTGATATAGTAATAATTATAGTCTTGGCCTCCTAAAAGTCCGTGTTTCTGGGACACAAACCAAAGCAAGATGTACACTCAAAAAGTGGATTGTGGGAAGTATGATCTGGCTTTGGCTCAGTCTTTTCCTATATTGTGGCATGAGCTGCATGCAAGGGGCTCCTTCCCAGTTAAATCTAGCATGCTGTGCTAGTAGTGTTTTGGAAGAGACGAACTCGAAGTATCCCATGTGATGCAAGACAGCATCCCTGCCCTGTAAATGTTAGTACCACCCACAGTCACTTGTGCCAACTCAAAATAGCCCCCTAAATAAGGATACAGGGTTCCCCAGAGAGGAGGGGTTGCTGGAAAGCAGGATTGACTCCTGCCAGAGGTTTCTGTTCAAAGCCATTTTGCCTAAAACTCATTTCATCATAAGGTGGCTTTGTTCCTTGTCGACTTGTCAAGATGAATAGAGGACCAACTTGCGCCCCTGCTCCCAAAGAGAACCAGACGTGGCACAGCTGACTGCGTGTGAGGAACTGTTCTGGTCTTCTTATGTATGTGAGTCCATTTAATCTTTTAGTATCTATTTAAAAGTGAGAATTGTGGAGCAAAACTGTTTAAGACAATGCATCCAAACTATTTCGATACAAATTAGTTCCCAGATTAAGCAACAATTTTAGAGTGTTCTTCCTACTTCTCCTCTTTTTTTGGTATATAATGTGTTTTTCTCCCCCCCCCCCATTTTATTGATATGCATAAGTGCAAAATTTAAGGTTTACAATGAAGTTGAGCATTTTGTGCACATATGTATCTTGTCAAGGTGACAAGGACTTTCCCACTCTCCTTTTGTCCCTCTCCCTCCCCTCCCCTCCCACTCTCCCCAACCTACCCCCCTGGTTCACTGTGTTTTTTACTTTTAGTTCCATGAGATGGTTGTGATCTGGGTTTCTCATATCAGAGAGACCATTCGATATTTCACTTTCTGCTTCTGACTCACTTCACTAAGAAATCTATTCATGTAAAGAATATTTACTCCACAAATTTGTCATGAGGATTATAATGAGTGATAGTATTACTATGATAAACTTTTGACTTCACTACATTAACCCAATTAAGATATGCCAAAAACTATATCTTAGTTTTCTGTATTGCTAAGAAACTTTCCTATGGGCCTCCATCCCTCCTGGAGATGGAGAAGGAGATGGAAAGAGAGAGGCCATAACAACACTGGCTAGAGGCTCCATGGTCCCTTCTGGTGAATGGCCACCATTTTCTGGTCAGTATTCAGCCAATACATGTAGAAATGCCTAGTGCCATGGCTTCCCCTTCTCAAGAGCCCGCTGTCTCACAGCCCATCGCTGTATTCATGTGCCAGAAGGACCTCTGTCAATGACTCTTCTTTTGAAAAAGATGAAGGCTTCTTTAAAAATAAGGCGAGCACAAAATTCCAAATAAAATTCTGTTACATTTTTTGTCTACTTGGTTGATTGAAAAGAAAGAGAGAACGCAGAGAAAAGAGCCTCATAAGTTAGTTAGGATGGCTTTTCTTTGACCCGATTCTCTTACACGTTGGAAGAATTTCTTTGGCAAATTGAATCATTTTCACAAGTCAATTACATGCATTTCCTCATCCTGTTTGAGTGTAATAAAATAGCTTAATAGAATAAAACAATAACCCTAAGATGATGATGTTGGCTATTATTAAGTATAACAATGGGAATTAATTATGACAGCAGAAGGGATAATTGATGACTCAGAAAATGGATTCTAAAACTATTGCGACTTCAGAGGTTTTTAAAGAGCTATACAGCATTCTGAAGGCTTTTTGAACAGGATTATTAATAACATCTTTTTTCTTAGTTCCTTGCATTTGGTTAGCCCTTTATAAAATACTTTCATGCATAGAAAGTTGTTTTTAATTTAGACAATGCTTTCCGTGTGTGAGGTGCCATGCTTTATTCTGAGGACTTCACACATGTCAACTCGCTCAGACTCTCCATTTTGTCTGCTTGGTGATTTGGGTTGTTCTCTTACAAATGGGGACACTGAGGCTTGGAGTCACAAACTCTTGCTTGGTTCCCCTGGTAATATGGCAAAGCAGGAATTTTAATCCAGTCTGCCTCCTGAGTCAGAGCTTTGAAACTGGGAGCTTCTCAGTTCAGTCTTACAGACTCCTAGCAAAGTGTGACTGTTCAATTTCATTTTCCATGAAAATAAAACACTCTTATGCTAATTAGTAAGAGCCAGGGCTGGAACTCAAACCCTGTCTTCTACCCTCAAATCAGCTCACTTCCTGATGTGTTCTTATGAAACAATAAGGTTTTTTTTCCAAAGAGGTATATTGTATATTTAGAAATTAGATGACTGAGGAAAAATAATCCTATATTTCCTGGGAGGAAAAAAATTATGTTCAAATGTTGAAAATCAGTGGAAACATATATAGTTCTTTTAAACTAGGGACATTAGTAATTTAGTAGCATGAACTCAGGATGCATAGTGAATGAGGCCATATTCTTTCTGATTAATTCTGATTTTTTTTCTGTGTATAAGAAATCTGTGGGGAAATTTTCAGGTCCCAACCCAGAAATTCTCACTTGTGGACCTGAGATCAAACTTAGTAATCTGATTTTTTTTTTCACTAGTAGGGATTTATCCAGGAACCTATGCATTGAGCTGCACCCTAATTCTTTTTATTTATGTTGGGACAAAGTCTCACTGAATTGCCCAAGTTGAACTTGAATCTGTGAGCCTCCTTCCTTGGTTTCCTAGAATGCTGGAATTACAATTGTGCAGCACCACACCTCACTAAAAATTTGAATTTTTAACAGACATACCATGTGCTAAATGTTTCTTTTTGAAATGGGGAAGTGAAAACCCAGAAGAGGCATCTTTCCACATTTATTGAGATGCTAGAAAATCAAGACTCTGGGATAGACATGGCATGAAGAGCATTTTGACTTATGATTTTTTATTTATGAAATTCAAGATTAATTTCTTCTCATAAGAACCACAAACTTCCTAATACAATTCATTCTTAAGTGAGTTAAAATCTTCATATAGCTGGAGCTAAGAGCTACTGAATTATAAGGAACTAAATGTTATTGAGGTTTTGCAATTTAATAAGTGTAATCAGCAGCACATTGTCCCACAAAACTTAGTTTGATTAATTATATCAAACACCAATTCATAAAATCAAATATATGCAGAAATTACTTTAAAAGACAGAAGGTCTACCAAGAGACTTAGAGTCAGGTTGACTATAGCCAAAAATGTATCTGCAGAAAGAAGGTGTCTGAGTGGGATACAATAAAGGGAAATTAGAAAGTCAAAACCCTGAGAGTACCTAGAAGTCTATGGGGATTCTGTTGCATTCGAGGATATGCTGCTGTGCCCTTCTGGTTTGTCTACCCAACCTCAACCCCATTCTCTGACTCTTCCCTCCTTCTTCACAGAGTAACTTGTCCTAGAAGCCATATTTGTTGGGTGCTGTCTGGCTCCTACCACCAAAGTTGCTGGGAAGATGTGGGCACCTGACATAGAACTGACCAATCAGATTCTTTGTCAGAGAACATTGTTACAGGGGTTCAAAGGCTCTCATTAGTCTCTTCTAGTTGCTTCATATGTAAGCTCTGGAGCTTCTGAAACCCAAGCAGAAGAAAGCAACTTCGTAAAGAGACTGTCCAGAGGCAGTGGGATAAGTCCCCTGCAATTTGGGTGACTCGGTTCTGAATCATACCTAAGAGATCTAAGGCGAAATGAGTTAGAAAAGACACCGAGCAGGGTCTATGGTTCTACAAAACGTCTACGTGTGGTCTGAGATATGGACACTGGAGTGTCCTGGATGAAGTTTCTGGACTTGTTTTACCTGATGACATTCAACGAGAGGGCAGCCTTTCCATTCTGTAGTACTTTGAAGACACACGCAAGGTAGGAAGGAATCACTAAATCCAGTGTTTCGTATCCTCAGACAACAGTGCAGATCTTTGAGGATCAAAATGGTCCCGGTGGGCCTTCAGGAAGAAAGAGGAGTGAGGAGGAGGGTATTAAGGTGCCCCTCCAGCTGTCCAGCCTGACGCAGCTAAAATTCACAGATTATGAAACAATGATTTACGGATTAGAAAACTGAGGCTGAGGTTTAAAATACTAATCCCATGTCTTGGGTGAGCTATAAAACATAAAATGACTGGTATTTAAGGTTTTCATGACTAATGACAAACTTCATGTTAATTACTCGTAAGAATCACAAACTTCCTAATGTAATTTGTTCTTAAGTGAGTTGAAATCTTCATATAAATAGAGCTAAGAGCTACTGAATTATAAGGAATTAAATATTACTGAGGTTTTGCAATTTTATAAATGTAATCAGCACATACTCCCACACAACTTAGTTTGATTAATTATATCAAACATTAACTTATAATTGTATATTAATATATTCATATTTGTATATTTTCTTTTTTAGGAAACTTTTCTCAGTTTGTCTTGTAGGACTTTATGTGTTCAAAAATAATTTGCTAATAGTAGAGCCAGGTATCAGTATATGTTGGACACTTATATTGAACTTGGAAAAAATGATTTCCTGTTCATATATCTGCCTTAAATAATCACATGCCTCATGTATATATACACCAGAAACATAAATGTGTACACACATTCATTTTAGTTCTTTTTCTCCTTCTTTTCCCCACTAGAAAACATTTTTAAGAACTCAAAAGACATGTTGGTGTTTCTGAAGCAAATTTTCGTTTGCTCAGCAAATAGCCTGATGAGGCCTTGGAAGTCATACTCTGTAAATTTTAGGTTTAAAAAAGGGTCATTACAAAGACTATGGCAGTGGCCTAAGTGGATCTTAGGAGCCCTAGGGACAGACTTGAAAATTTGATATTAAAATTAAATAACCAAGAAAGAAAGCAGTCAAAAGCTATTAATAAGGCTAAAAGTAACAGTGGATTCGTAGGAATTAAACACAAATGATTTTAAAAGGAAACGCTGTTCTCATTGGTTTGAATTGGCTGCTTATCATTACAGCTGCTCCTGTTCGGCTTGAAGCACAATATATATTTTTAAAGAACATTTGATATTCCTTATCTCTTTTGGCAGTTTAATGAAAATTGAGAGGACTGCACAGACCCACATTGAGGTCAGCTCTATCTTTGTCCTCTGACTTCCCCTCTCCATTCTTGGCCAGTCCAGGACACCATTAGGATATTCCATCTGATTTTTTTTCCAGGCAATGCATTATGTACCTATCAAATGATGTTTGGTGATCAACTCTTGATCTCTCCTGGAGGTCAGTCAATGACACCATTTAAATTGTCATCTCATTTCTTTCTTTTGAGAGAATCCATCTGTTTTCTTAGAGCACAGAGGGATGTCAGGCTCGGGTAAGGTACTAAGCCATTCACGGACAAAATGACACTTTTTCTCATCAAGCCTGTCAGATTTGTCTTCTGTGGGAAGATGGACTTCATTATTAATGGGGTCTCTTTCATTTAAAGTCCCAGTTACTTGGCTTTGAACTCGGTTCTTCTCTACTTTGCATGGTGAAGTCCCCTCAAGTCTTAGTCACTTTTATTTTGGGCATGAAGTACATGAATGAAGGTGGGTGGGTGCAATGAGACTTCAAGCATGAATTTTGAGGTCAAGTCAGAGAAAGCTGCCAACTGTCCATATCTCTTGTCGCACACAGCAGCATGTACGTACATTTGGAGTAAGCCTAGGCAGGTAAAAAAGAATACAGTAATATGGGGAAAGGATAAAAGTAGAAAAACTTTTAAAAACAGTGGCTTGAGAGGATTATTTAAAAGACAAAGGCTTGAATATTTATTGACAAAGGAAATACCGATGTATTTGCTGTTTGTGATCGCACTCCAAGTGTCTGTCACGCACACAGCCCATCATCGGCTGAGCACCAGTCAGTTCTCTGAAGTTTTATTTCTTCTGAATACCCTGAATCGCTCAGAGACAGGCTTACGTGTTATGATCAGAAGGTTTGGCAGAACTGGCAGCCGTTATATCTTCCTGGATGCTCTTGCCTTGAATCAGCTGGGGGCCATTTTTAGCTTTTCAAATTAATAATTTGAACAAGATGTTATGCCTATATGTAACGACTTCATCTTGTCTGCAGAAATGATCCCAAGCAGCAGTTGCTGCACACAAGAAGGTCTCATTAAGCAAGATGTTGATGCAGGAGCACAGGTACACGCGTCGGCCGCTGCTGCTGGCTAACTGCTTAACTACGGAACTGATAGCCGAGCAGAAGGTGTGCGAGGCATTAGTGCTGATCGTTATTCTGGGGGATGTGTAGCATCTCCACTCGATTTCCCTTTTGTTTTCCATTTAGAGCAATGTACTGCACTTAAGCCAGATTCCGTAGGGATTTCAAGAAACATAATTGCATTTTTTCGAATTAAGGAATTTGTTTTAAAGAACATGCTAGGACAGTCGTGTCCAACCTGCAGGCCTCTATTTTGGTTTATTAGTTAGTTTGGTTTTGGCCTTGTTTTTTGAGTAAAGATGAACTATTTTGGGCCACATACAAAATATCTAATGTAGTTCATATATATATATATATATATATATATATATATATATATATATGAGATCCAAAATGTCTTTTAATTTTTTTTAACCCTAAATAGACAAAGGCAAAAATCCAGTAAGTTGCAGGCTAGATGTACTTGTTAATTTATGTGTTGATGAATATCTTTATAAGGACCCTATTTTAATATGTTATCAGCTTTGTTTTTGTTAAAACATCTTGGCAAATAGTTTTGATGTGCAGATAACTGAAATAAAACAAGCCAGTAAAACAACCACACTCTGAAAAAATAAAACAAATTCCTATGTAGGTACTTTTCTTTTGGTGAACCTTTTTTCATTTTACTCTATTTAAATGTAGACCAATGTTTATTGCTCAAGTCATCATATTAAAGATTCAATCAATAATTTGATGGTCAATAAAAAGGCTCAAGGCAGAGCATGCCTCCAGAGGCTATGAGAAAAAAATCTGAAGATTTAACTGATATATATATTCATCAGACCCTGGAGGGTTTCCCAGTCCTCCAAGCACATTTCAAAATAGCTAGATGCTCCAGATTTCCAATGACATGAGTCACGACAAAACCCACAGGCAGAAGTACCCTCTTCCTGTTTAAGTATGAGCCACTCCCATTTTCTGTTTGACTGGGTACCACCTAGGTCCCACAACTCTGTCGTTTTTGACCTAAACTTTGTACAGTAAAGATGTAAAAGCAACCACAACAGCCCTTGAGTGGGACAGAAAAGTTATTACAAGCTATAATCCCAGCATTCTGGAAGGTTGAGGCAGAAGGATCCCAGTCGGAGCCCACATGGGCAACTCATGACATAGCAAGACCCTGCCTCAAAATCAAAACCAAAAAATGGGATGGGGATATACCTTAGTGTGAAGGCTCAGTACCACAAAAAAAGACTTTTACACAACAATAGAAACCATTTCATAAAGTATGCTGAAAGGGGCCTTGACTCTTCTCCCTTAATATTTTATAGTAATGAAATCTATATAGTATAAATTTTATCATTTTAATCATTTTTATGTGTACAGTTCATTGGCATTCAGTACATTAGCCACTTTCCACCTGTAGAATTTTTCATCTTCCCAAACTAAAACTCTTACCCACGAAACAATAACTGCCCATCCCAAACCCTGGGCAGCCTCCATTCTCTCTCTAATGCTTGACTGGTCTTGCCAATGCTCAGTACTCCTCAACTTCAGAAACTTTCTGCTGTTTATTTTAAAAACCCAAATAGAACACAGCAGCAAGAGAAGGGCACAGGCCACCCCTGCCTCCAGGGATTCATTGAAGGAATGATTATACCAATAATAATGCTTGGGAAAGGAGTGATCTTCCCTGAATGAGGCGGGCTCTTGCCCAGGCTGTGACAAACTCAAAGCAACGTTTCTCCTTTAAAAGGGCTGGTGATGGGTAGCACATTTGTGCTTCCAATGGGAGACTAATTCAATCACTGGGGCCGGCAGTGACCAGAAAGCCAGCACTGGAAACGTATGTCTTTTGGATCTACTACACAGTTACTATTGGGAAAGGTGGTGTTTGTTTTGGGCCACGTAAGGAGAGTACCATGGGGCCCGTTTGTCTCTGTTTATTGAATTACCAGACCAAGGGGAAGATTTGGAATGGCTTGAAACATAGAAATGAAGCCCGTGTGGGACTTGAATGTGGCCCAGTGTATGAATGAGATCCCTTTGTTTCCCTTGTCCCCTTCCTCTTCTGTCCTTCCAAATGCACTCATCACCCAGAGAAAAGCATAATCGGTTCAAGCTAAAAAAAGGATTTTTATGCAAAGTAAAGAATGAGAAAACAGAATTAGCAGCCAATCTGGAAAATTCCTATCCTTAAGAAATTCCAGTCCTTTTCAGAATACAAATAGTGCCATTTTCTTTGAGTTATCTTGATAACTGCCTCATCTTCCCATTTCTTCTTATGTAACCTAAATTTAAGTTGTGCCTCAGATCCCTGGCATGTCTTTCTTATATTTTAAATTAAAAAAACAAATTACAGAATTTAAGTGTAAAAAACCCCACATAAAGATGTAAATATCCTAAAAGAAAAAAAAAACTAAGAAAAATTAGTTTTTTGGTTCCACTGAATGTGTAGTAAGCAATTTGTAGATGCACTTTAGTGGAAGTTTTGAATGACTCACAGGCATGAGTTCCCAAGGACAGGCCAGCCAAAGGCCACACCTCAGTTTCTGTTCCCATGAGCAGCACTGGGAGCCTTCCATCAGGGCTCCAGAAAGATCTTGTCTAGAAAATGAGCTGAATGCACAACTGCTTTTTATACATGGCTGTTGCTTTGTCCTCAGCCATAGAAGGAAAGATATTCATCAGAAAAATGAAAGGTTTGGTAGGCTGTTTGATTATTATCTGAATACATTTATCAGATTACCTGAGAATAGGACAACAGGTTGACGATTTGAGGGGGAAAGAAATCCCTTAGCGGGGTACCGGCATGTAGGCAAAGAGGGCACATGTCCTTGGGTGTTTCTAGCAGGAATGGGAAAGGCGATGGTGGGAGATAGTGGGAGACAGCTTTGTCCCTTGCCCTTTCACCATGTTGCTGTGTGGCAGTTCTCTCTAACATGACAGTAGTTACGGTTGGTCCAGCAGGCCTGATTCTACAAGGTCACATGAAAGTGATATATGCTTAGAGAATTTCCATACAGGACAGTGATTGATTGTAAGCACTCCTAGTAATGTGTGGGAGGGAGGAGCCCTGGTTTCTCCAACTCTGAATTGAGTTTTCAATACAGTGAGAGAGTTACTAAGTGTTCTTAAGAAATACTTAGGGGAGAAGGGCCTGTCCTGGCTCTGCATCGCTGGTCCCTGAAGAAGAGGCTATGCGTGCAAGCTGGTCCTCATGAGGTTCCTTGACGCCAGCCAACTGGCACGGCAAGTTCTCTAGAAAGAACATGCCCAGGACCTGCGTGGTTGCCCTCTGCCCAATTGTATGGCACACAGCACAATGGGCCATGGCTAAAGTACCTGCGCTGATCCTCCTAACACCTGTGCTGCGTAAACAACAGAAACTAAACTAGAAAAGCCTCTTTTCCAGGCCATTTTCCTCTAAGGGGATGTGCTTGGCAAGCTTATAGTTTATTGGGCCCTGGCCTGAAGCCATGCTCATATGACACAAAAGCTAGATTGCCATTGGCCTATGCATAAAGAGAAGTAAGTACTGCGTGGGGGTCGATAGCAGAGACTTGAATACCAGGTAGACGCAGGTGGATTCCTTGCTTCTGCCACTTACTCAGTTTGTAGCTTTGGGAAACTCACTAACCACCTCTGACTCCGTTTCCCTGTCTGTAGAATGGGGATGGTAATTATAATCGCTTCATGGGATTGTAGTGAGATAATATATGTAAATGAGATAATATAGGTAAATACCTTAATGTAAGGCCTGTCTTGAGATGTGATGTAACAGGGTAAGTATTCTTGTCACATTTACTTTTATAGAAAAAGAACCCCTGAGAAGATGACCAACTTTGCCCAAGGAATTTCCAGCTGGCATTATTATCCCATTGTAACAGAAAGACTTAATGACCTGCTGAAGGTATTGCATGGGCCTTCAAAATGGAGTGAGATTAACAAGGGAAAACCTTAAATTAGTCTGACCTTCAAATTCCTTCATACAAACAGCAGAAAGTGGTCCATTGAGCCAGTGGTCGAAGCCAAAAAAAGTCTCCCCCTCTACTTTCTCATAAAGAAGCATTACATTAAGTGGGCTAGGCCCCTTGTCACAGGAGTGAGACTCAGGAGGTGGCATGGAAAACTCTTGGAAATACACCAGATTCTCAAGAATGACACAGAGCCCATCAGAACCTGGTTTTTGTTTGTTTACTCTGTGGTACTTGGGTGTAAACACAGACCTTTGCTCTAACCTACATCCCAGGCTCATTTTTATTGTTTATTTGAGACAGGATCTCACTCAGTTACAAAATTGCTCAAGCAGAGCTCAGACTTGGAATTCTCCCACCTCAGCCCCCCAAACTTCTGGGATTATAGGCTTGCGCCAACAGCCGCAACTCAGAACCTGTTTGTATATTTGGCTCATTTACTTAATAATAAATATTCCTTTGGGGTAAATAAATGGTTAGATGACCATCAAACACATTCTATAAAAGATCACTCCTCCCTTGGACTTGAAACTTCAAATATTTAGCTGTTTTTTTTTTTCCTTTTTCTTTTTCAAATTGAGAGAAGAAATTTATAATGCTTCTCTCACTAAATTTATATTTTCTCATGTATTTATCTAAATCAACACATTATTTCAATATCTTGAATGAAAAGCCCAACTGGAATTTCCACAGGGCTTTCGGATTGACTGACACAAGCCAAGCCAGTGACAGAGTCACATGGGCTAAACTCCCTCACTTGGCAACTTCCCCCAGCTGCCTCCCACCTCTCTCACTAGATCGTCAAAATCACCCAGTTGCATTAAACACAGGCCTATTTTTCCCCCCAAAACCTCCTTAGTCTCTGACAATTGACATTTCAAAATCTCATATCAGCAAAAGAGAAAAATGAATCCTTCTCCTCACTTTCTATTTCAAGATAATGTTGGAAAAATTAAAGAAATATGTAGTACAATTTTAAAATGATAAATCCACTTCCCTAAGTATTTCCCCAATATTGCTTTATAATAGTTCCTTGTGCATGGTTTAACAGTGGTATCCAATTCTTACTTACATCATTGATTTTCCCAATACAGATGTACTGGAGTGTGAAATGTTCCCAACACTGGAAGCTCATTTTATGCTGGGGAGGGGAGAAAAATCTAGATGGAGCCATTTAGTTAAGGGGCTAGAAAAGAGCTGAAAGCTGGCGTTGATGGGGTATGAGTGTTTAAGATCTGTAAGCTTTCTGAATAGGAGATCAAATAAATACAAATCATTTGATTCCTAAGTAAACTCTAATACAAGAAACATTGTTTAATACTGAGCACAAAATGTAACATATATATTGATAATAAATGCCACACATGAGTCTGTACTAATCAGCAATAAAACATTGAAGTTTTCAGAATGGTTCGGTGCCCTGAATACCGCCATTTATCCCACCATTGTGACCCGTGTGTTTTATAGATTAGAAGCAGGACTCAGAGACACTATCTTCCTCTAATGTAAGTGAGCACGTAAGCCAGCCCTGCAGTTCTCCATGCCCACGTTGCCCTTATCCCCATTGTTTCTACCCTCAAGTGCCTGCGCTTCTATGCTGAGGGCTTAAAGCAGCCAACCAGCATTTCTTCAGCCAGATATAATCTCCTTGTTGCAAAACAAACATAAGAAAGAGACCCCTCCTAGATGTGACTTTCATCTCCTGCTGCACAGAATCAGGCACATCCTAGGCAGTCAGTGAGTTATTCTGCGAAGATGAGCATGATCCCTTCTTCTCTGGGAGACAGAAATATTTTCTCAATAAAGCATGAGGGTAGTGAGTGGCTTCAGGTGGAAATAAACCAATAGAGGATGGGATCCATAGCTTGTGGTTGAGCCTTTTTGATGTGAGATGTTTTCTCTAAGCATTGAAGGCTTAAGAAAAAAAAAAAACATAGTTTCAAGCATTTCTCTTGTGTGTAATTCATGGGGCTGAAGTCTGTCCTTCCCGCTGACCCCTGAGTCCTGTCTCCACCCTGCCTGGCTCTCGACTCCCAGAGTGGATCATCTTTCTACTCATCCTGCTCAGTAACCCGCTTCCTGCCTCTGTTTATTTTTGTTTTTCAATAAGCCACTGTCAGTAAGAACTCAAACAAATATTACTGTTCTAAGAAAAATGAAGACTTTTCCAAATATAATATTAATATATTTTCATTGTAGAAGGTTTTGAGAGTCAAGACGTGGCAATAAAGGAAATAAAAAGCCTTTGTTCTCTTATACCCCAGAGATAACCGCGCTAATATTTGGTATGTATCACTCTACTTTCCAGTCCATAGTCTAAGCATTTTAATGCATGTTTCTGCTTTGAAATTTTACCATATATAATATATAAACATGTGTTCTCATAACATTTCATATTTTTCTACTAAAGCAATGCAAAAACGTTAGTATGCCTACAAATCTGCTGGAAAGGATGTTCAAATGCCTATTCTTAAATGGTCTGTCCAGAGATGCTAAACTCACATGCAGGAGTCTGTATTTTTCTTAGGCATCTCTAGCTCTTTCTAATACTGTTTTCTCTCAAGTCATTTGTTAAGAAACATGTCTATAAACCTATTTATTTATTGACTTTTCTTATACTGAGGATTGATCCCGTAGCCTTTACATTAAGGTATGTCCTTGATCTTAGAGTCCAAAGTTTTCCACTGAGCTACTCCAGTCCTGTTTGTTATCACCGTTGTTGTTGTTGTTTTTATTTAAGATTTCGTTGTTTTATATCACCAAGTTGCCCAGTCTGGGTTTGAACTTATGATCCTCCTGCTTCCATTTCCCAGAGTGCTGTGATTACAGCTTTGCCCACCAAACCTGGCTCCATAATTCATGCAAGTCTTAAGATTCTTGTTTTAGTAGTTACATAGGCAAATGCGATGAACTAGAGTGATGGGAGAAAGGGAGCAAGTTCCCAAAATTTTGAAATTGATATTATGTATTGCTTTAGCTAACTTATGGTATCACTTTTTTTTTCTTCAAAAATTCCTTTGAACAAATCCCTGGGTTGGAAATAATTACTGTAGCAAAATATTACATGAATTAAAAATACAAGTATATTTACACCAAAAAAAACCCTTCAAGAAAATTTGCTCGTTCTAAGCCTTCTTCCTTCTTTTCCTGGTGGCTCTTCATTTATGACTGACTTTGTGTCTTTATCTGTGTGCCTCTTCGTATTTGTCTTCATGGAGACACTGTTCCTAATATCTTTCTAAAAGTTCTTTCCCTTGACGTGTCCCCATCTAGTGAAGACTTCCTCCTTTCTCTTCATGTGACTGTCTCCAGGGGCGGAAGTCATCTATAAAACCTGACAAAGCAATAAACGGGTGCTTTTGCTGATGCCTGTGTGAGGAAAGGGAGGCCGAGGTAACGAACACCAGGATCCTCAGGAGTCTGGTTGTCACGGTGGATTAACCAGATGACCTTTGGCAAAGGTTGGGGGCCACCCATATTTAAAGTCAGCAGCCATAGAACACTAGAGAATGTTGCCTGCCAAAGCGACCCACTGACTGACTCACCTCCTCCCCGGGTGGAGCTCATTGTCTCTGTCTGCTGCCACAACCCTCAGGAAGACACACACGTCATCACCGAGCAGGAGAGTGAGGACAAGTCCGGGTGAGGGGACAGCAGGTGCCTAGGGGCTGTCTTAACAAAAGGTGATATTACTAGATTTACCCTTAAGCCTTAAATCTTCACTATGTATCAAAAGTATTATTTATTGAGTATTGATATATGTACTGGTTGAAGAGAAGACTGAGATTCACAGATGAGTAAGGGGAAATGAAGATAATTGCAAAAGAGAAAATTGCAAAAGCTTGAGATACAGGCAAAGTTCCAAAGACAGTTTGCCTGAGAGATCCAGCTCCTTCAGCGCAGTCTCAGATCACCTTCCCAGAACATCAGTCCTATAAGTGGCCCTGAAGAGATACCCTATTTCAAATGTCTTTGCAATTTCCAGGTGCACATGAGCCTTTCCTGTGGGACTCTGTGGTCTCCAGCCACTTGCAGGAGCACACTGGACCATCTGCCATATGCTGGGCAAGGTGGCATGGAGCAAGCCAGAAATCCAGACATTTTGCAGAAAACTGCAAGGTACTGGAAGGGGATTATATATCAGAGGCGTTAAAGTACCTCTCCAAGTTACATGGTTCAAATGAGGCCTAAATAGAATTTGAACCCAAACTTTGTCTCACCCCAAATTGTTCATCATCTTTCCATTTCCCCTCTCTGATTCCTAGGGGAGACAGAGGGTTTGTGTGTGCCCATCACATTCCACCTCTTTTTTGTTTGTTTGTTTGTTTGTTTGTTTGTTTCCTTGTGGCACTGGGGATCAGGCCCAGGGATTTGCACTGAGCTACATACCCTGACCATTTTTATTTTTATTGTTGATTTTGAGAGTCTTAACTAAGTTGCCTAGGCTGGGCTCAAACTTGGAGTTATATCCTGCCTCAGCTTCCCAAAATGTTGAGATTACAGGCCTGCACTGCCTTCTGCTGGCTCAAGTCAATTTTTGTTGTTTGCAAAGGAAAAGTCTGAACTGAAACATGCCTGTGACGCTGCATCTGTGATAGAAAGTGTGTCCAAAACTCACTAATCATTTTATGAATGCCTTAGAGCTCTTTAGGTGATTCATCCTGGATAGTTACAAACTATCTCTTGAATCCAGCAGAACTCAGTAACTTCTTCAATAAACAGAATGTGGTGAAAGTGGCTGTGTGACTTTTGAGGGTATGATGTTGGTAGAAACGGTACAGCTTCACCTTGTTTTTCTCTCTCTTCTTGTCCCTCTCTCTTCTCTCTGTTTTCCCCTCTCCCTCCTTAACCTAGAAGCCCAGGGACCATTTGTAAAGAAACCTAGGCCACACAACCACACAGTGTGAGCTGTTCTGCCAGCATCCCCCCCTAAGATTTCAGCTGCCTCACGGTATCGATTGTGATACTGTGACACACAGTAATTAGTGACCCTTTGGGAAAGGAACCAGAAAATCTTTTCTCAAAGGGCCAAAGAG
Organism: Ctenodactylus gundi; assembly: GCA_004027205.1. Taxonomy (NCBI): domain Eukaryota; kingdom Metazoa; phylum Chordata; class Mammalia; order Rodentia; family Ctenodactylidae; genus Ctenodactylus; species Ctenodactylus gundi. Next base: position 437,134 of record PVKB01001192.1, on the reverse strand, counting down.
AAAACGTTTAAATGATTCTTAATCCACAGTCCATGTGAAAACAAGTTTGACCTACAAGGCTGTAGTTTGCCTAGTAGATGGTTTCTGTCCCCAACCTTCACGAATTCCAACTGTGAGTGAAATAAAAATGAGTTATCCTCATGAAGCCCCAACCAATTAGCAAAATCAGATTATTATTTGAAGTCTCTGAATTTCAGGATAATCCATTTTGCTGCCATTATAACTAGAATACTTGAGGGTTTTTTCTTATTGTTTCTTTAGTAATTCTTTATTTGTCTTATTTATAAATCAGTAGTAAAGTTTATATATTGTTAGTATTTTTAAACTCAGTTTGCTCAAAAAAACTCAAATTTTTGTCAGAAAAACGAGTGTTTTCAAAGACTCAACATTGATTGTGGTGCTGGGAATTGAATTTGTGGCTTTGCGCATGCTCGGCAAGTGCTCTACCACTGAGCTCCTTCCTCAGCCGCCATTTTCAAATTTTATTTTTATTTTGGAACAAGCTGAACTTGAACTTGCAATCCTCCCATTAGTCTCCTAAGGAACTGAGATTATGAATCTGTACCCCTGTGCCCAGAAATAATTTAATTTTTAATTAGTCCTCCAATGCCATTGATTTCCATCATTATTTTTTGGTTCTTTATATTTACTTCGTTGCTTCTCAAGCTAGTTGTTTCTGCTAACTTTTCTTTATGGTGGAACAATAAACAATAAATTTTTATTTCTTTTTGGGTTATGATGAGGGTATTCAAATTCATAATTGCCTCTTTAAGTACTGACTTACCTAATTGCAACAAATATCGATATATAATGCTTTTATTTATAAGAAATCCAAGTTTTGTGCACCCTTTCTTGATATAGATTCTCTTTCTTGGTATGTCAGAGTAACTTTATTTTAGCAATTAAAAGCTATTTTGACCAAAAACCACATTCTGTAGGAGAACTTGCTTTCTTATTGCATCATCTAGTCCATTGCTTCTTTTTGCTTAATAATTCCTTTACAAATGTCCAAGACTTAAAAAAAAGACAACTTGATTTAACTTTAAAATTTAAATTATACTTCCATAAATGTTGATATTATGTACCTTAATTATAACACAGTATACATTTGTTTCTAACACATTTTTGTGCTTAAAAATCTATTCTTCTGTGCATTATGGGTAGGTATATTTTTATGCTATATATATTTAAATCGACTGCACTTTTGAGAGCAGTTTTAAATTCACAACAAAACTGAGTAGAAGATAGAAACTTCCCACATAGCCCAGCCCCAGATGCACACCGCCTCTCTTTCTAGTGACATCACACACTGCAGGGGTATGTTTGTCACATCTGATGAAACTTGTTGGTTCCTATGTGATTTTTCTTCTCGTTAATTTATTCAGATATTCTGCATGGACAATCATGTCATTGGCAACTAAAGACAATTTTACTGATTCCTCCAAATCTTTATACTTTGTCTTTTTCTCATTGCATTAACTGGAACTTTCAACATAATGTTGAGGAGGTGGCCTTGCCTAGTTCCCAGTCTTAGTTGGAAACGCTCTGCTTTTTCACCATAAAATATAATGTCAGCTGTAGGGTTTTTGTGTCTACTCTAGCAAATTGAGATCAAACTGAGGAAGTTCCAAGTTTGGAACCTGGAGCAGTTGTTTACTTCCGGTTCCAAGTTTCTCAGTTCAACTACAAGTTTACTGACAGATTTTTTTTTTAAGAATTTAATGACAGTATTTTTTATTATAATTTAATTTTGTCAGGTCTTATTTTCCCCCATCTATTACTCTGACCATATGGATTTTTTCCTGCAGCATGTTGATGGGATGAATTGCATTAATTGATTTTCAAATGTTAAAGCAACCTATAATGAATCCTACTTGGGAGTGGTGCTTAATTATTTTTAAATATTGTCACATTCAATTTTCTAATACTCTGTTGAGGATTTTTTTCATGCATGTTCATGAGAAACATTGCTCTATAGTTTTGCTTTGTAATGCCCTTGTCTGATTTTAGTACTCATGTAATGCTGGCCTTATAGATTGGCCTAGGTAGGAAGTACTCTCTCTACTCTTATCTTCTAGTAGAGATAGAAAAGCAGAGCTTGAAAACAATTTGTGGAACTTTTTCCTTAATGTTTGAAAGAATGCACTAGTAAGTCCGTGTAGGCCTAGTACTTTTTGTCTTAGAAAGTCATAAGTTATTGATTCAGTTTTTCTAATAGAAATGTTATTTCTTGAGTGAATTTTTGGAAGATTCTACTTTTCAAGTAATTGGTTCATTTCGAGCTTGTCAACTGGATGGTCATAGAGCTGTAAGTAATATTCCTTTACTATTCTTTTAATTGTTCATATGATCTGTAATGATGTCCCCTTCTTCTGTCTTTATTTATTTATTTATATATTTTTGGAGACAGGGTCTTGCTGTTTAGCCCAGGCTGGTCCTGAACTCACCTTGTTGACCTTGAATTCATGGCAATCCTCCTGCCTCAACCTCCTGAGTGCTGGAATTACAGGAGTGCACCATCATGCCCAGCTTCATGTGGTGCTGAGGAATCAAATTCAGGGCCTTATGCTTGCTAAGCAAGTGTTTTAACTGCTGTGCCATTCCTCCAGACCTAAAATAAATACCTCTATATTTAAAATGGTCATATTGAAAACAACACATAGCTAAGTCACAAGACTTGTAATTTGGTCCACTCTAACAGTCCCTTTTTGTGGTCTTGGGGTTCTGAGACCACTGAATAGCTGAGGAGGATTGAATGTTGGAGAAGCATTATCTGGAGAACGCAGTCAACTTTAAGCAGGAAGTGACTAGACTTAAATACAATCACAAATGCAGAAGGGTATGGAATACCCAATCAGAGGGCTTTAGACCAAGCTTTCACCAAATAAGGAGGGAAGAAGGGAGAACAAGCAGGAAGTGCCATGAGGCCAGGGCGGGTTGGTCTGCGTCACACTACATAGGTCTGTGAGGTATGACTCAAATGGGAAATGTGATGTAGTGTGCTAGATCTGAATGTCCGGGACATGCACCAGATATGCTGTGGCCAGCCTGCATTCCCCACAAGTTCCCCCTCCTTTAATAGAGAAAGAAACTCTACTAACATTACTGATTTAGCTTCAGATGCGCATTTGCATGCCAGAAGTGTTCTAAATATTACAGATTATGCAAATACCCCAACAGCAAGAACAGCTAAGGTAATGAGGTTGTAAGGGGAGAACCATCCTAAAATCGATGATTTCCAGTGATTTAGTGGAAGCAGCAACTGAAACCTTAGTCCTATTGATAACCCAAGTAAAACGGGAAACTGGGATCACAAAGAACTTGTTACATTTGAAAGAGAATGTCCAATAGTTGAAGGACCAGGATAGCTTGTTTTGTAAGTTGCCTGAGGAAGTGGCTGCAGAGAGATTGTTGAGTGTGACAGCTGTTTGTCCAGCAATGGTGACAGCAACAGCTCAGTGATACTGGTGCATCAGCTCATTTTGAAATTGAAGAATGCCCCACTCTGGAAAACTCTTCCATGGAGTCCTCAGGTTTGCTGGTACCCAAAGAGCTGGAGACATCCTGAGAGTATATATATCCATTTGGAAGAGTTAGACATAATTCATGAATTGAGGGTGGCACAATCTAGGACATTATTACTGATGTTTGGTGTGTTAGATACTTGTAGAATATGGTAAGGTGCCAGTAGGCATGCTCTCACATGTAGGCAAGTGTTATTAGGAGTCATAATAAAACGTGTATAATTTATCCTGGGTTCCTAGTGAGGAACTTTTCAGGGGGAAAAAAAAAAAGGTACATGGGGAAAGAAGGGGTGATGGTGGGGTTATCCTAGAATAGTTCAGATTGCTCAGGGAGACTGTGCCTGTCAAAGTCACTGCCACATCATAACCATAAGAGGTTTTTTTTTCTGAAAAAGGTGTACAGTTTAAATCAGTATTATACGTGTCATTTCCTTCCAGCACCTGAAAACAGACAGGGTTATAGGGCAGAGGTACGGAATGGTTTGAAAGGGCAGAAGCGCTTTCAATATTTGCAACTTGAGGAGCGTGTTGAGAATTATTACCAAACCAACAGGAGAGAGGGCCAACCCAATTTGTACCAGCCAGCATAGGCGGTCTAAAGATTAGGCTCCAACGTACCTGAGCAGCTTGGCTATTGGTGGTAAGTGCTGCACAAAGAAGCACAACCTTCATTGACCCAGGAATGAAAGTAATTCCCAAGGAGAGTCTCAGGGCCTGCTCAGTGAGACACTTGTGGTCTCCCCAGGTGACCTTATGGTGTCTGTGCTTCGGTAAACCTCTCCTCTGCCTGGGATGAGCTGATGCCATCTGATGATCCTCCAGGTCAGTTGTTTCATTTGCTTTATTAGGGGGTTGTAAGGTCCATGGTCAGATATGTCTGATGGGGACCCAGACTGGCTATGGCTCATCCTGTGGGAAAACACAAGCAAAGCCTCTCCTGGATGTTAATAGGGTCCCAGGGCCCTTCCACTTATTGTCTAGGACGTCTCCCCAGGAAACCAGAGGTAGGCATGAGGGCCCAGTTAGAGGAGCCCAGTGTTTATGAGCAGGCATTTCTGAACTAATTTTTGGAAAAGTTTTTTTAAAAATTAAAGTGAAAAGAGCTTTGTGAATAGCATCATGGGGTGAGGAGAATTCCCCCTTTTGTTTTATTAATAAGGCCTTAAGTTCTTTGTTGTGTCATTCGACAGTGCCTTGAGCCTGGGGGTTGTATGGGATGCCTGTTACATGTTTATTATTCCAAGATGTACAGAATGTTTGGAATAATTTGCTAACATAGGCAGGCTCACTGTCCATTTTTATAGAATAATGGATGTCCATGATAGCGAAATAGCACCGCAGATGAGCTAGAACATGTTTAGTAGCTTCCCCTGATGCTGGGGTGGCAGTGGTGAAACCTGAGTAGGCATGAATATACTTTGGATTTCCAAAAGGTGGGTAATGGGTGATGTCCATTTGCCATAATGTGTTAGATTTTAGTCCTCGGGGATTAAAACCCATAGGCTGAAGTGGGCCCAAGGGTAGGAATGGGGCACATTTTTAACAATCCCGAATAATTTGTTTGCAAGTCTCAATGGCAATTTCAGGAAAAAGTAAATAGAGGCTGTAAGTGGATTGATGGAATCTAAGGTGTAATTGTTTCACTTGTTCAGTAACAGAGAATACTGTTGGTCATGTAAGGAGGTCAAGCTGGTCATTTAGGGCTGATAGAGGGCTGGACAGGCCAGAATGAGCTCGGCTGTGTTGGACAAATAACGAAGTCTTATGGCTCTCCACTAACATTTGAATGTTAGTCATAAGGGTGTTTAGGGGACACTGTATGGAAAAATCAGTGTGTGAAAGGCAAAAGGGGAATTAATTTTTCACAATATTTGCTATGAGTAAATTGATTAGCTCTTGACACATTTCAAGAACCTTGTATATGATAAACAATTCAAGATAGTGAAGGGATGCCAATTGAAACTTAAATATATATGTGCATTTTGGAGAATTTTGGGGAATAATTATAATAGCTACAGTATCCGTGTAACTGGCATCTGTGAAGACAAAAGTTGCTTTTGAAAGTTGTCCTCTAGGTACACAACATGCATAGTGTAGGGACAGTAAAGCCAGGGTTTGCAACAATTTATTTTTTGGAAACTGGTTATCAATATCTCCTAAAAAGCCTGTAGGCATAATTTGGAGATCAGAATTGTTGTGTAGCAGAAAGGTTAAGTCTTCCTTTTGTATGGGAAGTTTGAATTTATCAGGTTCCTTACCCAACATGGCCAAGGACTGAGTCCTAAGTTTTTGAACTAAAAAGGAAAACTCCTTAAAAGTATCAGTAATTTTTGGAGAGGCATGGGTAGCCAGATGGACCCATTCTGTAATATTATTAGGTGGTTGTGACAAGACATCAGTGGGCAAATGAGGAGTAGGGAGGGTCAAAGCACATATTACATTATTGGGAGAATATTTGTGTAATTACATAGAGTGTAAATGTTGGTTTATCAGAGAGAGTGTTTTTTAATTTTTTTTATTTTTTATTTTTTGCTTGAGGGGTAACGGTGTGCAGAGAGATATGCTCAATGTCTCTCTTAAAGCAGTTACACAGTGGAGAGAGGACATGAGTTGGGATCTTTAGCCAGGAATGCAGCCAATTAATATGGCCTAAATGTGTTTGTAAATCATTTAAAGTCAGGACATCAGGGAGGCTTAAGGCGGGACCTATAGAAGAGACCAAGAAGGGCAGAATTATTGAGCCCAAAAGGAAAAGAGTGGATTGGATTGAACCTTGTCTAGTGTGACATGTAAATTTAATGACCTTAAGTTATTTAAAAGGGTGGCATAGGCCTGTGATAATTGAGTTCAGAGTGGGTAATAGGATGTCATACATGTAATGGATAATATGTCGGTTATCCAAGTTAATAGTGGTTGAATGGCCTGGAAAACACAGAGCTGACAAATATTGGGACTATTTTTCACACCTTGAGGTAGCACTTTCTATTGATGGCATTGTGAAGGCATGGCATGATTAACAGAAGGCAAAGTAAAAGTGAAACACTCCTTATCCTCAGGGTGGAGTGGAATGCTAAAGAAACAGTCCTTAATGTCTATGACATTAATTAAGCAGCCTGTGGGGGACAGTGGTGGGCGTTTTTGATTTGGTTTAATAGCGGAAGCTGGACTAGGTTTTTGTGTTGGACAATCTTTCGAAAGTGACCAGTATTTCTGCTCGCCCAGCAGGGGGCGTTGGAGACCCCGGGCTGTAATACAGTCTCTAGGGCAGCCATTGTTAGGGAAGCCTATGTTGTTTGAGTTCCTAGGTCTTGTGCCGCCATTATGCAATCACCTAATGAGCCATTTTTTATAAGCCCGATGATGCTGCGGTATTCCTTGTCAAATCTTCCCAGACTAACCCCCAAACTAAAACTTCCTTTACACCAGCAATGAGTGACTTTGTTATCAACTGCCTTAGTCACTTGATCAATAAATTGTGTCGTATCTTCAGAGGCCTTTTGTCTGTCCTGCAAAGTATGGGTTCCCCCATCAGCTGGAAGTTTCCTCTATGTACATAAAGCACATAGGCAGACCTGATCAAAGTAGGGTGGGGGGTCCAAAGCTTGATATCCCAGAGTGGCATGCTGACCCTCCACTCTACCATGAGTGGATTGTTTGCTCGGCAGTTTCTTTCTACCTGCTGTTCACATTCCTCATAATAGAACGCCTTCCACTTGAGGAAAACGTGTGGAGCGAGTGCAGCATGGTACAGGTCTTTCCAGTCGTGACGGCAATTAAGTTCCAAACTAAGAGACTCCAACAATTGGTCAGCAAAAGTACCATGAGGGCCACCTTCCTGAACTGCTGTTTTGAACTCCTTTAATGTATGAAGATCATGGGGGTACCAATGTAAGGGTCTTTGGACAGTGGGATTTAATTTTACCAGAAATGCGTGAGGCTTTGGAAAGCCCCAGTGCAAGTCTGGAAGGAAGCCCCACATTATATCCTGATGGTGGCAAAGTGCCAAAAGGGGTCAGGCACATTGGAAGTGGCATCATTATTTCCTTTGGACCAAGGTGGAGGTGGCTGAGTCACCTCTAAGACAGGGGGATAGATCTTGTTTGCAAGTGGCAGTGATTGAAGATCATTTCTTAAGTCTTTATGTTGCGCCTCTGGGATCATGCAGGTTTTTGCTGCAGTTTCGATGGGGCTGCAGTGTGAGCCAACTTTTCTGTTGCCATGACCAGACATGGGTCGGAGCCTGAGTGTCCTGTTTGTGGATTTTTAAACCCCAAGTTTCTAAAAGAGAGCTAAGAAGTTGTAATTGGGAGTCCTTAGAAGAGGTCAGTGAACTCCCCATTTTTCAAGGGCGTTCAAACCCGCATTTACCTCGATTGCCTCATGTCCCTGTTCTTATGCCAGCTGTGGTCTCCGGGAACAGCTGAGGAACCAGGAAGAAGCACACTCTGGAGACCAATTTCGGACAACGCAGTCTACTTTAATCAGGAAGTGATTGGACTTAAATACAATCACAAATGCAGAAGGGTGTGGAATACCCAATCAGAGGGATTTAGACCAAGCTTTTACCAAATAAGGAGAGGGAAAAAAAGAGAACAAACAGGAAGTGCTTTGAGGCCAGGGTGGATTGGTCAGCCTCACAGGACATAGGTCCATGAGGTATGCCTCAAACAGGAAATGTGATCTAGTGTGCTAGATCTGAGTGTCCCAGACATGCGCCAGATATGCTTGTGGCCAGCCCACATTCCCTACACCTTTTAATGGGTATACTTAGACCATTGAAACGTAGATTGATTTTGTTATAGTTGGATATCTGCTATATTTATAATTTTTATTGACCTTGTTCTTTATTCCTTTATTTGACTCTTTTTCTATCTTTAATGGTATTAATAAGAACTTTCCATGATTCATTGTTCTCCCTTCTTAGGATCCCAATACTTGTTGTTGTATTTTTGTTTTGAGTATTTTGTTTAGTTTTAAATGGTTGCCCTAGAATTTGCAATGTCCACCTAAACTTATAAACATTGACCTTCAAGTAACTGTTTCATGATTAAAGCAAGCACATTATAATAATAAAATGCTCCTTAATTTCTCTTCCTCATTGACACACTTATAAACATACAAAACATATGTGTATATGTGTGTATTAGTACACATAATTGAATATACTGTTGCTCTTGTTATTTTAAATAACCTGTTATCTGTTAGGCCAATGGAAAATAAAATTGAAAACTTCTATTTTACCTTCACTTGTTTCTCTCCAATGCTCTTTCTTTCTTTATGTAGGTCCTCATTTCTAATTTATATACTTTCTTTCTCTCTGAAGAATTTCTTTTAGAATTTATTGCAAGGCAAGTCTATTACCCAGAAATTCCTTCTATTTTTGTCTATGGAAGTTTTTATTTTTATTTCACTTGTAAGGATAATTTCACACGATACAAAATTATAAGTTGATGAGACTGTTTTCTCTTGATCTAAGCCAAAAAGGCTGGAAAAGTGGCAATGCGTTTTTTCTTCTGACAGTTTAAATATTTCACTCTACTTTTTTTTTTTTTTTTTTTTTTTTTTTTTTTTTTTTTTTTTTTTTTTTTTTTTTTTTTTTTTTTTTTTTTTTTTTTTTTTTTTTTTTTTTTTTTTTTTTTTTTTTTGCTTTCACGGTATCTAAAAATAAGTTGGATGCAATTTTTTATCTTCAATCATCTATAGATCAGTTTCTCAGTGCTGGACACAATATCTGATACCTATACCTTAAAAGAGGGAGGTTTAATTTAGCTCATGGTTTGGAGGATTCTGTCCATGGTCAGCTTCCAAGGCATGAACATTTGGCTTAAAGGGCTTGGTGGGGCAAGATGCTTAGTTCACGACAGCTGGGTAGCAGAGCAGGAGAACAGTAGAGAGAGAAAGGGACAAGAGGAGACCAGATATGGCACCCAAGGTCATTCCTTTACGACCTTCCCAGACACACTCAAAAGTGTCCTCCACCAATCCCTTTGGCTGTTCTAAGCCAATCATGTTGACACAATGAGCTTGATCACCACAATAGGCAAGGTTTTTTCCCTTCCAGCTTCTTCTAAGTTTTTTCTTCAATTCTCTACAGTTTGGATATAATATGCAAGAGTATGATTACTGTTTTTTACATTTATTCTGTCTTGTGCTTTGTGTATCTGTGGCATTGTGTCTGACATTAATTCAGGGGAAGTTCTCACTACTTACTACTTCAAACATTTCTTCTCTCTTCCTGTTGCATATATATCACCTTTTGCAGTTACTGTACAGTTCTAGAATATTCTGCTCTATGTTTTTTCTCTGTCCTTTTCCTTTTTGCTTTACAGGCTTGGGAGTTTCTATTGACATATCTTCGAGTTCAGATGTTTTCTTCAGTTACAAACTGTCTACTAATAAGACCATCGAAGTAGTGCTCATGTCTTTTACAGCGTTTATTTTTTAATCTCAGTATTTTTTTCAGTTCATTCTTAGAATTTCCCTCTCTCTACTTACATTGCATATGTGCTTTTTTCATGTTGTCTGTTTTCCATTAGCATGATTAAAGTATATTATAGCATAAGTAAACCGTATGTACTTTAAAAAGTCTTGGTCTGATAATTCTGACATTTCTGTCGTAGCTAAGTCTGGTCCTAAAACCTCAGTCTCTTCAAACTGTTCATCCTTTTGCCCACTAGTATGCTTTGTAATATTTTTTGATAGTCAAACATGAAATACTGGGTAAAAAAATCTGTAGTAAATAGACTTTAATAATGTGATATTCTGCGGGAGATAGTCTGTAATCATAAACTTACCTCTCAGTCTTTTGGTGAGCCTGCACCTGTGGACTGTGAACTTGGAAAGTAATTCTAATTCTTCCTTAGGTAGGATAGGATGGCTGTAGGTGCTGGCGTGTCTGTTTCCCTCTTCACACATTGATCTGAATGATGATTTATATTTCCTGTATGAATGTCCCGTGGGCTGGTCATCTACAGTCCCTTTTACAGGCATCTAATGTTGTGTCTGTGTTTAGCTGCCGTTAGCAGAGATTCCAGGGACAGTCCTTTGTATGTCTCCTGTTTATACATGAAAGAGCATATTCTAAGTCGTATACCTATTACTGCCCAAAGATTTGGACTCCTAGTTCCTTCTTTAGTGCGGGGTGTTTGCCTGTGGGTGTTGTGCGAGGAGCTTCTTTCTTGTCTCTGGTACAACCTCTGTGGCCGTGGCTGAATCTCACAGGAAGGGCTTTTGCTAATCAACCTACTGAGAGACTGCCATGATAGTTGAACGATAGACCATTAGCCAAATATAGAGGAGTCTCATCCCTACTCTGTCCCCCAGGGAATCTCAGAGGTCCTCCATGGTCACTGACATTGGTTTTCTCTTCCTGAGACAGCCTAGGGACCATTCACAAAGCAGTCTACCACCCACAGAGGCTTCACACTCAAGTCTTACCTGAGTTCTATGTTTGGTCCTTCCGTATGTTAATAGAAGGTACAAGGTGGGCCACAGACTTTTAGGATAAGAAATTTGGCATTTGATCTTGAGCCTGGAATTCTACCCTGAAATCTTACACGTAGGTAATAGACTTTGTGTCAGTTGACTATTTCTAGAAGTTAGAGAACAAATAAAAATCACAGTTATTAAGTTTTGGCCTTCATATTTCTGTCAAGTAAGGGAATACTTACTTGTTTCCTTAAGCACATAGCTTGCTGATAGCTGATGACCCCATAACACATCGGAAACATGGGCTATCTGTGATTACTCTGAGGTCACCTCCTTAATGAGGTTTGGTAAGGAATTCCCAGCTGTTCCTAGCTGGCCTGTGCTAGAAAATAGTCATAACTCCTTCATATTAATTAGCTACTATCTGGTATCTACTATGTTCTTCCTTGCCAAGCCCCTGTTCTCCCCTTTCCAAGCACAGATCACCCGGAAAACAGAGTAGTGATGAGAAGCCTAAATTTCACTACACACCAGTTGTGTGGCCTTCAGCATCTTTAAAACTTTCTACATCTATGGAATGGGAATATTAATTATTTCTGTCTTATACAATATTTTAAGAATTAAATGAGATATAGTTCTTATGAGGACTTAGCAGTTCAGAGGAAAGTTTTAAACAGTCACTAAAGCTCAGCTTCATAATTCTCACCGGAAGTCAGTTTTACTACCAGGGCACACTTGACGGCATATAATGGCGTGTTTACTTTGGTGTGGGGTGAGTACTACTGGTTTCTCTTTAATAATATTCAGGCATGCTATCAAACATCTAACGAGAAACAAGACAGCCTTCTGGACCCAACCCCATCAAAAGTTTAAAAAAATAAAATTTTATCTTGTCCAAAATATCAATAATATTGAATTTGAGAAATTCTAAATCACTGGTTAGATGTTGCTATTCCTGTAGAAATAATGCCTCTTCACTCTGGATCATCTTCATGTAAACATAGAACTCTAGAAGAAATATGAGTGATGACAGCTCTTACTGTTTTATTTTAACACATGAGTTGTCACCAATCAAGTGGGTGCTTATCAATGTAGATTGACTTGCACATGCTGTTGATCATGATTTCCTTCATATCATGTAATATGTTCTCCGCTCCCTATGCAAGAGAGAAGTGTCCAGGGGCCTACATATACATTAGCTCCCTTTATTACTTTGATCTTTAAAAAACTTAAGAAATTGATGAATCTTTACACTTCACTTTTTAAGAAAATAGTTTTCTAATTTTTTCCTCATAAAGTAATATTACTTAAATTTATTATTCCAAATTTATCACTCTCTTTTACTCAGTTGTGGAACTGGTTTCGTTCATTTAGAAAAGTCCATTGTTGATTCAGCTTGGTGAGATTACGAATTCCTCTAAGGTTTGGTAGTCAATTCAGCTTATGTTTGTTAAGCATTATCTATCTGTCCAAATCATGGTAGGTCCTGGAGAAAGGGAAATGGATAAAGTGAACGTGGTTATAGTCAGGGAATAATAATACAACTAATGATAAGTGTGAAGAGGATTACAAAAGGGGGAAGAAAACAGGAGATTTAATGGAACCCTGGAGGTGCTGGACCTCTCTTTGAGCAACATTTAAGCACATCACATGAATCACGCTTATTTCCCCTAAGAGCCTGTGGTGACTGGAATTGAAGAAAGGCAATTGAAAGACATCATTAGGTTGTGTCATTGCGTTATCTGCCTTCAATTTAGAGTTTGCCTGTAGTAGCTTGTGGTTAAGAACAAGGAGGAAACCCACTCACTTATTCTAATGTCCAGCTCTGTTGAAGTTTAGATAACATTTTAATTTTAAAAAAATCGTTGTACTATAAGTTCTTCCTTGAAAAGCAGAATTTTACAGCCTGAAAAAATAACTAATTATGTGCTCTTCTTCTGCCTTTCAAAGTCTTCTAATGCTAATCAAGTATCTTACATCTTCCTTCTAATAGGCTCCTTGTTTTACTATTTTATTTAGCATAAATTAGAGCTATCACAATTCCATGTTTAATAGCTCTCTTTCAAAGCCTGTTGATGTGCCAGTTGATATGAATCATCCTAAATGTCCTCCCTCGTGGGCAAGACCCATCTGTCAAGATCTGCACAATGATATTTCCTGCTTATGGAGACATCTCTGTGGAGCTGAGTGCCCTGCCAAGGAGAATGTGGCTGACACTGCATGCTAATGTCCCACTGCCCTGCAATCTCATCTTTTGGAATTTTCAAAAGCAATGCGAGTCCTCTGGGTTCAGGATTAGTGATAAAAAGCAGCTTTCCTCATCTGACCTACAAGTGTTTTGCCATGAAAATAGGTTTGTCAGATTTAATGAATGAAAATACAGGACCGAATTTTTTGTATATGTGTATCCTATGCATAATATATACCTAGACTGAAAACTGTTTCCTTGCTTATGGAAAACTTCTCATTTACAAAGCTTGTATTCCGTTAGAGAAGCTGGTTTGCTTATTCATCCCCTTAAGGTTTGCGTTCAGTGCTACTTTCTCAGCAACCCTCCCTATCATGCCGTGTAAAACTGGGTGGCCTCTCATTTCACTTTCTTGCCTGTGTTCTTTACATGCCACTTATGGCTGGAATATTCCTAGGTTTTGCTCATTGGCTGTCTTTCCCTTTGGAGTGTAAGTTCCTTCAATTCTTGGGCTTTGGTCTATTAACTAGAGCAGGCCATAGCAGACAGTGGTTGTGTAGAACACAAGTGTTAGAGTCACCTTGCCATCAGCCCCTCATTCATTTGTTTGTAAACAATCACAGTTAGAAGTAACATCTACAAACTTATCTACTTGAGACTGAATTCTGGCTCTGTGGAGTATATGTTATAATGTCAGATGAGTTGATATCATGTTCTATACCTCAGTTTCCTCCTCTGTGAAACAAATATGAAAATAGTACATCTTGGATGGACATGTCAGCCAAAAGGTAATGCCCATAAAGTCCCTAAAGAGTGAATGGAATGCTGTGAACAGTTAATCAATGGAATTTATTATACAATTAACGAATCTTGGTGGATTTTCCTTCCTATCTTTCAGGATGTTCTGGGTGTTTGGAGGGCTGTGAGGAGCAATATGTAGTTACTGCTCTAAAGAGGTGATATGTTACCGAGGAAAATCAGGCAACCATTAGAATTTATAGTATAGACAGTAGCAGTGGCATCAAGATGATTAATGGGAGCATTCAGAGGGCATGAGCCCATGGCTATGTTGAGGAGAAGGGTGCTGGGAAAGTTTGCATGAGAAAGTTGATATCTCAAAAGTAATAGGTTGTAGTTTGCCACCAGAAGATGAAATGGGAATGAGAAAGGATGAAGAAGTAAGTGTTCCCAGAAGAGGGAATCATGATATTAGGCTCCAAGGGCAGAGTAGTGTCCAGTTCCTGCGGTGGTGGAGAGAAAATAGACCCGTGTGGCTGGTGCATGGAGAGGAGCAGGAGGAAGAAGGAGACGACAGAGGATCCTTGGGAGATGGACAGGCCAGATTCCAAAACTTTGCGGAGGAGTTTAGCCCTTTACCTGGGGAAAGGGAGGGCCCCTGAGGCCACGCTGTGCTTTGGGAAGAGCTCTCTATCTGTAGCATGGAGCCCAAATTCGGAGGACTGAGGGGAGCACGAATAAAGGGAAGACAGTAAGGAAGTTGGGAAATCATCCAGAAGAACAGGATGGCTCACTGGGATGGGATAAATACAATTAGGAGAATAGAAGGAATCTGAAGATTGGTTGTCTTTTTGGAACCCATTGCTTTGCGAAGTATCACATTTTCTTTGGATAGTTCTTTCTTATAATGTCATTAGCTAATATTTGAATCAGTGTACTGCTGACTTAGTTGAATAGGTTGAAAAAATATTTTATTATCTTGGATTTGATGGAAGAATTTATATAGAAATTATATTACTTACCTTGTAAATGTTTGGTAAATTTCATCAATAAAATCACCTGGGTCTGGAATTTTCTTTGGGGAAATGTTTTTCACTACAAATTTAATTTGATAGATATAAGATTATTTGCATTACTTATTTCTTCTTGAGTAAACTTTGATAGATTGTGTGTTTTAGAGAATTTTTCCATTTTAGTTTTCAAATTCATAGGTATATTGTTCATTAGATTATCATTTTAATATCTTTAGAATCTGTAATGTCATCAGCTTTCATCCTTGTAATATTGATGAATTATGTCTTTTTCCTTTGTATTGTGATCAATTCAATACAGGTTCATCCACTTATTGATGTTGTTTAAAATTTTTTGGTTTTGTTGATTATTCTCTATAATATGCCATTTAATTGTCTTCCAATTTTATCTTATTTGGAATTTAATTTACTTTGCGTTTAATGTACTCTTCCTAGTTTCTCAAAGTAGGAAATGAGATAATTGTTCTGGGACCTTTTTTCTCTCCACTGTTATACATTTTCGTGTAAGTTTCACAAACGTTAATGCATTTTCATTTTCATTCAAATTAAACTGTTTTCTATCTAAATTCTCTTTTGATTTACTTCGTGATTCATGGGTTATTCCTAAGTCTGTTACTTGATTTACAGATATTTAGAAATTTTCCTTTTATCTTTCTGATATTGGTTTCTAAGGTAAACTTATTGTGGAGAGAGTAAGCTTTGTATAACTTGTAGCATTTCAAATTTATTAGTACTTGTTATCTGGACCATGTTATGTTCTGTCTTGGTAAATGTTCTGTGTGCACTTAAAATTAGTGTTTATTTAGCTGTTATTGAATGGAGTGTATACAGATGTTACTTTAAATTGGTTGAAAGAGTTTTTTTAGTCTTTTATGTACTTGCTAATTTTCTTGGGTTTGCTATCCACTGTTGAGAGCAGAATATTGACATTTCTTTTACTGTTTACTTCTGCCTTCAATTCTGCCTCTTTTTTTATACTGTCAGTTTTTGGTTTACTGGTTATATGTATGTAATTGCTTTATCTTTGTGATGAATTGAGCCGGTTACTGTTATGAAATATTCCTCTTTATTTCTAGCTTTTGTCTGATAGTCTATTTTTTTCTCCACTCCAGTCACTGCAATTAGAACATCCAAAATATAGCCATAACTTTCATTGACCTTGTCTGCTGTTCTAAAACTTGGGGAAGTTCGGAGTTAGTCACTATTTTTTGATAATTCTCTTAATTATAGGTAGAGTTTTGTTGTTGTTGCTGCTGCATTTCATAGCTGACAATTTTTATTGGATCCTAAATATGAATTTATTTATCTTGTTGATTAGAGAATATTTTTGTACTTTTTAGATATTCTTTAGCATAGATCTTGGAAGCAGTAACAATACTTAGAAATGATTTGATTCTTTTGGGTCTGCTTTTGTGATTTGGTAGATAGGGTCAGAACACTCTTTCCTTCAGGGCTGCTTATCTTCTACTACTGAGGCAAGACCTTCTTCAATACACAACTCAATATTATTTGGTGTGAAATTTCTCCAGTTTGGTTTGTGGGAACAGGCAGTAACCCCGGTCTTGTGTGAGCCCTAAACACTGTTCCCACTTACCCTTTGAATGTCTCACCTGTTTGTGGATTCTGGTCAGAAGTCCAACAGGAACACCCAGGATAGACTGTGTATCTCTGGAATACTTTTTCTGGACAGTGCTGTCATTTTGAATACTATCGCTTGACAGCAGAGCTCCTCTGAGATTCTTCTAACTCCAAAATTCAAGGAAGCCCTTGGACTCTTTTTGGCTTAGATCTTTCCTCTGCCACCATCTAGAAGCTATCAGTGTAGGAAGATGTGACAATCACAGGAGTCTCCTCTTTTGCTTCACTCTTCAGGGAGGACTGCTACTTATTGTCTGATGTCTACTGCTTCAAAACCACTTATTCATGTATTTTGACTTTTGGTAGGCAGTATTTCAGGCAGGGGTTAATATAACCTCTTCTTTCAATTATGGGTACTGGGGTCAGTGTTGAGAACATAGGTGAGCAAGTGATAACATAATAGGTATCTTAAAAAATAAGCATTTTAAAGATAAGCTTCTGTAAGTAACTAACTTTAGAGTTTTTTATAACAATGAGAAATGAGGAGAGGTTAGGTTAGGTTAGGCTTCTCTTTTTGTAAAAACGCATTCTTGAAGAAGCTGAATCCTTCTATGAGACCCTTCCAAGGGCAGCACCACGTGATCTCACCATCCCTTGTCAGCACCCCTACGTCTAAGAGGCTCCACCAATTCCCAGTGTCACATTGAGGACCAAATTTTCCACATAAAAATCTGTGGGAGAAACACTCAAACCATAGCCATAAGAAAACTTTTAAAAATACACAAATACAATGCCACTTTCTCACTATAAAATAATCTCACTATAAAATTTTATCCCAAATTTAGTAATTTTGAAATAACACAGTCGAATTATCTCATAAATGTTACTTTATTTTAAACATTTGTTTGCTTGAATCAAGACTGCAGTTAGGCTGACATCTTGACTTTGGTTGATATGGATTTATTTCTCTTCTAATCTCTAGATTACCATCGTATGTCCCTGTCTCTCATTCCATGTCCCCCCTCTCTTTCTTTACTTATTGAAGGAATGAGTCCTTGTTTTGTAGTGCTTCCCACAGCCTAGATTTTGCTAACTAAACACCTTCATTTCTCTGTATTTCCTGCAAATTGTTAATGGATTTAGGAGGTTGGTCAAGTCTAGGATCTGAACCACTTTTTAATATGCTTTATGAACTCTTCATATTTGAGTTAATTATGATTAAATTTCCAGAAGGCTACAGGAAGGAGCTGTTGTAAGTTCTAATACCAGAGGCTCCTCAACCATCCTTCTGCGAGTCTGCCTCTTGTTCGTCCATTCTAACCTTAGATCTTTCAGTCATGTCAAAAAGGAGCAGTTGGATTTAGCAAAAGAGTTAACACAGGAAGAGAAGCAGCCTAGGTCATTTAAAAGCATTTTGAACTGAAATACTGAGTCAGATGCCCTGGAAAGGACACAGCAAGGAAAACTGGGGATAATGGCTGAATTGAAGCTGGTCTGTGAATTTAATTTCAGGTTTTATTACCCTAATTTATGCATTCATAAAAATGAAATAGGTCATTATCAAGTGCTTAATTTTCAATGGAAGACATAAAAATATATACACACATAATACAGCTTGAAGTTATAGTTAGGATTTTCATTCCAGTCTTAAATGATCTGTATTCATAGGCTAAGAGTGGTTAAAAAATGCTTATTCCTTCCATTCTTCCTTCCCCCCTTCCTTCACTCCTTCACTTAGTCTTAAATTACCTCATATGGTTAGTAATTTAGGTGTGAAGGTGGCAGTCACCGGGCATCCAGTGATGCTGAGAAGTTTAGAGGTCCTCAACCCTGAATTTCCTACTCTCAGGGGAAAAACAGGTGAATAAAATAAACACAACACAAAGCATGGAGTGTTATAAAACACAGCTATAAAAAATCATAGTGGGAGTCCAAAGAGTAGAGAGAATTTATCTGCCATGCAAACTCATGGATGATGAGATTTTCTGCACTTTTTGAGTTTTATAATAGTACCAAAAGCATGTATAACTCTTGATGGTTCTTTAAAAAGAGAAGAAATTAAATATGTATTTCTAGTAGATGCTATCAAATTATTTTCTCCTCCTAATATTGGTTGGGTTTTACTTCTGACACTAAGTCTGTGGGTTTTGTTTTTCTTCAAACCAGCCATTTTCCCAACTTCCTGAACACAACTGGGTAACCTACCATTTAATTTAACTCCGACACTATGTGTTTGGTTGAGCATCATATCCCATGATGTAAGGGCTTGGTCCTATAGGACTGTCCCACTACAGATGCCAGACTCAAGTCTTTCTTGTCACCTCCGTTTCTGACTGTTCATCTATAAATTCATGGGTCCCCAGTAACTTCCCCTCGAGTTAGTTTACTAGAATGACTCACAGAAGTCAGGAAACTGTTTAACTTCCTATTAGCAATTTGTTCTAAAGAATGTAAATAGGAGCAACCAAATAAAAAAGATGCACAGAGCAAGGTACAGGGGGTTGCTTCATGGAGCTTCTTTGCCCTCTGTGTGTGCTCCATCTTCCCGGTACCCAGATGGGTCCACCAGCTGCAAGCCACTTTGAGTTTCATCATTTAGGGGTTTTATGGAAATTTCTTTAGACAAGATCAAGGTATTTACTATTGGTGATGAAATCAAGACTATCTTCCCAAGGGGTTTAAAGAGGTTTAGGGAGGGCAGTCCTAAAAATAGCAACCCTTAATCCTATAGTTGGTTCTCTGGCAGCCAGCTCCCATTCTAAAGGTATCTAGGTGGCCCCACCAATAATCACATAGTTGACATAAACTCAGGTTTAGTCAGAAAGGGCTCATTATGAATATGTCAACATTCTCCTATTACTCATCTCTTAGAAGCTCTATGTTAGAAACTAGAGACTAAGACCTAATAGCTATTTCTTGGTATGTGAAAACCTCTGTGATTCTGAATTCTAAGCTTTTCTGTGACAATCTGTTGATCAGGGTGACAGTGTCCTTTTTTGTACTCAAAAAATGTAAACATTTGCAGAAATGATTGTGATTCCAGGTAATTAAGAGATGAAGAAAAAAGAGAGACGTGTCAGAGAGGGGAGGAAAGGGATACAAAGAGAGCTTGGACTAAACCTCGACCCTCATTGCTTAACCAGAGCACGTGCCAGGTGATATGACATCCGAGGACGTACCTGCACCATCTGTGAGTGCGTCTGAGGTCAAAGTCTATAGCTATCATTTGTCTGGCACTGACTGTGTAGTATGTACTATTCTAAATATTTTAATTTATTAAATGCTTAGAAGAATACTTCAGAATAGGTCATACTATTAGCCCCATTCTGTATGTGAAGAAATTGAGGCACTGGTTTGTTAAATGGGCCATAGCTAGTAAGTAGCAGAACTGAGATTTGAGCCAGAAAAATCTGCAGATATATCTTATGTTGCTCTTTTTGAAGTAAGTAAGAGGATAATTGCAGAATGACCATGAAGTAGCATCAGTCCCCATCCATTCCCAAGAGCAGGGTTTGGCTATCAGTTGTAGGGTCTTTTACTGATTGAGGACCCTCCCTGATATTGAGAATCAGTCAATATTGAAAATATGCCTCTCTGATGTGTACAGTTGACAGTTTCCAAGTTCTTCAACTTGCTGAGATATTGAAGAGGACTTGATCTGTTTTAGTAAACGAACTCACGCTGGGACACTGTTTGTAACCCCAATAACACTTGAGTTATTTCTACAGGAGAGGACTTCAGGGAAGCTAAGCAATCAAATCTTTTTAAGGTTGTGCTAAAGATTACAAAATTAGTATCTAGAAATAGAAGTATGTGGAACCTTGGAAATCATCTCATCCCCAGATGGCTGACACTGGGCACTCAGGCATTATTTCCACGTTCTGCTGTTTATTCTGGGTACCACTTGGTTGTCCCTTTACTCCTTCTCAACAAGGCTCTTAACTCAGTGCTCCAGGAAGCCCCTCCATATATGTTGTACTGAGAGGAGAGTTGATCTAACCTGATACTTTTCTTTGACAGATGAAGGACCTAAGAACACATGATTGTAATTTCCTTGGGCCATTTTATTAAAAATTTGACCTCAAATGCACTTTAGTATCTAAATATAGGACAAAGTTTCTCAGTTTTGGCCGCATTGGTATTTTGGGCTGAATAATAACTTATTGGAAGGAAGAGAGAAGAGGGGGAAATCTCCTATGCATCATGGGATGGTTAGCAATATTCCTGGCCAGTAGCAGCCCTTTGCTTCTGCCGTAACTGTGACAATTAAAATTGTTTTCAGATATTGTTAGATGTCTTCTGGGGGTAAAAGATTGCCTCAGTTGAGAACCACTAACCAAAGAATGGGATAGCTGGCATGGGTGGTAGATTAGCCTTCAGAACTGTGGTCACAACATGCAAGAATTTGCTACTATGTATCAATGGATTATTGGCAAAAGACTTTATATCCTCCGGAAGGTATATACCAGTATAAATAAAAAATATTTACCCAGAAAAACACTCTAGGTGGGGAAAAAAACAAATACAAAGAAATGGGAGGAAAGACACGTAAGATGGCAAGGTTTTAGGGGTGTAAAAAATTTTGGAGTATTTGCTTAGAGAATGGCTTTACTATATTATCATCATTATCATTACTGAACTTTGCATAGTATGATATTATAGGGTGAATGTGTTACCTTCATTTTTTGTTTGTTGTTTGTTTGTTTGTTTGTTTGTTTTAGCGTAATCCGGCAGGGTAAGGATACTTGAAGGGTGACTTAGGGACATAAATAAGTGAATGGGGTTAGTGCCCTAGTCAGGAAAAACCTTGACAAGCTTTCCTTTTTGCCTGCTATTAGCCAGGGGAGGACAGCAGAGGAAACAGTTCACGAGGAGAAACAATCCTCCGAAACCCAGGAAGAAGGCCTGGATTATACTGGACCTTCTAGCATCTTGACATTCTAGCCTTCAGAACTGGTAGAAACAAATGCTTATTGTTTAAGCTACCAAATCTGTGGCATACTTGTTATAGCAACCTGAACTAACACAGATGGTAATATAAAGTTCCATTTTTGTGATAGTCCACAGCAGAAGCATAAAAGTCGGAACTATTTTTGTCTCTTTTAAAACAGCATTTCATGCGGGAAGCACTGCGTTATGCATTTGAATCCAAACCAGATGGAGAATGTTGATTGTTATGTAAAACATCATGGTAAAAATTAAATTCTGTTTACTTCATGGATTGGGAGAAGACTTTGAGAAAGCTATCCACAAACTATAGAAAATTTTTAGTTATACTGGGAGGCTTTGAAGTCATGTTGTAGATTTTAATGGTGGCTTTATAAACTTCCAAATTTGAAAAATCTATTGAACATTTCTTTGTCTCAGTTTTATCACTTAAAATGGGAATAAACATAGCACAAACTTTGTAAATTTGTATGAAGAGGAATGGAAAAAATAGGTGAATTCCTAGTAAATACCACGTTTGGTAAAAATTATCTTGAAAGATGCCATTTAAATGATGCTGCTAATTTTCCCTCTCTGATTTTTGATACCATATTGTTAATGAGCACGTGACTAATTTAACTCCAGTTCTTTGTAAGTCAGTGTATTAGTCAGAGCTTTCCTGTAAAAATAGCCAATAGTATACAACCTACAAAAGGATTGTGTATGTATGCTATCACATACGCCAGTACTAGGTTGAATTTATTTTAAGATATTTGCTCACATGATTATGGAGACTGAGAATCCCCAGGATCTCCTGGAGAACCAAGAGAGCTGATGGCATAGTGCTAGGTTGAAACAAAAGGCCCGAGAACCAGGAGATCTGATGATGTAGTTCTACTCTAAAGTCAGGAAAAAAAAATTGACGTCCCATCTCAGGGAAGTCATACAGGAGAAATCCCCTCGTTTGTGAGGGAGGGTCAGTCTTTTCATTCTAATCAGGCATTCAGCTGAAGAATGGGGCCCAGCTCCATATAGGGAGGGCAATCCGCTTCACTCAGTCTGTGATTCCAAAGTTGATTACATCCAGAAACAGACTTACACACATACTAAGTATGACATTCAAACAATAGTCTGGGCCCATAAAATTAACAGAGTTGATACACAAAGTTAACCATCACAATTGGACACAGTCTCCTGCCGTCATCAACCTGCAGCCACCTCCCTCTGGAGTCATGAACCTGATATCATGTCCCACGCAGGATTTATATCTCTAGATCTACTGGAGGGACAGAGGGGACGTAATCTGTGGAGCCTGTTAACCTACCAGCTTGTTCTCTGTTCACATCACCTCGGTGAACTGATTATGGTCCTTACCAAAGAGGTCATAATATAAATTATGACATCATGTTATACATTTTGTAATTAACCTTGAAGTTTTTATTCCAGATGTCATGATTCTATAATTGGTGAGGTGTTAGGAGCAACTCAATTGCTCTCAATTTCAATAACATAAAAAGGATAGAAATCTTAACTTCTGAATGGTCCTTATGGGTATTTTTTTGTGAGTGTGTTAGGTTTTCAACTAGCATTTTAATTTCAGAGCATGAACTGGCCTAAGCTGTTCCAAGATCTAAAGTGGAAAGGATGTGGAAAAGTGCCTCCATACATTTAAAATCAATTCACTAAGTGAAACCTGGGCCGGAGACTGTCCCTGAACTATTTAACTGCAGACTTACAATTACAGTGCAAATAAATTATGGGACTAAATTATAATTCCAGAAAATCAGAATTTTTTTTTTTTTTTTTTTGTAGAGTAATGCTAGAGAGCTACAGCTTTGAAAAGTCTTTGACTAAAGAGGGCCTGAATAGTTTTTAAGTTAACAATTTTAGAACAGAATACTAGACCTAATAGAAATTTGTTTAGGTATTAAAGAAATAAGAAAAACTTGTAGAGGAACTGATACTTCTGAATATTTCCAAAAACTCTTAATGATTATGTTGAGAAGAGCAAATGGCTTAACGTGCTATATAGAAAAAATTGTGCAACTTCGTCAGGAAAAATAGATTCCAAACTGATGAAGTCTTTGTTCCAAAAATTAGCAGTTGTAATTGTGAGATATATATTTGATAAATACATTAAAACTTTCATTTACTTTTTGGTCAAGAAAATTGTATTAGCTGTCCCAGAATGGCAACTGTATTCAAATGAATGCCGTTGTACAATGACTGCAGTAGTGAGTAGTAACTGAAAGTTAAGTGTTTACTCAAGTCCTCAATGTCTAAGACACACTGGGGTCTCCTCTTGTATGTCCTCTGAAGTCATATTTTCTTCTTGTTTTTTTTTCCCTGAATATTCTCAGATATCTTGTGGACAGTCACCAATAGCTTATATTCCTGGGCTGTTCGGTACTAGTTAAGAATAATGGAACAAAAAGGCTGCCAAGACCTCTGTGTGTGGAATGACAGTTGCCCTTGAGGCAAGATGGCCAGGAGAAGTCTCTGCACCTTGAGGCCCTCTATTTCAGTCTAGCCCCAATCTTAAATTTAATTTTTTCAAAGATACATGCCCTAGTTATTGTTCCGAATCTTCTGAGAAAAGATGGCTGACCCTGCACTGAAAATGCAGAATGCTTTTGTTTCTTTCTTCCAGCTTTGCTTTCTCAGGCTATCATCTTTGTGTAGAAGTCCTTCACTTCTAAGTATTGAAAAAAACTGACACTTAAAAGTTCTGGTCCAGGCTGAGCCTTTCTTTGGCTTTGTGACCCCAACATGTATCTGAACATGTCTGGACTTAGAATTCCTTTTCTATAAAGTACATGACCTGTCTTAGATTTCTAACATCCTCTTCAGCTCTGAAATTCTGCTTCTAAATGCAACTAATGAGATATCAGCAAGAGGGATTATCAGACTCCCACTCTAGAAAGACATTTGCTGTGTAGCCATCCTCCAACCTGCCCCTCTAACTTTCCTCTTGAATTCTAAACTTTTTGATAAACTGAAAGTTTCAATTCCTTTCACTATCATGTCCTCTTCTTCCTATTTTTTTACGTACTAGTTCCCATAGGCTCATTCTCTGCTTCCTAGAGATTCCTTTCTGTCAAACAAATCCCAAGGCTGAATGTTTGTTAAGTTTCCTTTAAGATTCTTACCAAGGAGAGCTTCTTGCCTTCTTGGAATTTCCATAAAATTTTGTTCATTAACAAATACACTTTACATTGCATGAATGGTCCTTGTTAAAAAGAAAAAAGTCTTCACTTATACTTTCTAAGGTTTTAGAAGGCAAGAGGATTAACAGTTCTGACAGATTGCCTTCTTTTTCCCTAAAGTCTTATTGTGGTGTCTTGTATACATGGAGATCATTGGAAAAAATGAAAAACAATGAATTGAGCAATAATCAATGAGGGAACAAAATGAGCAAATACCTCTTTACATCATGTAGAGTAATGTGGAAAATCAAACAAACAGAAATGAATAAAAATCTCCATGCACAAAGAGAAATAAGTTGTAGGAATGAGAAAAGCCAGGCAGGGAAAAGTAAGTTCAGATTCCCAGAACTTCTCTTTCTCTGGTTCTCAGAATTTCAGAAAGAAAGAGTGAGATCCACATTCATGACCAGATGGAATTCCAGTGTCAGTTTTCGGGTGACTTGCAGTGGGTTAAAGTGACATTCAGTTTTGTCAGAAAGTCCACAAAACTGTGGAGCAGGTCAGACTGAACTTTTGAGAGGTCACTAATTCTATATTTTCCCTTTCTCCTTTGTCTTCATGGGTTTAATTGTAAACTATTTCCCATTCCTTTAAGCTCTGTTTTCTTTTCTCAAGTCCATTGCAATAGTGTAGAGCCTCAAACAAAACATGTAAATGCTACATTTCCCCCTGTTAAATTTTTTAAAAAGAAAAATGACCTAGATACCACATTCAAAATAAACAAGCACCTGGAAAACCACCAAACTTTACGAGTGGGGATTTTATTATATAAACCTTGTCTTTAGGCAAATAGTGTAATAGGTTTAAAAATGCCGATAAATTAACTTCTAAGAGTTTTAATTAAGAGCAGAAAAAGTCAGATAAACATTTGGATCACTTTCATCCTCTGGTGATCCAAAAAGGATAGAATTTCTCTTTGAGATGGCTTGATTTCCCATGGACATTTTGAAGTAAGTTAAGTGGGGGCAGGGCAACCTGGGGCTGAAGTCAAAATTATTTCCTTAGTGTGCAGATGTATGCCAGGCAGAGATAGCAGACCATTTCCAGAAGAGAAATGACATTGAACTTGGTTTGGCCATCAGCGGTTCTGTATAATAGCAACATCACTCACACATAACTTTGTTTTAGTGGCTGATATTAAGAAAAATTGTTGCTTGCACTATGATGCACTGGACTGTCAAATTCACACGTATGTGTCCTTTGGTCTGAAAATGATTTTGTTTTTATGGCATCAATTCAGTGCTGCAAAATTTATAAATTTGGATTAGGAATATGAGGGCCACTCTATATCACAAAAGGAAGCAAAACCCTTTACTGAGAAAATAAATGTAGGCCCATCTTCTAAAATCAAGGTCTATGAATTAGTCAGTGAAGTTCTCTAAAATGAATGAGATTTGGCTTGCATTTTGGAATGGGGGTCTGATTTAATAATTAAAGGTAAGTACCCAAAGCCTCCAAGATGATAGTGAACCTTCACGGCACCCATGTACACCTTTAATGCTTCTGTGAGAAAATTACCTTGGACCACACTATACACACTCTGAGGTCTGAGCAGGAGGGATTTCTCTTGACAAGGGAACTGGATTTAAAAGACTAGCATGGACTGTCATTAACCTGATACTATTTTTAGGGCAAGTTTAAAAATAAATCAATGAAGACAAAACCCAAACCAATCATTGTATGAGAAAAATACATAGAAGTGAAGTCTCAGTGCCTGTACCAGAAAGGTCACTGGAAAGTAGGCATCTTTGTACAGACAATTTTGGAACTGAACTGAGTAAATCAGGCAGCAGCATTCAGAACAGGTGAGAGGTGACCGTTACTTGGCACCTGGCTTCTTTAATGTGCAGTGTTTTGGAAAAAATAGCTGCTTCTTTAAGAGGATCCACAGGGGGAATATGGACCTCCGGTTCTTCAAGTTGTGCCTCTTAAAGGTTCTAAAAACAGAGGGTGGAGTTGTTCTTCCAGGTTCTCTCTATTTTCATCATTGTTGAGTTGATACAGCCAGGAAAAGGGGGTGTGCTGTGCTTTGTGGAGCTACAGGAAGATCTGGATTTTGAAATAAAAGATAAAAAATGGATAGAATCTGCAACACAGTTGTTCTGAGAAACAAGATTCTTGCCCCAAAGGCAACATGAGGCAACTGTTGGTAGGACATGCCTTCCTGACTCATTTCAAAACCAAAGGTCCAAGAAGGAGCCTGACTGTCATGATGAGCTTTTCCCACCGTTTAGCCAGCCATATGGCTTGCTCCTATAGGGCGCAACTCACAGAGCTTGTAGATCTGGCTGATACGTACTCTCTTGACCTTGTCGCCGTTGGCATGGGTCCTGGTTTCAGTAATAATGGAGATTAAAACTGAGGTGACACCATGAATTTGCAGGCAAAGGCTTTCTTGGAGAAATTTATTGTAGAGAAAAAAATGAAGCTAGCTCTCTTGTAGGCAGCCCCAGGACAAGACAGAGAAGTGGGCTCTTCCACAAGTGAAGAAATACCTAACAAAGGTATAACCCACCTTTATGGGGCTCCAAAGGAATGTTATTAATGATTCATGAGTTTTCTTTCCAAAATGGAAGAGACCTACAAACAGGAGAATTAAGTTACCATGCAGGTGTGAGTTTGCACATAGTCCATAATGAGCTTAAAAATGTGTACGTACCTCTCTGGGAGGAACTTTTATTGGGGAAATGCATTATAATGAAGGTAAAATGGACTTCAGGGTCAGCTTTTGGTTGAATCCATCATCACCATCTTTGCTCGTACCCGGTCTGGCCCACTGTCATCTCAGGCCACGCCCTAAGGCCTCCAGGACTACTTCAGTGATTGCCAGATTTGCTTTCCCTTTCTTATCACCAAAAGTCACAGCTGCCATTGTTGCTTATTTTCTCTGTCAGGTTGCTGCTAATGTCTTCCTGTTTCAAACATCTCTGCTTTTTGTTTGTTGATTTGTTTGCTTGGTTGATTAGTTTGGTTTGGTTTGGTTGGGTTTTACAGCGTTGTGGATCTAACCCAGCATATGTCACATTGTCCTGAGGAACTATGCTCAGGCTTCCTACCTCCTCCCCAGAGGACAGATGGGAGGGACACTGCACACTGGCTGAAAGAAAGCATTTGTCAGCTTGTGGTCCCGTCTGCGTGTAATGGGGATCCAGCCCGTTGACTGGAGTGTGTCTTCAGCTTGAGAGGTTACATGTCTCCTGAGGACAAGGGCAGGTCCTGGAGAGAAAGAAACACGGAAGTTGAGGAGCTGCCTTCTAACACACACCCGGAGTTCTTGTGAGACAGACATGGACGGCAACAAATAGGACCTGTTTTGGTGAGGGGTCCGGGGTCCTGAAAGCAGCACAGTAATCAGGAAGCCCTTCTAGTGCTCACTAGAGGATTTACACATGTATCTGCAACACGTTCCCAAGCTCTCTTTTTAAAACTCAAACTGTACCAAAGCTTTGTATTGCCAAACTCTTATTTCAGTTTGAAAGTGATTACAGATGCTTAACTGAACCAGAAAACTTAAAGTCAGCACTACTTTTACTGTAGCAGCCATGAAATCTATCCCTTGGAGACTTTGGGCACATAAGAAAAGAATTTGAGACTCTCCATTAACCCATTTTCCTTTTTCTTGACAGAAGATCCCCACACATCAAAAAAAAAAAAATAATAACATGATTGTAGAATAAAGTGACTGAAGGGACATGGGACCTCGCTGGAAGAAAACAGTCCTTCCTGTCTCAATGACTGGGTAAGGGTTTACAAGGCAGCCTCTTTTGGAGAAAGGCCAGGCACTTGTTCCTTCCAATATTTAGTGTCCCATTTTTGAAAACCACCAAAACTTTGATTTCTTGGCAAGTTGGGAAAATACTTTGTGCGGCTGAACTTATTGTACTCCATTCGGTTAACGTAGCTGGCCATTTCCCTGATGCTGTAGCAGCTCCAAAGTGGAAAGGCTGGTAAATCCATAAATACAGAAAATAGGAATGTCAGATCTCACCTTGCAGTGCTCTTGTGCAGGAGAAGATCTTAGGAAACGCAGGGTGGAGGAATTATAATTTGGGTCCACCAGGGGTTTGCCTAGGACAGCCCTGGTCTTTACCCAATGGTTATCCAGGAAACGCACCAGAACTGGTTGCCTTTATTGACCCCTGTGATGGCATCAGGAGGAAATGGCTACCTTTATCTCTCTGCGTATACCTACACCTGCAGCTTCTCTCTCACATTAGAAGAATGACAGATTTACTAAACAAAGAAACATATCAGCAACAAATTCAGCTTTGGAGGGCTGCACCTGAGCTACACAGTGAGCCACCGGCAGAGGGAAAACAGACCAGAACCTCCATTTGTCATTGCGTGTTCCTCCCCGTGTGTCAAGTGGGCTCTGTCGTCTAGGGCACAGGGGATGATAAATAACTTTGGTTTAGAAATTTCTCCAAAGTAGTGTCAAGTTCACTGCCCCAACAGAGACTTTATGTAGTCTTTGTTTTAAGCAGGATGAGGGAATGCTTACCTTCCTGGGCGCACTGAAGGGAAGATGGAAAGGACAGACCGTGGCGCGTGAGGAAGGCCGTGAGGGGATCGGGAGGGCCTAATCCTCAGGATTCTCTGACTGCTTTCTTACATCACAGCCAGCTCCTCAGACACTATCTTTATTTCACCAGAGCTTTCCATTTCAAAAACCATTCACCCAGAATCAGTTATAACCCTAGTTGCTACTCGCGATCTGTACTTATAAGTGGGCGAGCATGATCTCGGACCACTTCAGTCTGCAGCGGGGCTTAGCCTGCCTGTTCTGTTCCTCGGAGAGCCATCCTCTGCTGCATTTTTGCTGCAGCGACAGCATCATGAATATTAAACAGAATAAGAGGGAGGAAAGTGATCGCCCAATGGCCTGCAGAAACAGCAGGACTTCCTAGAAACTGTCCTGAGACACACACGGAGTGTGCCTGGTTACTATGGGAGCTGCATTTCCTCAAAAGGCAGAGGTCTCAGAGGCGCTGGAGCAAGAGTCCCTTGATATGACTGCTGTGTGATTCCCCCATGCTGAGAATACGAATGACGCTAAGAGCAGACGCAGCACGGCTCACACTCTGCTGCCTGTGTTCAGCCCACAACCCAGAACTGAGACTTGCCCTCTTCTCTCTGTTCTGTTGTTTCCTAAGCCAGGATGAAACATCTCAAATTCTGGAGTGCGTGAATATTCAGTAGCAACAAGAGAGGGCTGGTTTGGAACCTACTACCTCATGGGGTCAGAAGCCTAGCAATAGAAGTTGAGTAAATATTGCCTGTCAGTCCTGGGGGTCAATTTTCCCATATTTATCTGACTTGAGGGTCTTTTCCTGTAGAGAGAAGCCAGGATGAGTTCCTATCCTAGGGTTCTGGCTAGACAAATGGAAACTAAGATGTCTGCATGAGGCCAGAGGGCACTTCTCTTCAATGCTCCTCAATCTGTATGTAGAGAAGCGTTTTCTAAGCAAAGGCTCAACAACAAACCTGAAGGGAGCTGGCATAGTCCCAAAAATCAAGTTACGTGTACAGTTTCTGATGTATAAAGAGTCTCTTAGGAGGAATTAATCATCTTGACAAGAAAAGATGACTCATTTTGATTTTTATATCTAGCTAGAAATACTGCATAATGTACATTGAATTTATTATTTTAAAGGTGTTGCATATGCCTCTTTTAGAGCTAATGAAGAATTTGGCACACACATGGCCTTTGAATGATGCTGAATAGTTTTACACTAACTCTTATTTGCATCTTGTATGTGTATAGAACAATCCCAGAAAGATGCACGAGAAACGGTGCAGTTTCTGGGAAGAGGCAGAGGAATTACTGAGGCAGAAGGGAGGTGTGTTATTTCTTGGATGCGACTTGTATTCTTTGATTTTTTTATGTACAAGATTCAGTTTTGTAATAAAAGCGTATTCATGGAAAGAACTGTAAGAGGACTGGATGGCAGGGGAGCAGGGAAGATGGGTAGAATCCTGGGGCCCAAATACTACTCTTCTTTGTTGCTTATGAGTTACAGATGTTGGAACTTATTAATAGAAGTGAAGAGACTTAGCCTCCTTTGTCTCTGGCTCAGGTATCTTTGGGTCAGCATATGTCAAGGTCTCTAAAAAAAGAGCCAGCAGGTATGTAAAAACACAGAGCCTGGTGGAGAAGCCCCTGCTCCTGCACTCTGGGTTCATTCCTGGCTGCCTGAGGATCCTCCCTGTTCCTCTTCCTTACCAGTCAAGCTGTCAAAGAAACCAAATGAGGGATAAATTATTGCTTCTTAGCCTTACCAGCTACTAAGGAAATTCCAGGCTTACACAAGGTTGAGAATGTGAATTTGCTTACCCTCAACAAGACAGGGAGAGCAGGGCTGCCCGATGAATCTGCATCCTAAGAACACAGGCTGCTCCCTGCCCCGACCGCCACAGGTGTGGCCTAAGACGTGGGAGCAGTTTGTAAACCAAGAGAGCCACACAAATGGAAGGGCTTTTTGAGGGGAGTGCAGTGGGAGAGGACCTGGCCCCTAGGAAGGCTTCTCCCATGAACATCAAAGACTGGGCGAGGGGAGGGGGAGCAGGAGGACGAAGGTGGAGCTGGAATGTTGGCGTTTCCTCAAAGGCACTTCCTTTTTGCTTGAGAATCAAATCCAGAGGCTCCAATGATAATGATTCTCATTTTTAGGACTGTTTTATTATCCAGGGTTGGCTCAGTCCATCCTCCTCCCCCCAACCCCCACCAAGGCATCTGAGTGAAGATGAAAAATGCTAAGTTAATATCTTGAGGGAGCCCAGCCCTCTTTCTACAACCCAGGTCTTCATTGACAGATGTAGTACCAGCCTGCTGGTGGAGCCCTGCCTCCACCCTGCAGATGGGCATTTCTGAGTAGAAGGCAAGCAGAAAGGTTTTTTTTTTTAACGTAAATTCATCAGCCTATGTCTAGGGCAATTTCCAAGACAGACCATAGTAGTGATTGTTGGTTAAACACATTGGGATTAAGGATACTATACTTGGTAAGGTTCATTCCAAGGACTGAATTGAGTTTCAGTGGAGAACATTCTGATTGTCACACTGCGTCACCACTTGTTGACAATATATTCAATCACTTTATTTTATTTTATATCGAGACAGTCTTGCTTTGTAATCCAGGCTGGTCCTGAACTCACTATGTTGCCTAAACTGGGCTTGAGCTCTCATCAGTCCTCTTGTCTCAGCCTCCCAAGTACTGGGATTGCAAGTGTGTGCCACCAGGCCTGCTTTATGTGGTGCTGGGGAATTAAACTCAAGGCCTTTGCTTGCTAGACAAATACTCTAACTGCTGTGATATTTCTCCAACCCTTCAATCACTTTTTGACTATAAATTCAAAACTGATACAACTTGTTTGGACAGAAAGAATGTAAAAAATGGTAAAACAAAGCAATAAAGGCCTTTCTGTTTAATAAATAACAATAATAGTAATAATTTTTGAACAATAATAGAGGTCACAACTTCCTTTAAAACAAAAAAAGTCAACATCTATCCAATGTATTTGCTGACAGGACAGAAGCTTTGATGTGTGATCTGAGAACCAAACATTGTTTAAATGCCTAAAAATGTTAGTAAACACTCCTACCTGTGTTCATGAGGCCTGTTTCGTCTCAGTGAGAAAAATGATCTACTTACAACAGATTGAGTGATTTCTAGTAGATGGTGTGGGTGGGTATGTGGGGTGTGAGGAGGCAGGACAATTTCAATAACCTTATGAAATCCATGAAAGAAAATTTGTCAAATAGAAATCTTCCATTATTCCTGGTCAAATCTGTGCTGTAAATTTTGGAAGCCAGGACTATGCTGTGAAGATAAAGAATGTGACCAAGATTCTTAATCTTCTTCTGTTTGGCTGTCAGTCATGTCCAGTTGTGAGGAATGGCTCAGCAGTTAAAGCACTTGCCTAGCAAGCACTAAGTCAAATGCTAAGTACCCGAGTTCGATTCCCCAGCACCATGTAAGCTGGGCGTGGTGCACATGTGTAATCCCAGCACTTGGGGAGCTGAGACAAGAGAATTGCTGTGAGTCCAAGGCCAGCCTGGGCTCCATAGTGAGGTCAGGATGAGCCTGGGCTGCAGAGTGAGACCCTGTCTCAAAAACAAAAACAAAAACAAAAACAAAAACAAAAAAAACCCCAATTATGAGACACATATTAGAAGTGGAAATGAAGAGGTCAGACCAAATTTTTAAAAGAATCTTCATATAATTAGGTTCTAAAAGTTTGTTGAAAAGTGTTATTTAGTTGATATGTCGGATCTGGAATTCTGGAAATTAGAGAGT
Source organism: Ctenodactylus gundi (assembly GCA_004027205.1). Lineage (NCBI taxonomy): Eukaryota > Metazoa > Chordata > Mammalia > Rodentia > Ctenodactylidae > Ctenodactylus > Ctenodactylus gundi. The sequence continues at coordinate 404,221 of PVKB01001192.1, read as the reverse complement.
TGTGAGCACTTTTTTTTTTTTATTTGCCTCCAGAGGCTCATAGACTACTTATTCTATCCTGTGTAGCACAGCATTCAACTGCTTTCAACTCAAAAATTGAGGAAAATTAAAAGGATACTAGGCATCTGTTCTTCCTTTCACATATAAGCCAAATCAAATTAAATGTGTGGATGGGATATTCACCAAACCCCGAATTCATTTGCCAGTGTCCTTGACTACGGATATCATAGCAGGAGACATCAGATTGTTTTTAGCTATTTGTTTACTTTTGTTAAGTCACAATGTCAGAGGCAATTCACAGATTTATTGGAATTTGTAATTGCATTTAAATTTCTATAGCTCTTCTTGGAATATAATCCTATATTTGTCTGAATTATGAAATAATTATGGGAGACCAAGTTTCATGAGGTACAGATTAAGATAAAAATCCCCCAAAACAAAATATAATATTCCTAAAATTCTTGACATCAGCCTGTGAATACCAGATCTACCACCAAACCATTGGCCACATGGCCCATATCTGGGCAATGTGTTTGGGTTCCTTGGACTCCAGAAAACGATATTCTTTCAGAGTCATTATGATGTAATTCCATGATTGGAATTGGAATGTTTCCTGCCTATGTACTATCCCATTCTAGACATGAGCTTAGTCTGTTAAATACCAGCTATGATACAAGTTGCAGGCTAGCTGCAACCTGAAAAAGAGGGGAAGAAGGAAGGAGAAAGGAAGAAAAATAGATATTGAGATCCAAAGGAATGTGCTAGCTCATAAACATGTCTGTGTTCGTTCCTAGTTCATCATTGGACAACGCAAATATCCTCGAAGCATGCAGGCAGCCAGGAGTGGATGTTTTTTATTCTATTTATATAAAAGTAAAGCTCTAATTGTTATATCACATTCTCTTTTCAGTAAAATCATTATATCTCATCTTCTTTTCACCAGTAATTATACTGAGCTTGCTCTGATATCCTGTCTTTCTTAGTCTTGTTCTGATATTTTATACTTCATGATTATTTATTCATAATTCATATGGTTGTCCCTGACAGTGTATCTACCACATATGCTGTGTCAGACCCTTGAACAGTAATACCGTTAGTGTATTAGTTAAGGGGTCTCTAGAAAAATGAAATCAGTAGAAAATAAGCTAATAATGAAAATTTATATAAGGGGATTTTTTTAAGGTGGACTTTCAGGATCTGCAATCTGTGAGATCAGTAGAATAGGAGTCCACAGTGGCTATCTTCAAGTGGGAGAGCCAGGAGATCCATTTGGCTGCTCAGACAGGAAGATGGAAACCACAGAGCAAGGGCACTGCGGACGTAATTCCAGTCCAAGGTCAGAGTCCTGGAAACTCATTGTAGAATCTCAATAAGTCTGTTGGAAAGCTAAAAAAATTAAAAAATAAATAAAAAATAAAAACCCTGGAGAGTAGCACAGAAAGGTGCTGAGCAAGACTGCAGCTCTTCCAAAGTGGGGCACTCCCTTCTCCCTTCCCTTTGTGTTCTCTCCAGGCTACAAGTTCTACCAGGCATTTCTTCATTCATTCAAGTTGACAAAATATAATTATATCACGTTTGTGCGGTAAGATTAAATTCAACTTTTACATACTTCCCAGGCCCATTCTTTTTATTATTTAGTAGTAAAGATGATTTTTAAAATAAGGACAGCATGTATCCATCTAAAGAAATATCCTCAGCCTCTCCTTTAGCTTGATATGGCTACATGATTGGCCAGTGCGAAGAAAGAGGCTACAAGGATCTTCAGGGAGGAGTCACACAATGGAGAGGACTTGGCCAGGCTGGGGGGTGTTGAGTTCCCCTTTCTCTCTCTTGTTGGGAAGGATCATCTTGGACTTTGGGGGTCAAAATCACATATTAATTTTTTTTAAACCAAAAATTTAGGAGGAAACTGGGTCTCTGATAGTGTTCAGCTTGCAATTCCTACCCTGAAATGTGTTTTATGTGAGAACATAAACTCTTGCATGTTTGTCTGTCATTTGTGTGTTTATATTCATATGTGTTAAGCAGAGTCATTCTTAATAAATATGCCAGAATACTTTTTAGCTTGATAAAAAATTAACCAATGACTAAGTTTTATATTGAAGTTGTCCATTTTTAATGAATAAAACCTATCTCCCTATTTTCTGGTTTATAAATTACTGCTAGTAGTCTCACTTTTAGTAGTTAATATATTGATCACTCCCAAAACAAATTCTGTACTGGTAACTACTGACTATATGCCAACCACTGAGGAAAAACACAACCTTGGCATTGGCAGAGGACAAAACAAAAGAAACAAATGACATTGGATAAGGCCTTGCAGAATATAACACTGGCACAAAGAAAAGGAAATTGAGTCTAGACGAAAGAAATGATGTGGGACGACATTGGGGCTTGAAAGCACATGGCCACGTGGGGCGTGGCGAACAGCTTGTGGTAACAAGAGAGAGAGTGAAGGACTGCTGTGGTTTGAACATGTTCCCTGAAGTTTATGTGTTGGAAATTTAATCAGTGTTGAGAGGCTGGACCTTTAATAGGTGATTACACCATGTGAGCTCTGCCTTCATTAATAGAATAATGCCAACACAGGAGAGCATTAGACACCATGGGGGAGGGTTTCTGATAAAGGATAAATTAGGCCCTCTTACTCCCTCATCTTCTTGGGAGACTGCAGCAGAAGGCCTCCACTTGATGTTAGCCCCTTAACTCTCATTTCTCAGCCTCCAGAATTTTAAGAAATTAATTTTCTTTATAAATGTTTTAATCTCATGTATTTTGTTATAGCAGCACAAAATTAGACGTAGATACTTTGGAAATTATATCTATAATTTTCAGGCTATATTATATTTAATTAAAATACTTCAAAGAACACATCAACCCTTATGTTCATGCACTTAGAAGGCAAAGTGGAGTGGTATAGAGGTCAGAGAATGCATCGTCAGCAGACTCATTAACAGTTGTCCAATTTAGACTTTCGGAGTCTCACTTTTTCCCAGGTTATGCCCAAGTTTCTCCGAAGAGAACTGTCAAAGTTGTGAGTACAGTGACATTATAACTCAGTTTATAGGGTCCCACTGCTTCTGATTTGTAACCACATCAGCCCTCAGGCTACATGCAAAAAGATTTCTTATAAGAGATGTGGAGGACCTCATGATTTTCCATACCTTGAGATGAGGATTTTAAACCCTGAGTCTTCCACTTTCTTTATGTAACTTCTCCCATACAGTTAGAATTGGTGGGGTCAGCCCACGATTCTTGTATTTCCTCTGTGCTTAAACATGGTGTATAGCAGACAGACTTTATACAAGCCAAGGAGTGAAGAAAGCATGACTAGAGCCCAGCCACTGTCACCTTTTTACATATTGTGTACGCTCATTTTATGCTATAACAAGAGTTGAGTACTTTAAACAGAGATCATTTGACCGGCAAAGCCTAAGATATGTGCTTTTGAACCCTCCACAATAAAAGTTCACTGACCTCTGGTCAAACACAACAGATGAGATACAGAGAAATAAATCTCCAAGTAAGTTCAGCCTCTCACTTTTTGCGCAGTCAATAGAGCTGTGTGCCTTGTCAGGACAATCACCTACCCTGAGGTGACTTTATCTTTCACTCCCTCAGTCTTGCAGCTCCCCAGCATGCACACCTGCAGGCAAGGTGGGCAGAACCGGAGGCTGGAGGCCAGATGACACAGCTCTTTTCCTAACTATTATAGCTCGATGTCAAGAGCCGGCTGGCTCCTCCACCCCCCCCCCCCCCCCCCCCCCCCCC
>PVKB01001192.1:0-400350 GCA_004027205.1 Ctenodactylus gundi | reverse complement strand
TGTAGGGAGGGTGAGTTATAGGTGTGGGGCGGAAGACAGACACAGGCCTGTGGTAGGTTATATATTACAGGCATTGGGTAGACTAAGGCTGTGCCGTAGATAACGTGTGGCACAGTTCTGAGCATGTGAGCTGGAAGGGGTGAATCACTGGAGTTGAACCTGGAAGGGGTGGAACACAAAAGCTGGACCTGGAAGCGGTAGATCACTGGGACATGACCTGGAAGTGTCTGTGCTAGTTCCACCTCTCCTGCCTCACTAGGCTTCTGTCTGCCGTGCCAGGAACAGCTAAGCCTCTGCCATGTGTTACCAGCTACCCGCAAATTAACTGTGACCTTTGGAAACTGTGCACTAAAATAAATCTTAAGTTGTGGATGTCAGGTATTCTGTCTCAGCAACTGGAAGGTAACTAAGACACAAGTAAAAAGCCTTAGTGGACTGTTAACACTGCCTTTGAATCTGAGGCTCGAATTTTGGATATTATTTGAATAGGAAGAGATTGAATAATTCTGAAAGTCAATTTTTCTATCTTTAAAATGGGGACAATACACCATTTCTTGAGAATTAAATGAGGTAGTATGGAGAAAACACTGAGAGTATTATCTGGCATATTGCAACCATAAGATAAATGTTTAATATATACAAATACATACGTGAAGGATGAGTGGGACTATCTTCATATATTTTGTGTTCCTGTAACAGAAGCCTAGTGATTGAGTAATAACTAAGAGAAATTTATGTTCTACGGTTCTGGAGGTTCTATGGTCTAAGAACAAGGTGCCACCCCTTGGTGAGGAGCTTCATCCCATGGTCCAAGGCAGAGGGCAAAAGTGCACAGGGAAAGACAGGGGCTCCAACTTGTAGTGTTATAACCAGCTTAATCTTAAGCTGCTTATAGGAGTGGGGCCTGTATGACCTAGACACCTCTCAGTAGGCACCCAGCTCTCTTGCACTGGAGATTAAGTTTCCAATGCTTGCTTTTCTGCGGGTGGGGGGCACATTCGAACCATGGTAGGGACTGAGGGCAAAATAGTGTTCCAGACTGAGAAGATGGAAAGAGCAAAGCAAAGACCAGGGAAGTCTGAGGTCTGCTTGAACAAAGTAGGTGTGCTTGGTTGTAGCATTGTGTGCATGAAATGAGGCACCAAGTTGACAGAAGGGTGAGCAAGCAGCCAAGCGTTTGTCTTTATTCTGTAAGCAGCAAGGATCTGGTTTGAGCTGAAGGTCACTCCTGCTGTCCGTGGGTAAGATGGGAACGAGGAGACAGAGATGGCAGCAAAGAAAGGCCAGGGAGGACATGGGAAAAGGTGGTGGAGTGAAGACTGTCGCCTTGGTGCGGTGTCAGAGACACTGACAGAGGGCTGTTGCACGGGGAACAGGAGGTGAAACCCAGCAAGCCGGGACCTGATTAAGATGAGGCAGAGGTGAGGGACAGGTGGAAACAAGTTCAAGGCTGAGGTTTCAAGTTGACTTTTAAACACAGAACAAAGTTGAGTGCAATGTAAACATTCCTGAAAACATAACTTGGGGATGTGTGTTAAGATGCTGTCATATCCTACCAATGTGACTATTTGTCACTCAAATTTTTTCCCAAGGTCAACTGTGTTGGAGATGTTTTAATTGAGAGAAAGGAGTCAGGACTTCGGGGCCTAAGGGTGTGAGAGGTGGGAGTGGGGGCTGAACAAACGAAACCTGAGAGAAGCCAGAGCACTGGACGAAGTTATAGGATGAGAAGTAGGGCCATGCCATCTTTTGAGACTACCAGCCTTTTATGTTTCTAATGTATTACAAATGAAATAAAGAATACTACCAAACAATATGAAAATATTTTCTTGAAAAAAACCGTATGTATTCCCACGTATAAAAAACAGTATCAGGATATATAGCTAGTATTTGCAATGAGGAAATTATGAGTGATTAATTTTCTAATCATTTGTTTTCTTGGTTTATCTACATTAAGCATGTACTAGCTTTATAATGTAAACATTAAAGGCTCTGAAAAGGGAGAAACTCTCCCTGCTATGAACTGCTTGAAATCTCTCTCTCTCTCTGTCTCTCTCTCTGTCTCTCAAACACACACACACACACACACACACACACACACACACACACACACACACACCCTATGCTATTGTTTTGGGACATTTTAGAACATATAGTCTAATAAAAACAGATGTGCAAACAATCCTTTGGCAAGCAACACATTCAAAGATTGGGCTGCCTGTAGCTGATTACATCTCTGGTGTGTCAGAAATAAGGTTTTAAGTTCAAAATGCTTGCTAACAGAAATCATTACAATGCACAGGCAAGGTTGAAGGAAAATAGCCTAAAATTTGGATGCGTTTAAAAGAAAATGTTTCAATGTGTTTATGTTCAAGCATGGACTTGAAGAGGTAACCTTTCAACTTGAGTCATTTTGGACACCTGTTCTTGAAATTGTCTTGTATATGACACCCAATTGGTCGTGACTATTGAAAATACGTTACTTTTTTTCCTTATAGCCAGAATATGCAGCAAATGAGAACCCTGGAGTGATTTGGCCCAAAACTAATCTTCGGGCCATTTTCATGTAGGAACTTAACTGTTTTTGTTTTTCTTTCTGTCTTTGATTCCTATGAAAGGCAGACTGAAGATATTCCTTCAAGGGAGTTTTGAAGATTAAGTCTTCTTTCCTCTAAAAAGATGCATTCACAGTTATGTTGCTGGCCATTCGAAGGGATGAGATTTCACAGGAAAAAAGCAGAGTAGCTTGGAAATTTAATAGGTAGAAAAGGGATTTTGAATTGGCCTTTAGCGAAAAACAGACCAGTGTGTCCAGGAGAGTGAGGAAAGAGGCCTTTTTTCCTGGCACTATTCTGGAAGTGGCTAAGAAAATGATACTATAAATATAGGTGTTTCCCAAGCGTGGCCTTGAGGGTGCAGCAAAAAGTGACAGTGACCTTAGGAGCCATCAGAGTGACCGTGTCATAAATAATCACCCCTTATTTTCTGCCCCACCCCTAAGCCTTGGCCCTGCTTAGTACCTTAAAACCTTGAAATAGTCCTGAGTTGGAACAGAAGTTCCAAGAATAACTGAGGTCATATTTCTAATATATCCTGGCTCTGTGTGGGAACTTGAAATGGAAATCAAGCAACATCGTAAATAATAGGATATTTTCTTGTACACCTGAGTTAAGGTCTGACAGTCAAAATTCATAAACAACTGAGCGATTTCCTCCCTGCAACATGATCGCTTTTGATGGAGATATGAAAGAACATACCCCTGGTCTTCCTGCTCAGCTGGCCACTGCGTGGTGGAGGAACTCGTTCTCCTTGCTGTAGGGAGTTTGGCTGCTGCAAGCTCACAACTGTGATCCTTCCTAGGAAGCAGCCTTGTCCACCTCCGGAGTTGGCTTATGTTTAACAAAGCATGGATTCTGGGATACAGAGGCCTTGTCCTTCACCTCAATTAGCGACACCTCTGAGGGGCTATCTCTGTTCCCATACTTCCAGGAGGATGGGCAGAGGCCTCGTGACAAGACTTTGTGTTTCTCTTCCTGCTTCCCTCCGTTTCGCACATTCTCAAGTTCATTTCACTGAGCTTCCTGAATGCAAATCTACCTGAAAGCCTGTGAGCCTTTCTCAGGAAACTGGGAGTAGGGCCATAAACTTTCCTAAACCTATTCCTTTGAACAAACCCATTCATTTTAATTCTTCCCAAATGAATACCATGTACCTTCTAATACCTGGTTTTTTGTAATTATTTAAAAGGAGTCGATATAGATATGACTTTGTCTTCAGTGAAAGTAAAATTTAGAATGTCTTAAGAATCAAGATTAAAATGAAAGTGCAGACTGAGGCCATTTCAGAACTTCCATCTCTGTGGACTCAAGCCAGAGGTACATTCCAGAAGGTCATTTTTAACACGTGGTACTTGCAATTGACAGAAAAAATGTCAAATGCACAGAAATGTAACAAACACATGAGCTAATAAGATGTTGATTTATGGTGCTTTTATAGCTCCCTGTAGAACAAAAGGATCGTGTTTTCATCAGGTGTTCTTTGAGGGCTATGCTGATGGAAAGCCAATGTTTCTACTGTTGAACCTACCAGGGAAAGATTAAACAAAAAGAGTGAGCAAATACTTATTTGTAATTTTATGGAGCTAATTACTAATTCTGTTCCTCACCCTCCCAAGGGCCTTCTTACCTGAAAGATTATGACCATGAGATTGAAGGAGTTGGCTGGGAAGAGTTTCTCTGTAGAACTGTCTTTGAATCATCTTTTTATCATTGCTACCCATAGACAGACACAGAAGATATCCAGGGTTGCAAATTAGGGGAAAATGACCGTTGTAGGAAATTTCTACTAGTTAATATTTTTAAAAGAGAAAATAGATTTTATGTAAAATTTAAATTTGTGCATATAGTTAACCCTCTATTTTTAGGATTGATGAAAATGCTAATAATTAAGTTTTAAAGTTGTATTTTGAATCTCTAAAATATTAAATGAAAATTTCAGATATAGAATTAGTACAAAGTATAGGGCTGAATGGCTTAGTGGTAGAGCTCTTGCCTAGAACAGGGAGAGGCTGGTGTTGGGAAGGAGAGTGTGGACTTATAACTGACATGCCATTATAAAGATATTTTTCTTTCTCTGCACAAAAACAGAGGTCATTGCAGTACATTCTGCCTGTCCTCATTTGTAATAAGCTAAGGGAGTAGAGGTAAGATAGTAGGTTGGCCTCTTTGTTACAATATTCTCTTTTGAGAGAGAAATTAGATTTTAGATTGGAGTAACCGAAATGCAATCTGATTTGGACAATACCATATCTCATTTTAAGGGATTTCTTTAGGTAAAAACCAGAAAATTAGCCAATTGCTCTGTAATTACTGATGTAAATAGCTAGATGCAATTTTCTACCTGTATGTATACACAAAGCCTTCCTCCCTGCAAGTCCAAGGGCGTCAGAACAATCAAGGCAGCCTGAGCACCAGGGGCTGCTGTTCAGCTTTCCAGAATTACTGGGTCAAAGGTATAATATCAATTTCATAAGAATTTTATTTTTGTAGGTGGTGTTTGTTTGTAAGAAAAAGTTTAACAGGGAAATACTAAGTTTGTGGAAATCTGGAGAAACAAAGAAATCCAGATTAGGACTGTAAACATTTGCTTTCTCAATGCAACTCACCAAGTACTCACAAATAGAAAAAAAAAAAAATCAAGTGTTCCATGAATACAGAAATTGGGAAAAAGTGAGAATATCCATTCAGTTTGAAGACTGTTGTGAACTAGATTGGGTCTTTCCTCCCAACCCTCCCAAACTCATCAATTCTCATGAACTCATGTTCAAACTCCCAATGTGACTATATTTGGAAATAGGATATTTGAGGAGGTATATGAAGTTGAATGAAGTCATTAAGGATGAGGAGCTAATTTGACAGGTCTGTGATGGCTTGGATCTGTAATGAGCCCCGATGTATTTGGATGTTGTGGAGTATCTGTGGATTCCATATACTGTTAAGAGGTAGGAATCAGCGGGCCAGATCACAGGCTTTTGCCCCAGAAGGAGCAGATTGTTAGAACATGACCCTAGTTCTGCCCTTTCTCCTTCAGTCTGTGTCTGTGTGCCATTCTGTGTATAGCTTCTCTCCATCTGGGTCTCAGTCATGTGCTTCCACCATTGCCAGCCACCCATGAATGGACCAAGACCTTGTGAAACTATGAGCTAAAATAAGCTTTTCCCTCTCTTAAGTTGTGGATGTTGGGTAATGTGTCCCACTCTGTGGTACTTCACTATTGAAGCCTAAGAAGACGGGGCATTGTTGATAAGTTCCAGGAGCTTGTCATCTCATTAGAGTGACCTTGGTGATTTGGTATATGGACAACTTTCACTATACATCATACTTTTCTTCTTCTGCTGTGACTTTTTAAAGTTACGTCATTTGAATGCAGTCATTTTCTTCATTAGGTTTCTGCATGTTGGTATCTCATCCAGTTAGTGATTTACCAGTTCAATTCATCTCTAGCCATCAGTCTCCAAAGATTCCTATTTACTATAGTCAACCTGGGTTGGAGCACACGTATTTTCATGGAGAAATGCTGACAAAGTGCATGATTACTAGATTAAAGTAACTACTAGCCTAGAAATGAGCAGTAAGTTAGTGCAGTTTTCATCTTAGAATTCACCCTTTGTGGGTATTTTCTTACTTGGAGTAGGTGACTATAATTGGGTCCATACGATGTGAGCTTCCATTCTTGCAGCAGCTACTGATACACCTCATACTAAAAATATGGGAAGGTCTTCTTTTCTGTAACTAGCTGATTGTCACCCAATATCCCAATCACCAGTCACTTATTACACATTCTGTTGAGATTGATGTTTTTCCATTTTTATTGTTTTTTATGCTCTAGCATTCACGGAAGAGCAGCAACCTGTGAAAGAGGTGGACTGTTCTAATAGAACTGAAGAATCAGAGTGCTGGGTTCGACATTGATTTGAACTCATTGCTTCACTGTTCTTGGCTTTGTTTCTACAAAGGAAAAACACAAGTATGAGGTGGGTTTTTTTTCTTAGCACTATATATAAAATGGGTTTAATATAATATTCTAGAAAATCACCAACTTGTGGCTTACATACAGTTAAAATTTTAAGGATGAAGAGGATTTTACGCTACTTGATGCTTATTTTATTATGTTGGGAGCTATAAAGACCATTCCCACATTCAGTGATTCTTGAAGAGGAACCCAGGAAGCAGCATAGAGACACAGTCACAACAAAGATTTGTTCTGGAGAGGAAACCAAAAACAATCAGCAAAGGAAAAAGGTACACCCGCAAAGTACAGGAGAAAGCAGCTGAAAGCTTCAACTAGGGTCCTCTCCTGAGGACTCTCTTGGGGTGCACCAACTGCTCTCCTCAATGAGTAGTGACAACATGTGTGAAACGCTGCCCATCAGGGAAGCCTGTGAGAGAATCAACGCCCAGTCTCCTCTGGGGGATGGTCATGTGGACAGCTTCTGCCTGTCACATACCCAAATTCAAGATTCTGAGAAGGAAAGCAGGTGCTCAGCATGTGCCACACTGTTTATGCAAGCAGTTTAAACATAGGGAATTGGTGTTATCAGTTAATGGTGGTAGAAATCCTACCTAAATCTGAATTGCCAGGCAACCAAGGACCAATCTCATAAGCAAGCTTTTCAAAAGGATAACAGACATGCCATGTCCAGTCATTTCTGCCCAGCACTACAGTGTGCTTATTTCTTAGATGACTCTTAGAAACAGTCATGTACTATTCCGACATTCATAAAAAGTCAGTATTAAGTAAAGATAGTATTTTCCTCTCTAAATTTGATTTTTTCTTCTAGTAAAATGGCATTTTCACTCAAGAAAACCTGAAGGATAAAGTAGAAAAGGAATCCATAATTCCTTCTAGAAAAATCCTCTTTTACATATTTTGGACATGGTTATGACAATGCCCATGTAAGTTACACTTTTTTCATTTTTATCTTATAGAAAAATCCATGTTACTTCAATACACTTTACAGATATTGTTTGTGATGCATGTAATTCATTATGTTATTTATTTAATCAGTGTCCCTTTTGCCGTTTTTCAGTATCATAAGTAGCCTTGATAAATATTTTGTGCACAAAAATCTTTTGTTTTTAAAAAATTATTCCTTCGTGATGAATTCTGTGAAATGAACTTGCCAAACCAATGGTGATGAACTTTTAGAAGAGTTTTTATTAGCCCTTTCCAGAAGCTCTCCAAGGGATGTAAAATTTGGGCATTCACTTACATAGTATTTCTCTACAGTGAAATGATGCTTTCATTTTTTCCCCTCAACATCTCTACAGTAGTTTTCTCTCTCATTTTCCTGCCTTCTATATGTATGTGGCACTGGCCTGTCATGTTATCTCGTCATTCTGCTGTGAGGGCACAGCTTCGAACTAAGGTGCAGCTTTGCTCATAAATCTCCTTTTTAAAAAGAAAGAGCTGGTCACCTGGAAACCTGCATCGCGTGTTGTTGCAGAATCATTCACTTGTTTCCTGAACAAACTAGTTCTCCAAGTCTTGCCAGGGAGACAAGGAGGGGTGAGCAGGAACAAGCTGAGGGGTCCTGACACATCCTGGTGGGTGGCCGCATGGTCCCTGGGGGCACTGCCCACGTGCAACATGTGGCGGGGCCCTGGATAAACAGGAGAGTGAAACGTGGGTGCTAAAACACAGTACCTGAAAACACGCGGAAAAAGCTGACACAGTCTTTATTACAGTATTCCTACAAAACAGTGTGGAACCCGAAGCAGTATCAGAAATTTCAACGGAACTGAGTTGAGAGGTAAATCCCTTAAGTTAGAATTTTTCTGCTATTGCCTGCCAAGTGGGATGTTAAGCGAGTCACTCAGGGAGCCCTGCTTTTCAGCTTCCCTCATGGGGTAACAGAGCATACCCAGCCTGCCTTACAAGCCTTTGGGGATCACGTTCAAGTTTGGTAACTAGCGCTCAGAAAATTGCTATATGGGTGAGACTATTTTAAACTAGGAACTAATCAACTACTGTGTCCTAATATTTGCTCTGCTTTTTAAAAAAATAAAAGTCACATCAAAATGACCTACTAAAAAATTGTTTCCTGACTTAACAATAAAATTTACCAGATAGATGGGTGGGTAAGGAAGAATTTAAATTTCTCAGCAGTTGTAAAATAATTATATGTGTGTGATTTATAAAATGCACAAAAGTATAAAAAACAAAAATTCATCTCTCAAAAGCAGCCATTATTAATAATAACCACTGCTTCCTTATTTTTTGATGAGTTTTTAAATCGCTATTTATAAAATAGAAATTTTACTTTTGAGTCACACAGGCTTTATTCAAAGTCTTGCCTTTGCTACTTACTATGTATGACATCATGGGAAAATTGCTTAGCTCTCTTGGGTCTCACTTTCTAACTCATAAAATTGAGATAATGATACTTGCTTCCCAGGTGAGGATTCATCCGAAATAATATGCGTAAGGAGTTAAGCTCTACATGGGTCAGCAGAAACATAGTACACACAGAGTACAGACCACACCCAGAGAGCACCCAGACAGCGAGGCAGAACTCATATTATCTACAAGCTGTGTGGCGGATAATTCTTACATGTGCTAGTGAGCAGTTCTTAGGCACCCAACCAACAAAAACACATAGGAGGGCGCTGTCTGAGCAAGGATAACTTTGTTTTAAATATTCAACAAGACAACGAGGTCTGGCAGAGCCACTCTGTGCTGAACTGTTGGAGGTCAGAGAGACCCCACCGTCCTCACAGAGGCAGAGACCACGTGAATATGAAAGACGATGCCTTGTCAGTACCCAGGGCATATTAGATCCATAAATTTTATGTAAGATTTATTCCCTGCCTCCTTTCAAACAGATTAGAGTATAGAGGTGCCAGTACAGTTTAAAACAAGTCACACATGCAGGGCTCAAATGGAGCAGAACCATTCCTCTTACTGTCCCACGTTGATTGAGCACCTACTGTGTGCTAGAACATTTCACAGGGAACAAAGAAAAATGAGATTGATCTCTCTACCCAGGCACTCAGATTAGGAAACAGTTGTTCAGCTGTGAACTGAGCAATCCTAAGATATGGTGCCCAAGGTGTTTCTGAAATTGGGGGATGGTGAAGATCGTTGATTCCTCTCCTGGTAGGGGTGTCCCTTCTAATGCAGAATGCTCGAGAATTTCCAGTTTCATCACATCTTCATTTGCTTGTCCGACATGAAAATTGAGATTTTTCCCAGGGGGAAATGAACTTATCAAACACTGACTCCAAAATCCCTACCAGTGTAGTGGTTGATTCAGCAAAAGCTTGGAGCTTAGTAGTTGGTGGGAAAATTGGGAACCAACAGAGCTGATGGCTGACTAGCCAGGACTTTGTTGGGGCTTTGCAATCTCCCCGAGCCTTGGTTTTATCGTTGATGGAAGCTCTGTGCTGCATTAAATCAGATGCTGGTCTGTAAGAAAAATGCTGAAGTCTACTTCACTTGTACAAGGTGCTTGAAATGCAGTGGCCCTTGTCTCATCCTCCCAGAAGACAATCACAGTCATATCGCAATCCACGACCTGCTACTCTGGTACTGAACTGCTCTCGGACACAACAGAGTCATTTCCAGTGGGATGAGGGGCAGCCAAACTTTAAGAAAATGCCTCTCCGGAGCCTGGCTGTTCCGACAGCAGCTAAGAGCTGAATTAGCACAGCACCTTTTCTCCCAGATGGCTCCCTCCTTGTTCCTTTCCTCCTCGTCCCTTCTCTCTCTCTCTCTCTCTCTCTCTCTCTCTCTCTCTCTCTCTCTCTCTCTCTCTCTCTCTCTCTGTTCCCTTTTACTGGAAAACATGCAACAACCCAAGAGACCACAGTGGGGGAAACCTGTTACCAGATTTGTTAGCTCCGAAATGGCAGATGGCTGCGGCCTGCAGCCTCTCACTGCATCCAAGATGTCTTCATCTGTCCTCCTAGGACCCTGCAAAATGCTTTTGGCAAGAGCAGGAGGAGAGGATGAGAGTTCAGCACAAGGTGGTGCATTCAGAGGGCCTTTTACGGGCTTGGATGTGGGGCTTGGATGTGTAATGGTGTTTAAACGGCAGTCAAGAGGCAGGTAATTAGGAGCAACGCGCTCCCGTCACCCTGCTGCACCGCCCCAGATAGCTCCTCAGCCCTCCCGAAGCCTTGTTTGCTTTCTCCGAGGCAGAAATCCCACCAGGTCTGCGCGTTGCCAGCTGTCGAGCTAACGAACTGCCAGCCAGCGCCTCCCCGGGCGCGCAGCCGGCTTTGCCCGCCTGATTGCCTTTATCTAGCCAGCGCAGGAGCCGCTCCTAATCACGCAGCGGCTTGCCTCCAAGGGTCAAACCGGGGACCATCGCTACCTAAACAAACGAGGACGATGTCACCTTTGGGGGAGACTGATAAGCAGTTGGCAGGCAGGCCACGGGCAAGAGAAGGCGCCAGCAGCCGGCAATCTGCACAGGCCGTAAATATGCTACGCTCTCGGCAGGGGGACGGGCAATATAGCCGCCAAGAGGCCTTTGTTTAATGAGCTGTCAGAAAGCAGGCATGGAATTACGTTTGGAGACATGTGCAGGCTGCAGAGGCAGCGCAGGCCGGTGAATGGCCCTTTTCCTTCACCGAGATGTTTGCAGCTTCTTATCAGTCTGAGAACTGTCATCGGATGAAAGCTATCATTAGCAAACTAATGGTGTTTGAAAGCTACAAATTTTTCTCTCTCTTCTCCGTTTTTGACTTAAATGGATTATAGAAAAAAATCTTAATGGTTTTTTTCCTTCCTTGGGATTTTGGTAAACATGCAAATTGGAAGAGAACCAGAAACAAACCACAAAAAGTATCTCTGGAAGAGCACAAGAATCAGTTCTATGTGGAGTCTCAGCTCGGAACAGCCAGCCTGTATTCGCTCCAATTCTGCAGAGACTCTGTTCAGAGAACTCTAATGCAACTCCAGCCGGCATTTTATTTCAATCAAGCCCATAAAAGAAAGCATAAATATAAAATGAATTGCTTTCCTCTAATCTGAGTATTAAAATTAGTGGGTAGGTATAATATCATTTCTACCACATCAGCTATCAAATAGTAGAGAATAATTTTCCTCAGACTTGAAATTATTCTTGGGAGTCACATGGCTGTGTTTATTCCTATTCAGGGTGCAGCTTAAAGACTTTTAAAAATCTGCCAGAATTGAAAGGGCCTGCTGATTCAGGGCACATCTGGGCCCCCTGCTCCAACTCTGACATTGCATCGGGGCTTAGCCGCTGTGACGTAGCTCATCTTCCTTCGGTGCCCACAGGAAGGGCACCTGCATCTTTTTCTTTCCAATCAAACCGGACAGCCAGAAGTGACTCACACAAAACTGAACCCATCAAAAGGCCCAAGTCTAACCGGTCGAAGCTGCTTCCTGAGAAGTGGTCAAATTAACACGGACCAACCTGTTGGGACCCGTCATAACCAGGAATTGGACATCGACAAAGTGAATGGCAGAAAAGGAGAATGAAATGTCTGAGTAGGCTGTGGCAATCTGACTGAGAAGGCAGAGGAGTCGACAATTAAAGAGACAAACTAAAATCGAGAGAAAAAGAGAATGGGAAAAAGTGCTTTTGCTTCATAGCAAGGGACATGCACTGACAATCACAATTTGTTTCTCTGTTCTTTATGCTGTTTGCAGATGAAAAATAGGACAGAAATGTGCCTGAAGTCTCCCAGCCAGCACATGTTAGAGCCAGCAGTGGCCCAGGTCCTGGCGCCCGGGGGTACAGTCCCTCGCTTGGAGGGACCGTTCAAGAGCGTTCTGCAGCATGACTCTTTTCTAAGCATTCCCAAAGATTCCAAGTACAGAAATTGAACAGTGGATACTCATTCTACATTTAATGAGGGAAGGGAGAGCTCTGGTCCACAGAGGAGGCAAGAATTAAGTTGAAAAATCAAAACAAAAGGAGGACACGCATGCGTACAGTGTGCTGTGTCCGGAACATCCCTGTAGGGTATCAGAGTCCTTCTCAGCCCTCCAAGTGCAGAGAGCGAGAAGTACTTTGTTACAGCTGAAACTGCCCGGTGTCCTGGGATCATGGAGATATTTTTGAGGCTGTTTTGGGGAAGCTGAATTCTTTATATCAACTTTAGGCTGGAAAGTGTATGAAATGTGGTAATATTGTGCTAAGTACTGTGTGGAATGTTTTTTTTTTAAAGTTACTGTTTTCCTTTAGTGCCCATCAAAGCCCCATTTCTTCTCTCCAGTCTAACTGGGTAGCTGGAAATGACAAACCCCCCACCCATTAAAGGCCCAAGACTAACCAGCTGCGTTCAGAGCTGCGGCCAAATTATCAGGGACCCATCACATCCCGGAACTGAACACCGGCAAGCTGCTCCCTTCCAAATTTGAGAAAGCAGAATGAAAGCCCTGAATAGAAGGGAGCGCAGTCAGCAGAGACAAGAAGCCTTGTCCTGTGGCCTTGCTGGCCCTCTCCCCCAGGCACCCCACCCCTCCCTCCACCTGCTCTTCCGGTTTCCTCCAGGGGCTGTGACAAGGGAGAACAGGGGTTTGCCAGGCCCACTAAGAGTTTGTTCATCAACGTTTCCAAGGATGTACATTTATTTAATGCCTACTTTGTGCAATTCTCTCACCAGTGCAAAACTCAATTACCTTGACGATTTCTGCTTGCCTGTTTCTTGAATTTGCCAACATTCACATGGTTCAGAATGCGCCCCACTGCCCGTGTCCAATCACATAGTGGCCCTACTCAGAGACACAACACATGTTAGCAGCTTTTTAAGTATCTTTCAGGACATTTAAAGTATATAGACAAGCAAATGTTTAGGATTTTTAAGGCTTCATCTTTCATTTGCATTTAAATATCTAATCTTCATTAAAATGTATTCTGATGTAAGAAGTCAAGTGAGAATTCATGCTAAACTGTTTTTTTCCAGAAAACTACTTAGTTACTTAACATTATTTGTTATTATATAATTAGTTTCCTTTCCAGTGATTTGACATGTGTCTTGAACCTGTCCTGATTTCCTTAGGTGTACATGTATTCTCTATATCCAGGCTTCAAATGTCTGTATGTGTTTTGGCTGGTTTAGGCCAACTGTCATTTTGTTACATTGATTTGTTATTTGTTTTTATTTTATACTACTTCGTTTTAATTATTGCAGTTTTAAGATATATTTCAGTATCTGAACAGATTGATTCTACATTTCAGAATTTTTCTACATATTATTGCTTATTTATTATTTTCTCATAAAACTTGTAATCAGCTTGTCTTGCAAAAAATGACAGGACATTATTAAGATGATAAATTAGGAAAATAAGTATATTGATGATATCAAGTATGCTTTGCATTTGTTGAAATCTTTTGCCTCAGGAACATCTTAAAATTCTCTTTGTGAGCATATCTTAGAGTTTATTTCTAAATATGTTGTATTTGTTTGTAGCTCCTTATAAATGAGATCTTCTCAAAAATTTCTATCTTCTCTAACTACCTGTTAATTATTTTAATAACTATTTTTCTCTAACTTTCTGTGTGTTGATTTTGTATCCATCCATTTGTTATTGTTGACAATGATTTTCAATTGATGCATTTAGATTTTCCAGGTATGCAGTCCTACCATCCACAAATAATAATAATTTGCTTCCTGTTTTTTTACTATTTGTGCCTTCAACTTCTTTTATTTGTATAATTGGATGGTCCAGTATCTGCAGAAAATCTTACATAATCGTAGCTAAAATGCAACACTTATATTGATTGCATTTATTAGGAATGAAACTTAAATGGATGTTGAATTTTATCAAGTGATTTTTCACTATCTATGAAATTGGTCATAAGATTTTCCTCTTAGAATCTATTAATATGACAATTAATAACAATATCCTAAAATTGAATCCCTTTGTATTCCTAGAATACATTGCACATGTTCACTGGATAGAGACCTTGTATGTAGTGTTTTTGTTTTCCTTATTTTCAGAATATTTTAATTAGTTTGTTTTCTCTCTTTTAACCAAATGCTATTTGGTAATGGGTTTTTAATATCCAGAGAATAGGAACATTTTGTTTTTATGAGTATATTCTGGCTTTATTGCATTGTGACTACAGAGTATTGTTTGTACTATGTGCTATTTCTTTTTTTTCTTTTCCTCTCTCTCTCTCTCTCTCTCTCTCTCTCTCTCTCTTTGAGACACTGGCTCTGTAGTTCAGGCTGGTCCTGAACTCACTTTGTAGCCTAGCATGGCCTCAAACCCAGGGCGATCCTCCTGCCTCAGTTTCCTGAATACTGGGGTTTCAGGTGTGTACCACCACACCAGGCCAATGTGCTACTTCTAAGTTTAGGGATTTATTGAGGTTTTCTTTCCTCATAGGCAACTGTTGCACTAACGGGAGGCTCCTTGGTTTTTGACTCTTTACTTCCTCCACTCTTAGCGGACAAATATTGCTTAATGGAAGCTGTCAGAGGATAACTCCTAAACTCCCACAATAACCTCTTCTGCCAACAAGAATCTAGATCTCACACACTGCTCAGGCCACTGCACCTCAGCTCATCATAGAATTTACCATGCTCCTACCCCAGCCCAATTTACACATGCGCATTAAATTTTCCCACTTGCTTACACAAAGGGTTTGCCCAGTAATTCTTCCTGTTTTCTCTGATATCGATGATTTTCCCTCTCATCTAGGTAATGTTCATCAGCACACAGCCATACTGTTATATCTCTTATCTTAAAAATGGAAATTTAAAAAGTTGTGCTTACTTCTTCCCTATCATCACTCCTTTTCTCTGCCTTATCACCCCAAGCTATACAGAAAAACTCCTTGAAATGTGGCTCAGTATTACTGCTTATGTTACCTTTCCTCTTTGCAGTTAAATCTACTCTAGTTGGAACTTGGGGTCCACAACTTCTCTGAATTTTTGCATGTCAATATCAACAATGACTTCTATGTTGCTAATTCTGGGTCTTCATCAAAATTGTCATTAATATCTTTTCATGATTAATTGTTCCCTTTCTATGAAGAGGATTTCTTGTTCTCTAGGCCACACACACTTCATTTTCCTTCGACTCCACTGGCTACTTTTTGCTGTCATGACTTTTTCTTGGGTCCCCTCTACCCTTCGACTTCATAATGTTAATATGCCCCAGGGCACAATCCACAATCTGTTCATCTCTTCTTTCTTTATACTCCGCCCCTTCCAATTTCATGGCTTCAAATAGCATCTGTCTTCAGGTAAGTCCCAAATTCATGTTACTGCTGGAACATTACCTCAAATATACATCAACTCTATCTCTACTTGGGTGTCTGAGGAATATCTCAAAGGTCTCGTGCCCCAACCTGAAATCCTGATTATCTTTACTTATAGAACCTATCTACCCACGATCATCCCGGTTTCAGTTAAAGATACCTGAGCCCTAATTCTGGAGAGTCTTCAGCCGTTGGAAAACATGTATCTTTGTTTCAGGTGAGTATTTACTGTTGGTATAGCAGGGATAATTTAAGAGTGTAAGAAAATGATGAGGAGAATGTCTCTATGTTGTGAAATCCTTTAAGGCATAAGATAGCATTCACATATAAGGTCTTTGTATTACCACTTTTCAAGTTCCAGTATAATACTCTGACCTGAAAAAGACCTCATCTTTGTACATTTGGGGACTTATTCCCTTTCCTAATTTAAGTCAGATGGCCAACTTGTGTGTATTTTCTTCTTTTCTCTTTTCTGTGTTGCCTCTTAACAGCTGTGGTCTATTGCTAGTGAGTTATCAGTGGACTGACATAAGATTCTTTTATGATGTTAAATGACATATTACAGTGTTTCTTCCTCAAACTACAAAAGCTTAACATCATGGACAATATTAAATCTTGTGTGAATTTGTCCATTTTATAAAATCCATGTTGATTCTTGAAATATAGCTGCACAATGGTATTCTGGCCATTTTCCTAACATATGCTCCATTTCATGAAAAAAGTTTTCATAGAATTGGACAATCTCCTTTTGTTTCAGATTTTTAGACAACAAACAACAACAGCAAAAATTTATATCTGACCTTAAATCCTGGGATCATTACTAATGAACAGTTAAATTAAAATTAAGGCCTACCAGCATAATGGTCTACTCAAGCAAGGATCATCAACGGATGCCTAAACCATAGAATAATATATTGGATGGTCTCACATTATCATCAGGCAGATTACCTATTAATGATGATGGGTGTAATTGCAAGATACCACCTAACAAACTGATCCAAACTGGCATCATTTAACAATACATGCTATCACTAGGGGCCTCCTGAGGGGACAGAGAAATAAGAGAAATATTTAGCAATACTTGCTTAGTATTCTTAGTCACTTTTCTGAAACTGTTTAGCCTAAAGATAATCATGAGGAAACAAACAAAAAATCTAGTAATAATGGTTCTGTGGTGAAGTAGGAAAAGGTCTTTTGTTTAAGAACATTCATTTAGGCTTCGAGTATCATAGTAGGTGCAACTCACTTTTGAATAGCTCTGTATGGACAGAGAGAGAAAGAGAAAGAAGCAAAACGTTGACAGCTATTGAATCTTAATGAAGGGTATATAGGGGCTCATTCTACCAGTGTTTCCATTATTGTTGACTTAAATGTTTTCAAAATGAAACGTTGAAGAAAAATGGTTCTAGGAAGTGAATAGTAGTTACATTCATTTATTTTTGAACATGTATTCATGGCCATATTTCATTAAAGTTTATTAAAATGAAAGAGATATGTCTATTTGAGAATGTAAATGGAATATTTTTTCTAAGATGATAGACTAGAATGCCAATAAACCTCAAAATGTTATTTGAGCTAAAGGATGGACATCAGCACCATATACATGTTCTTTCAAACCAATAGTTTCAATCCTTCTCAATTCCTCCCCTCTTCCACTGTCCAGTCACCATATCCAGTCAATTAGTTACCAAACACTCATGATTCTAGCTCAGAATCTCTTCTGATCTTAGCACCTCCTTGCCATGTGTCAGGGACATTAGGACACCAGGAATGCTGTTCTCACACACGGTACACCTTTCCTCCCTTCTCCATTAAGGGACTCTTCTCATTCAGGATCAGTTCAAAGGCGTCTTCTCTGAGAAAAATGGTGGTTTGTTGCTTCTTCCAGTTCCCTCTGCATTTTGCTCTTCTTATAGGCTGTCACTCGAGACGCCATGCTTTGACTTGGGTGGATGTTCCTATGTATCTATCCACAGAGCAGTATCTCAGCATCTCTGTGTCCCAGTATCTGGAACAGTGAATGGGCGGTCAGGTGGTGTTCGGTTACATTTGTAGGAATTAGTGAAGAAACCAGTGAAGACATGTGATGGTAAATATGAACTAAAATGGGTAACCTCATTTTGACCAAGGTAGTTATGCTGATCCAAATTGTACTTGGAATCTCTTATAGTTTTTATCATGCACCTCTGTAAGAAAATCGGTCGTGGATTAGTCCCTGTACTATGAGAAGTTTGGAGGCTGCCATTTTGAATACTGGGTCCTATGAAAATAGTGCTCATACAATTGAAAATATTTGAGTCAGGAATGGATCATGAGGAAATGGGTCTGTGTGGAGATCTGATTTCAGATCATCAGGTACACAAGGCAATGCCGGTGTCTGTGAAAAGACTTTGGATCCACCAGGTTCAGCTCTCTGGTCTGTGCCATACAGGGCATCTACGTACCACCTTTTCTTTTCGTGTGTGTGTGTGTGTGTGTGCGTGTGTATGCATGTGTGCATGCATATATGCACTCATGCTGGGAAGTAGCCCTGGTAACCTGGTATATATATGGGGTCCATGTAATAGGAATGTTTTACCTGCATGCTTCCTGATACTTCATAGGTATATTTTTGCCAAACATTAAATCCATGTGTGCGTGCACAGGGAAGATGCACTTTTAAAATGTATTTATGTGCCAGGAATACAAACCTGACTCAAAGAGTTTCTTTCTGTGTCTAAAGATTTGTTGATATGTCTTCTTTGCTTATGCTGTATATATTGTTATGAGGGAAGTCCAAAAGCTATTTTTTAAATGGGCTTCTCTAGACATTCAGGAAAAGCCTCCCCCCTCCTTTGGACTTGTCAAATTTCCCCATTTCACAATCGGTACCTTGAATTCCAAATTTCCTGGGGATACAGTGAGGTAATCTACACTAAATAAAGATCATGAGAAGTTGAAGGCATAGGTAGTCATGGAGGCACCATGGCCACATCACTGCATGTTGTCCGAGCGTTACATAATGACTGCCATGTTACTGGATGGACACAAAGGGACCCAGTGACATGTGAGTGTCCATTTTTGTTGGGTGGATATGTGACATATTTTTCTGTCATAATGTATGCTTGTGGAGATAATTCAGACTTTTCTCTCAACAGCAGCATTCCCTGTTTGCCTGATAACACTGTTTTGGGTGTACGAAGATGGCACAAATAGAACTCTGGCTTCTTCTATTTCCCTTGTCCTCTTCCCTGCATAAAACATCTTCTCCTTTTGAAGGTCTCTAGGAGCTTTACTCCTTCCTCTTCAAAGGTAGATTTCCTTCATTTTGTGATTTTAATCTATTACCAACCATTGTTATTAGTATCATTGAATAATAATAGCTTCCTTTCGTGCACGTTTTGCATGTGCTTACATCCGAATCCTAAGAATCAGGGTACATATTATTGGTTGCATTTTTTAGATGCAGAAACTAAAAGACAGAAGAGCTTGGATGGCTTGCCCAGGTCTCGCTGAAGCTTTTAATGCCGCTTCATACTTGATTGTACTGCATGAATCCACCTTTGGATCTGTAAATAGGTAGTCAGTACATTCAGGAGTGGGGAGATCTTTCTTCCTCACAATCCTTTCTTACCCTTTATCCTTCTGCTAAAAAGACCCAGTCATCCTATCACGTTGAAGGGCTAATGTAAATAACAGGTAAAGACCAGCTCTTTACCAGCTATAAAATGCCGAAGGGCCATATGATGCTGAGAACTATTAACATTATTCATACCTTAGTAACACATTCTCAACTCTACAAACTGGACACATCCCTCAGGGCCCCAAACACACTGGACAGAATTTTCCATTGCATTCTCCCAAGTATCCCAGTTACATGGAAGGTAATAAATAATGTTGACTGAGAAATTTAGTGTCAACTGGAGGGGTTAAAAACTATTTGAAAATATAAAGAACACAGTGCTTAATTTATTAGAAATTACCAACTACTTTTATCTGAATTCCTCTAGATAAAATGAATAACCATCTGTTTTGTTTCTATCTTTGTGTCATCTCCCCCCACCCCCCTTGGCAGGAGCAAAGAATAGGAGGGATTTAGCATTATCCAAAAATATTTAATTTTTGCTGGAAGTTCAAAAAATATATACGAGATGCATATGCCAGATGGTGATATTTAGCATATAAACATATTCAACACAGCAGAAATACATGTAAATCTACCTTTGAAGGGAAATCTCCAGAGGAAGGAGTAAGGCTGTCAGAGACCTTCAAAAGGAGCAGGTGTTTTATGCAGTGAAGAGGACAAAGGGAACATAAGAAGCCAGAGCATGGTGACCAAAATTGCTACTGCCCACCTCTCATTTCATAAATATATACATTGGCCTGTGGACTCACATTGCTATATGGACATAACTATGACAGACTTCAACTCAGTCTTTTAAAATTTTTTTGATTCATTAATTTTTCATTTTTAATTGACACAAAATTATACATACTTGTGAGCTGTGGTGTGACATTTATACATGTATATTGTATGTAAGGATCAGAATAATTAGCATTCCTATCATTTCAAAAACTTGTTTGAATCAGAAACGTTCAAAATCTTTTCCTCTATTTTGAAATATAAAATTAGTGATTGTTAGTTGGAATCTAATCCTCTCGTTCACATGTATCCTTGCTTGGATTTGCCTAGGGAGAATGGCTCTGGCTTCGGGACCACCCACTTGTCTCTGTTCCCCCTTCCCAGCCTTGGGTAACCACTATTCTTCTCTCTCCTTCTATGAAGTCAAAGTATTTCACTTCCAACACTTTCTTTTAGTTTACTTGAGTCTCATAAAAAGAATAAATCCTCGGGATTCTTTCATGTAATAAACATAAGCTGACTCAAATTTTGTTTTTACGTAGGAGGTTATAGAGGGAAGTGTGAACAGCTTAACTTGGAATCCTTTTGCTCAACTTTTCAATTATCACATAATATGTGCTGACATTTTTAAGTGCTTATTATTTGTCCGGGACTTGAAGCACTAATGCTTTGTATACACTATTTTATGCGGCCTCGTACCACATGCATGAAGGAGATCCTATTATCTCCTTGATTAGATGAAGACACAAAATCTTAGAAGACTCCGTGGCTTTCAGTGGACAACACAGCTTCCAAATCAAAGACCATTTGATTTTGGAGCTTTGACTCACAACGATTATATCATAGGATGTAGGGCTTTACTTTTCAAAAAAAAATGTGGATAATTATTAAAATGTGAACAGTACTTCAACAAACACAACTAAAAAGTTACCTCTCCATCTAACAATTTATTATAAACATCTACCATCATTCATTATAATTTAAAATTATGTTTATTTTTATAGTAATAAGAAAGGGAATTAAAGTAGTAAGTTGTGTGTTTCAAGTAAAACAGGAGGCCATTTGGATTCAATCCTGCTGTAGCCAGTCTTTCACAGAAATAAGGATATAATACAAATAAACACACACTTGTACAAGAGGGCGACATGGATAGTCTTTAAAGTTATTCAATTTGTATTGCTTCTCAATTGTTAAAGTGTTCGTGAAGTAGCATGTATATAAATATGACACCAATGACAGCTATAAAGATAAACCTTTTACATTGTAACTTCTCAATTTAAGCATACAAGACTAAATTTGGGGAATAAATCATGATAACAGGCAGCCACTATATTTATATGAAAATGAATAAATGCCCTATGCTATCAGTTTATTTACCTGTAATGAGTAGATACTTTATCTTTGCTTTGTAGATTTTTTGAAATACCTTAGTGCAGTTGTGTTGCAGATAGTGCAGACTCATCTGGTGGCTACAAATGAATTTTATTACCTAAGAAATTGGTTTTTTTCAGCACCCAATAGTAGATTAGACTGGAAGAATGTGTGACTGACCCAATACGTTAGCCAGCTACGTGACAAACTCAGTGGGAATATGCTTAGTTATATTCTTTCTTTATCTTGAGGAGATAAGAAGATGTGAAGATTGTATATGGGTGGGAAAGGTATTAAAGGCACTAAGAACCCTCAGGGAACAAGTTCCCAGGATTTCCCCCATGTAATAGATATTATGGGAATGCTTCCCCTCTGGAGGAAGAGCACCCACAGACAGTCCCTTGCAGTAGACTGTGGCAGCCATTTTGGCACTGTGATTCTAGGGTCATCACGAGATCCCTTAGTCTCATGTCTCTCACTACAATATACCTGTTGTATGATGATTTCATTATGTTGGATTTGCCCAGGAACAAAGGTTGTAATTCCAGGAAGTTTTTAAAAAGCAAATACAGAACAATGAAAGCAACAAGGTTATCCAAAGAACGACTGTGGTACATGGCATAAGCTATCAGCCCTCTTTCCTCCAGCCTGAGAGGCAGGACAGTCAGTGTAATGGCCAGGGAGTTAAAGGAACCCGCATCTCCCAGTATCACCCAGCACCTTTTAATAGCTGATACCTAAGCACTAGCACCCGAGCTCCCAATTTCCTCAGCAAAGCCAATTTCATATTCAATCTATTAAAAGGCAAAACAACAAAGAGTATGAGAGTGTGGTTTTTCTCCTGAAGCCCAGTTCCCTCATGCTTCTAGACCACCTCTCTGCAGAATTCTAAGAGAATAAGAGACAATCTACTGGCCTTTTTCTCTTAAAATTCCAGCAAGTATCAGGTGATATCAGTGCTGTTCATCTGAATTGTTTACATGATATTTCATACAAGTTAGAGCTCCAACAACCTTAGAAGTTGTCTGCTCAAGCGAGACAAATTCAAGGTCACTTGTTCTATTAATATTAACGGTAAAAACAGGATGTAAATTTAGGTCTCGTATGCTTCCCACAAGGGGAGCAGGTCTGTGTCTGTTTCGTATACACTTCTTTCTAAGGTGGCACAGCTTTCTGGATCTTCAGTAAAAAAGAATTGAGGGTGGGGATCACAACACTCAAGTTCACAGCAGCATTAGTCACAGAAAACAAAACACCAGAATGGTTCACCAAGGAATAAATGAGTAAATACAATTCTATACTCAACAGTGAAATATTCAGTCTTAAAATGAAGGAATTTCTCATACATGCTAAGTGAGTGAATCTTCAAGACTTCAATGGTAAGTGAAAGAAGCCAGAGAAAAAGAAGAAAGATTCAACTTAGATGACATGCTTAGTGTAGTGCCGTCCATAGGGTTGTGAAGAGGATTAGTGATTACCAGGGGCAATAAATGAAAGGGAGCAATGGGAGTTATTTTTTTTTAATAGAGACTGAGTTTCTGTTTGTGTTGAAAAGTTCTGGAGATGGATAGTTGTGATGGTTGCACAATATTGTGAAGGTACTCAATGCCACCGATCTGCTAAAATGGTGAATTTTATGCCCTTTTCACAATAACAAAAACAACACAAATGAATGCAAAAAAGTCACAGTGAAAAGTCATCAAATCAAAACATGCTTTTGGAATTAATGATGTAATTGTACAACCTCCCTTATTATCTGACAAATCTCCTTTTTTAAATGTCATTCTTCATTCTCAGAAGTCCCCTCATGTTATACTCCCACCGCATCTGTGTGAAGGAATTCGACCCTAGCACCACCTCTTCATGAAGTTATGCTTTAGTGACACGTTACCTCCTTAAAACTTGAAATGCACCAGGACATTTGTGGTTGAATATCTTCCCACTTTTAATGCTCAAACCAAATGCAGATCTTTTTCCACTCCTTCACACTCAATGTACTTAATCCAAAATATTCTTACTCCAAACCATTACCTCTTCTACTTTTCCCCCGTATATGATAATAGTCTCATTATATTCTCCTGGCCAAATAACTTTTAAAAACTCCAGAACTGTCTCTGATTCCTTAATTCTCTTTTTTACCTTCAGCTGTACTCAATACTCCAGTTCATAATTTTGTGTGTAGAGGAGGAAGGATGAGCTTTGGCCCAATGTCTGGGTATACTGGAGTCTTAATTCTAAGAAGAAATGGCCCAGTGAAAAACAGTAATATGGTTATGTTACTATGCATATGTTATTTAAGCCAAACTCGGAACAATAACAATAACTTAGAGAACTACAATCTGAGTGATGGTATGAGTGTGGGTTGCAAGAATACAGAATACATTGAGGTAAAAGGAAAATTTACCAGATAAAAAGATTATGAAATTATGTCAGTAGACCACAAACCAATATCAGTACAGAGTAAATGTACCAGACAGGTTCCGATCTCAAGCTTATTGTTTACTGCTGTAAAATTCTAGAAAGGTTGCTTAACTTATTTGACCTAAAGTTTCTTTTTATAAAATAAGAATATCAATTTAATCTGTGTCAAGCCCTGGGCATGAAGTATTCATCAGCTCTGGCTGTATTCCATGCTGTTACTCCTCCAGAGTTCTAGGAGAACACTTTAGTCCTCTGTTCACACATTCCAGTGATGTATTTTCTTATCCCAGCCTCTGTGCTCTGAGGTTGACCCCATCTCCCTACCATTGTAATATAACTATCCTCTTCCATCCAGTCTCATCTTGGCCTCTCCAGAAATTTTTCCCTGCTCCCCAAACATTGTCTTTTTCTTGGTCCTATTTCAAGTTGCCCAGATTCTCCACTAATGACCATTTGACATTGCATTTCCGATCCCCCATTTCATTGGCTATTCCTCTGTTAGGCCGCAGGCTCTTAGGGGGAAGACATGTTGCCCAGGATTTTATGTTTTCTATAGCAACTAGAACTATAAGTTGGGGTCTTCAATTCATTTATTGTGTGCCCAGTACCAAGGACAGTGTCTAGGATGTAAGAGCTAAATGATTTAATAAATGAATGCTGAATTGTCATTTGAGGGTGGTAATGAGGCCAGCTCATTTCTTGTACACATTAAATATGCTCCCTTGCATTCTATACTTATCCTTTAAATTAGAATTTGTGGTAAGAACAAAATTATACCAGACACTATCACCTGAGAAATAGGTGTTGACTGAAATGACCAACAGCCTCACATGCAGCCAATCCAGGAAAAGCCCCAGCAGGATGAGGTCATCTTTTCGCATAGTTACATACTACTATCCCCATGTAAATATGATTTTGCAAAAGAGATAAGTTCTAGAGAAGAGAATTTAAAATATTTTAAATAAATTAAAAGTACTTCATACTTGAGATAGAAATTTTAATAGCTGAGTTGGAATCTTTCTTCCCTTCCAAAGTAAGCATTTAGTGTTATAAATATTCCTCTCAGCGATATTTTAGCTCTACAAATTCTGCAAGTTGTTTTTCTTTTAATTCACTCCTATGAATTTTTTAAATTTCCTTAGTGACATCTTGGTTTTGTGGATTGTTTAGAAATGTGATGTTTAATTGAAAAGCATCTGAACTTTTTCCTGCTGTTCATCTGTTAGTGATTTCTAGTTTGATTCTTTCATGGCTAAAAACATGCTTTATATGATTTCAATTATTTTACATTGATTGAGGTGAGATTTTTTTTCTGTGTTTCAAGATGTGGTCTGTTTGGGTTAGGGTTAAGGTTCTATGTGTGTTTGAAAGAATATATTCTATTATCTGATACCATTTTCTCTCTGTTTAGAGAGCTTCCTGTAGCTATTCTGTAAGGGTAAACCTGCTAGTAGCAAATACTCTTAGCTTTTCTTCCCCTAAAACTATTTATTTCTCCTTAACTCCTGAGGAATATGGAAATCATCATTCGCCAATCTTATCTTTCAAACTTTAGACATACTTTATTACTTCTTTCTGGACTCCATGCTTTTGATAAGAAACCTACTATCATTTAAATCAGTGTTTCACTATGGGTAAGGTATCATTCTTTTTTACTCTTTTAAGATAATTTTTTGCCTTCATTCTCAGAAGTTTAATTGTGATGTATCTAGCACAGTTTCTTTGGGGCTTATCCTCCTGGAGGTTTGCTCGGCTTTATGAATCTGTAGCTTTAATGTCTTTGACCAAATTTGAAATTTGTTCAACCCTTCCTTGTGTTAGTGTTTCAGCTCCATATTCTTTTTTCTCTTTTGGGGAGCTCTGATGATCAAATGTTTGATTTATTTTTATTATTGTTGCATAGGTCCCTGACACTCTCTTCTTTTTTCTTTGTTTTATTCTATTGTCGAAATTGCACAAATTCTGATGTTCTGTCCTTGAAGTCACTTATCCTATTTTTTGTAATCTCCATATTACTATTGAGTCCATCTAGTGAGGATCTTGGATCTTTTGGGGTTTTTTGGCTTT
Source organism: Ctenodactylus gundi (assembly GCA_004027205.1). NCBI lineage: Eukaryota > Metazoa > Chordata > Mammalia > Rodentia > Ctenodactylidae > Ctenodactylus > Ctenodactylus gundi. The sequence continues at coordinate 374,401 of PVKB01001192.1, read as the reverse complement.
TTTGTTTGTTTGTTTTGTTTTGTTTCACTTTTTAATAATTTTATTTTCAGTTTTACAATTTCAATTTGGTTAATTTTTATAACTTCCATTTCTTTGCTAAGGTTTTCTGTTTTCATTTGTTTCAAGGGAGTGTTTAGGTACTTATTGAAGCAACTTGGTGGTGGCTGCTTTGAACTGATTTTCAGACACTGTTACTCATTTTGGTATTGGTGCCAATTCGTTGCCTTTTCTCATTCAAGTTGTGATTTTCCTTGTTTTTGGTATGACAAGTGATTTTCAGCTTTATCCTGGACAATTTGAGTGTTATATTAAATTATTAATCCTTTTTAAATTCTGTATTTTGTGAAGAAGTCATGTAGGCTTAGCTCATAGGCTCTGGCCTAGTTGGGGGGCTGCTGTTTCCATGACATGTCTGTTTTCTGAGCTCTTCCTTGTGATTTTCATTCACTTAGTTCTTCTGGTTCCACTTAAAGTCCCTCGGTCCCTGTCCCTGCTTTGCTGCCAACAGGAATGGGAAGAAGGCACTGGCATTGACCATCTATTGTCATTAGATGGAGAGTGAACAATAGATGATGTGTCTTGGTTACTTGTTCTTTGGTGGGACACAATAATTGACATCCACAAATTAAGGGAGGGAAGATTTACTTTACCTCCTAGTTTCAGAAGGTCTCAAATAGTCCATTCATGGATGGCCAGCAATGGTGGAAGCACATGGTAGAGTTCGAGTCACAGAAAAGCTCTCCAAACCGTGGCAGACAGAAAGCCAAGTGAGAAAGGAGCAAGTTGGTGTCTGGAGACTAAGGCAAAGGGCGGAGCTTTCCCAGAAAAAAGCTGTAATAATGTTTCTTCTTCTTCTTGTTATCCTCCTCTTCCTCGTCCTCCTCGTCCTCTTCCTCCTCCTCCTCCTGCTCCTTCCTCCTCCTCCTCCTCCTTTTCTTCTTCTTCTTCTTCTTCTTATTATTATTATTATTATTATTATTATTATTATTATTTCAAGCTGCTAGTTAGGCTACACACAACCGGGGTGGCTGCCCCTCCCTTATTTCCTGACTCATAAGTCACTAACACACATCTCAAGGCCCTGCCCTGGGTGTCCCCTATCTCAACAAGTTGACACAATCATTCCAGGTCAAGCTCCAAGCATCTGCCCCTTCCAGCCAGGCCCAACCCCCCAACAGCATGTGGTTTCACAGTCATCCTACTACATAAGGCTTTCAGGGGACATTCCAGATCCAAAGCATAGCCCCAGCCTGCTCTCTAGTCACCTGATACTCATGAGCTGCTCATTGGTTCTCTGTTGGTTCTGCAGAGAAGGGACGTGCCTACCCAGGCTGTTTTTTGCTGCTGGGTAGAAAGCTGGAAAATACAGGGCCTGATTAGTGCTCTGTCAATGACAAAGAATTAGAAGACTCAGAGCCTTCTTCATCTGTATAGACAACTAGAAGACTTCAAGCCAGCAAAACTTTCTGCCAATGAATATGAAAGGCTTGGAGATATCTGGGCTGAGCTGTCTTCTGCTCTGGATAAAAACCTGGGAATAGCTGGCTTTCTGGACCTGTCAGGGCAGGGTGTGGAAGGGGCTCCTGTACAGGATAAAGAGGAAGAGGGACTGACCTTCTCAGATTCTGATGTAGCTGCGATTGTAGGCAGATTAGTCAACCACTGCCAAAGGAGGACAGAGCAGAGACTAATTAAGCCACAGAGGCTCTCATCTTGTCACTGCTGTGGGCAGATAGGGCTCGCTATTGCCATGGGGCCGGGACCTGTCCCCCCAACCCCCATTCAAGCCCCTTTCCCAGTGCTTTGGGTAGAAGAGGAAGCTTTGCTTGTTTCTGCATTTTTCTATGTCTGCTGATGCATCTAGTTTTCAGCTCCCTTTGGCACCCAGTCTGGGATATATGAGAGACAAAACCAAAACAAAGCAAAATAACAGCAACTTCAAGCCCAGGGAACTCATCACAACTCCTTTCTTGGAATTCTGGGATTTCTGTCCTTTTTTTCATATCTTTCAGAGGTGTCTCATAACTGCCACATCACTTGTAGAAAAAGAGAAAGAGCAGAAAGAGTGAGTCTGTACCCTTAATTAAAAGCCTAAACCATAAGGACACCCCATGAATGTGTCCCCTTATACCTGGCTCCTGCAGGACATCTCCTTCCTGACATGGGTTTGAAGGTCTCCTTTAGCATGGTATTTTAAATAATAAATGTTCGTCTGACTACAGAGGCACACATCTATAATCCCAGCACTCTGGAAGGCTGAAGCAGGAGGATCGCAACTTCACAACTTAGCTTTAGAACCTTAGGGAGACCCCATCTCAACATAAAAAAGAAAGAGGTCTAAAGACGTAGCTCAGTGTGAAGCTCCTGGGCTCAGTCCTAGTACTGAAAAAATAAACCCCATAAATATAAAAGTAATGGATGCAGAAATGTAGTGATCTTAGAATGGACATTCTTTTAAGAAAAACCACAACGAGAGCAAATAAATTAGCAATTGTCCCTCATTTACCCCTGAAATTCAATGAGAACTGGTAAGCTTTGCACACCACTCTCTTGCTATAGACCTACGGGGATAAGGTCTTTCCACCGAGTTCTAGCTGTTCCCTCAACGTGACCAGTTGTTTCCGTCCTAACTATAATATGGATCCAGTGCCTGCCGGTGCTGCTTCTTCACCTCAGGAATCAGTGGTGCTCCTGTGCACGCCTGTTCCCTTACCCACCCCGCGCAGGTACATGGGCTTTACGGCACATATTCTGTGCATTTCTTCCTCTTTGTATTTTCCCTGATGTCCTTTCTGTTTTTATCTTATGACCGATATCACGTTTTGGAATGTGATCACATAAAAACACGTTTCTGAGGGGATTTAAGTCCCCCCTCCACACCTCTCAGGAGCCACGGAGCCAAAGAGACACAGGGACAAGACAGACGCTGAGCTCCTTCAGAGAGAACAATGTGGGGGTTCCAGAGAGGCGGGCCCTCTGAGCAGCCTGAGACCATGAGCCAGGCCCTGTTCATAACGGTCCCTGGCACGCACTAAGTAGCCCGTGAAAGTTGAGGAATAGGACTGAAGGCTTTCTTTAGGAGAGACCTGTCCTGGCCTCCTCTCGGGCTGCTCCCCATCTCCCCTCACTCCGATGAAGTCCCCTTGGAGACAGCAGCAGGCTTGGCTCACCAGGAAATGACTAAACAGAGAAGGTATTAAGAACGGAGACTTCAGTCACCAACCCATTAACCCAAAAGAGGGTCCCTCGTCCCTTCCGTCATCCAGAGACCCATGAGCAGATTAATTGGAACCAAGCAACCATGGCCGAACTGGTTTTCAGGTCAAATTTAAAGGCAAAGGCCCAGAAGACTGCAGCCGGAGGCCTTTTCCAGAAGACTTCCGTGTTCCCGAAGATGAAGAAGGGACGCTCAGACGAGCCGCCAGCCTTCTCCAGCTGACTTCAGACGCGCACTCCCGCTCTGCCCAAGTGCAGTCGGAGGTCACGGCCAGTCAGCAGTCTCTGCACACACACCCTCAGCCAGCTGCTCCTGGCAGACATCCACATCCCTCCAAACGGATCGCAGACAACGTGGTCCGCGGCTCCCGCTGCCCTTTAAAGTGCTTTGGTACCGGCGTTCTCAGCATCCCCTTCCGAAGCCTCTCAGGTCCGCAAGAGGCGGTCAGCGCTTCCAATTAGGGGATCAGAAAAGAGCCGGCTGAGCCGTCTCTCAGATGGCTGTGGTACGAGGGGCCAACGGCACGTATCTCACTAATAGATTCTGCCCAATCTCTGGACAAGGAGCCTGGCGCACGCAGAGCGCCCATGAAAGGGCAAGCTCACTTTATGGCTCCCAGCCTCCTCATCAAGACAATTCGGCCACACATCAACTCAGAAGCCAATTTGGTTTCTGAGCTCCCGTCTTTTATTTTATCGCCGACAAACAAGGCCCGTGGTGAGCCAGTGAAATTATCTTCAGCCCACAATCAGAATTCTGTTCCCCTTGGGTCCTCCGCTTTGCAAAGCCTTTTGTGTGAGGCGATGACCAGACATGATCTGAGCAGCCATGCCAATTAGCAATGACCTTCAGCCCCGGGAGCGCTGAGGAGTCACGCTGCGGGTAAGCAGGAAATGGTTTATCAGAATGGAAAACGCATCGTGTAGCCCAAATGGCGTCTCCTTGGGGCAGTTATTACTCACATAAATAGAAACCTTGCATCGTAGGATGAAAGGGCAAAGAGGCCCCAGATGGTGACTAAAGGCTTCTTCCTAATTCATGCACCAGGATCATGCCTCCTTAACCCTTTTGGAGGAAGGAAGGACAGAGATGCAGAAGGAAACTTTGGTAAGTATGTGAGTTGGCTGGACTGTCTCACTAACCTAAAATGTAGCTTGGCTGGGCAACCGCTTCTGACCCCTCTCATCCTAAAGGGCAGCACCACTTGCTCAGGCTTCTGAGGTTGACTGCTGGGCTGGCTGGCAGGTTCCCTGGGCTGCAAGCATTCCCTGATCACTCACTTGTCCTCTCATCTTTCTGCAGCCAGCCCAAGCCGGCCTGATGCAGAGGCAGGTGTCAGAGGCCAGAGTGAAGAAGCATTTTCACCAATTTCTCCTGGCCGAAGCAAGTCATGTAGCCAAGCCAGGGCCAAAGGTGGGGAAGCAGATTCCACCTCCTGTTGTCCCAAGGTCAAGGCACAGGTATAGAGACGGCAGGGAACGAGGGCTGTTGAAGCGGTCCGTGGTCTCTGATGGGAGAAAGCAGTAGACGAAGCACGTTTCTGGGGAAAAGAGGAACAGGTTCGAGTTGCCTACAAGAATCGGACTGTTCCTTGCTCCTGCTGCCCTTTCTCTCCTGCGCTCGCGCTTCTAAGCCTTTCCGCAAGCACTGGAATGGCTAAAGCGCGCTTGTCGAGGAATAGTTTGTGCTTGTCTTTGGTCATGTCTGAGGACTCTGTGGCCACCCACTTTCTCTCTGAGGGGTGCTTCAGGCCTCTCTCAGCAGCAGCCTCATATTTTGGCAGACAGCTTTGAGACTGACTAGGCAAGAGGGCTCCCAAGGCGAAGAGGCGTCTTCTAGATGGCTCCTGTGGGAGCTCAGGTCTTATTCGCAGAGGTGTGGGAGGGCAAAGCAGAGCATTTCGTGTCGTTCTGTAGAATCCAGCCCTGCCAACATGTCCTGCTTCCCAACACTGGTTCCCTCTCACATGCTCCCATCACCTGGTCATGCCTGCATTTCTTGAAAGGGGTCATGTCTTCACACATGCACTCTTCTGCCAGAATGTCTGCTCCACCCAGGCTACTCCCCTGCACCCCCAAGTTCAGGATGAGGGTCACACCCACTGGTACCTCATCTCCTTGCTTCCCCGCCTAATCCCCACCAGGGCTCTCTCCACTCTAGTGTTGACTTTTCTTTTTTGGTGATTTTGTCATTTTTCTCTTCAGCAAGTCATTTGTTTTCCCTATAACCTTGAACAAAATAACTTGTTCCATTCTAGGCTATGAATGACTTGGGTAGATTTTAACTAATTTGCCTAAAATTAAGTGGCAGAAGAAGAACTGATAGCATGGGTCTCCAAATCTCAGCACTCTTTCTCTTTAACTCCAGGTTTAAAAGTGTGTGTGTGTGTGTGTGTGTGTGTGTGTGTGTGTACACATACACATATATATTCTTATTTATTTACATCTTAATGTCCTCACCTTCTAACAGATAAATCAAGGAATAATTTAAAAGTTGACTTATTTAAAAGGTACCTAAGTATCTACCATATTTCAAGCTCTGTTCTTAGAGTTAAGAATATAGTGATAGATTGTGCAAAGCACCCCCCATGCTCAGATGACTCTGACCCATCAAGGTCCTGCTCAACTCTGCAAGACCCAAACTTCACTCAAGAGAAGCCCTGTCCCTCCTGTGTGCCAGAGACAGCCAGGCAGCCACCACCAGAGCCCCACCAGCACATCGGAGCTCAGTGGGACTGGGCTTTCACGTGCACATCCCTCTTGTGCCCAGAGACAGCCAGGTAACACTAAAAACAGAAAGAGTCTAATTTAAGAATCGCAGAAAAAGAAACAGAGCCCATCAACAATACCAGAGCCTCAACTCACTGTAACAAAACCATGAGGAAATATGGTAATAAATCTTGTACAGAAAGACCTGACACCCTAGAAAAAGATACCAGGGATCTTGAAATAGCAGAACCAAAAGATGAAAAAGGCAGAAAAGATGGTAACTTCTGGGCCCCGAAATACTTAGAATTGAAACAGGAAATGAAACAGAAAATGCAAGGGCTACACTGGCACATACCTGTGCTGTCAGCAAACATTGACAAGAAATTAGAGGAAAACAAAGAGATATAAACTGGAAGATAATGAAGGCAATGCAAGAATTAGAGAAGAATACAGCAGAGATATAAAAATATTGAAAGCAGACATTCAGAATGTGAAAAACGTACATGAAAAAATAAGTAACCGGTTTGAACATACTGAGAATAGAATATCAGACCTAGAAGATAAAATAGTTGAGCTGGAAAGTGTAGGCCATAAAGAATGCAAGACCAAAAAAAAAAAAAGGAAGAAAGAGAAAGGTTACAACAGCTGATGGATGACTCAAAGAGAAACAACCTCAGAATTACAAGAGTGCAGGAGAAAACCGAGGGCAAAACAAAAGGCTTAAAGGACACATTCAATGAAATTATGGAAGAAAATTTCCCAGAGCTAAGGAAAGAAATGAACATGGAACTATTGCAGGCATATAGAACGCCAAACAACTTTGATCAGAAGAAAAGCTCATCACGTCACATCATAATTAAAATACTAGAGACCCAACACAAAGAGAGAATATTAAAAGCTGTAAGAGAAAAACAAAGGTGACTTACAAAGTCACCTTACAAAGTCATCAGGACAACTACAGATTTCTTCTCACCCTGACCCTAAGAGCCAGGAGACCATGGAGCAATATCATCCAAGCACTAAGGAAGCATAAATGCCAATCCAGACTGTTATATCTAGCAAAATTATCTTTTGAATTAGAGGGAGAAATTAAACCTTCCCATGATATAGAAAGCTTAAAGAAATTTGCAGCCACTAAGCCAGCACTGCAGGGAATACTTAAAGGAAACTTAGCAAGTGAAATGGAGGCCAATGACGCCAAAGGCCCCAGAGAAAAAGAGACAACAGATACAGGAGAATGAGCGGAGAAGAAAGTGAGTCTAGGAAATAATGCTGAAAATTGTAATAATAGCAGGACATACCAAACATACCTCGATAATTACTCTGAACATGAATGTCCTCAGCTCACCTACTAAAAGACACAGACTGGTTGACTGAATCAAAAAACAGAATCCCACAATTTGCTGCCTACAAGAGACACACTTCAAGCACAAGGAAACTCACAGACTAAAATTAAAAGGATGGAATTCAAGCAGAGGTGGCTATATTAGTATCAAACTCACCATATTTCAAAAGAAAACAGATAAAAAGAGACAATGATGGCCACTATATACTGAGTAAGGAAATAATAGAACAGGAAGAATTCACAATTATTAATATATATGCTTCTAACTCTGGAGCACCCAATCATGTACATAAAAAATATTAGATCTGAAAGGACATATAGGCCCCAATAAAATTATAGTAGGGGGCTTTAATACTACACTATGACAGAGAAATAGGTCAACCAGATAGAAAGTTCACAAAGATTTACAACAGTTATATGACACCTTAGAAAACTTGGACCTAACAGTTGTTTACAGAGTTTTCCACCCAACATCAACAGAATACGTGTTCTTCTCAACAGCATATGGAACATTTTCTAAAACAGACCATATTCTAGGTCATAAATCAAGCAAATAAATACAAAGGAAAAGAAATAATTCCTTGTATACTTTTAGATCATGGTAGAATAAAACTGGAACTTAACGTCAAAAGAAACAGAAGAAAATACACACAAATACATGGAGACTAAACAACTTACTACTGACCAAACAATGAATCACAGGAGAAATCAGAGAAGAAATCAAAACTTATAGAGTTTAATTAAGGAAGCACATCATATCAGAATCTATAGGACACACTGAAAGCAGTACTTAGAGGGAAATTCATAGCCATACATGCACACTCCAGAAGATCTGAACAGTCACAAATAAACACACTAATGATGCACCTTAAGGCCCTAGAGAAACAAGAATGATCTAAGCCAAAAAGCAGGAGAAGAAAAGAAATTGTAAGGATCAGCTCTGAAATTAATGAAATTGAATTAAATTGATAAAAAAGATTAATGAGTGAAAGAGCTGTTTTTTGGAAAAATAAACAACATTGACAAACCTCTGGCTAAACTCACCAAAAAAGGACAGAAAAAGCACAGATTAATGCACTTAGAAAAATTGAAAGAGTGAAATTACAACAGACTGCAGAAATTCAGAATATTATGAGAAATTGTTTTGAACACCTATATTCGAACAAGTTAGAGATTGGGGAAGAAATGGATGACTTCCTAGATAGATACAAAATACCAAAATTGAATGAAGAAGACATAAAAACCTTGAATAACCCATCACACACAAAGAAATTATAGCAGTAATAAAAGCTCTACCTACAAATAAAAGCCCAGGACCAGGTGGACTCACAGCAGAATTTTGTCCATATTTCAGGGAGGAACTAAGTCTACTTCTTCTCAAACTGTTCCATGAAGTTGAAAGAGAAGGAACACTACCAAACTCATTTCTGGAGGCTAGCCTCATCTTAGTCCCAAAACCAGACAAAGACTTAACTAGGAAGGAAAATAATAGATCAATATCCTTAATGAATATGATGAAAAAATGCTTAATAAGATTCTGGCAAATATAATCCAACAAGTAATCAGAAAGATCTTACACCATGATCAAACAGGCTTCATTCCTGGGATGCAAAGCTGGTTCAACATACATAAATCAATCAGTGTAATACACCACATCAACAAAAGCAAAAACAGAAACTACGTGATCATCTCAATTGATGCAGAAAAAGCCTCTGATAAAATTCAACACCCTTTCATGATAAAAACTCTGGGAAAAATAGATATAGAAGGGCCTTATCTCAAACTCATAGAAGCCATATATGCCAAACCTACCACAAATATCATAGTAAATGGAGAGAAACTGAAAGCGTTTCCTCTCATATTAGGAACAAGACAAGGCTGCCCACTCTCACCACTCTTATTCAACATAGTCCTTGAAACACTTACTATAGCAATCAGACAAGAAAGTGAAATCAAGGGAATCTGCATCGGAAAGGAGGAGCTCAAACTATCCTTATTTGCAGATGATGTGATTGTCTATATAGAAGACCCCAAAAACTACACTATGAAACACTTGGAAAAAATAAACAAATTCTTTGCATGCAAACCAGCTAAATTTCTTCCCACATGTCACACAGGAAGAGTACCTTAACTTCTTCAAGCCATGCTTGATACTTCCAGTGACCAGCAATGGTAGAGCTTAATGGGACAAGGAGCCTCACAAACTTTGGGTAGCATTTAATCAAGCCCCACGGTTTTGATGATATAGCCAAGAGAACACTGGGAAGCCATGCAAATTGTCTAGGTTTCTCAGAAACAATAAAGCATCACAGGACCAAGAGCAAAGCCATGTTCTTGATTCAATCCTCTTTGTACTTTTCTGATCTTTGCATTGGTCCCCTTTATTCAGTATGTCATGGATCTGGATGACTGGGAGAACCCGAATGAATGGGTCTTTGGTTAGAAAGCCATGGTGTCTCTTTGGAGGGAAGCTATGACAGCTGGAAAGGCCACAACCAGACTTAGCACATGCAGATGGCAAGGAAGTGGGAAACATGGAGAACTCACCGTGAAGGAGGCAGTGACAAGGAGAGGAATGGCACAGTAAGCTCAGCATGTGATGGGAAGAAGGGCTACTCCTCTTCCAAGGCAGAAGAGACGTGTGCATATGGGAAGGGCTTGATAGGGTCAATGCAGGAACACGGCTGAAATCAAAAATCAGGAGTGAAATTTGGAGTTAACTCTGAAAAGCAAACACGACACTTCTGGGACTAGCTCAGTAGAGGAAAAGACAGGAGTCACTATTTTAAAGAGAACAGAGCTCCTGCACTCCATGGGGCCTCATTCTTTCTCAGCAGAAATGTGAGGGCCTGAGAAAGGAGTGTCTCATGCTGGAGAGAGGCATGAAGGCAGGCCCTGTCTTCTCACACTGCACTCTGAGGCAGTGGCTGTGCAAACAGAAGCTCTCAGCATGAGTATCTAAGGGTGGTGTACATCAGTTACAACAAAACTTAAACCTCGCCGGGGTATAAGAGTGGGTCTTCTCTGCACCGGGACTCAGGTGTGACAGGAAGGGAGGCAGAAGAAGGGTCCTTATCAGATTGGGAAAGATTTGAACAAACGTTAATTCCAGTCAAAAGCAAAAGTAGAAAAAGAAAGTTCCTAAACTAGGTATTCAAGTATGCAATATATTTTCTCCCAGTAATGATTTTAATCTCCCATTAAAATATTACTGCTCACTTACTGACCCCATTTAGGACACATACACCTCACCTGCACTGTGACCAAGTATCTTACAGTTTTAGGCTATTATAATAAAGTACTCTAGCCTGCATAATTAATAAACAACAATTGCTCCCAGTTCTGGAAGCCGGCCTGGAGCAGTTTAAGACCAATGTGTTAGCTGATTGACTCAGTGTCTGGTGAGGGATTATTCTCAGCTTCTGATTCCTTACCTCTGTCCCAACGTGGCAGGAAGGACCAAAGTCTCCCTTGGGTGTCTTTCAAAAAGATGCTGGTCTCTTTTATTAGGGCTCTTTCTTCATGACCAAATCACCCTCCCAAACCCCCGCTACTTACTATTACTGCATTGGGGATTAGGTGTTATTGTAGTTTGATTATGAAATGTCCCCCAAATATTTGGATGTCATGGATTGTCGATGGAGCCGTGTACTGATGGGAGATTGGGAGCCTAGTCTGGAGGGGTGGATTGCAGGCATGTGGATTGGATTACAGAAGTGTGGGTTGGATTACAGGTAGGTGGTGGATGAAGCACACCTGGAAGGGGCGAAATACTGAGGCTTGACCCAGAGTGGTGAATCACCAGGACAGGACCTGAAGGCATATATATGCTGCCCCCTTGTCCTCCGGGGCTTGACTCGGCTTCCTTTTTGCGATATCATGAGGAGTTACCTCTATCGCCACATCTGCCAAGCATTTCCATTGCTGCCAGCCACCCCTGAGTGGACTGTGGCCTTCTGAAAGTGTGAGCTAAAACTAAACTTTTTCTTTCCTAAGTTGTGGATGTCAGGTATCGAGTCCCAGTGACAAAAAAAAAAAAAAAAGTAAGACAGAAATTGGTACCAGAGGAGTGGGGTTGCTGCTGTAACTTTACCTGACTATGTGACTTGGAAGCCTTTGGAATTGGCTTGTGGGAGGACTTTGGAAAGGTTTGAGGATGCTAGCTGAAGAAACCTTGGAGTGTTCTGAGTTGAGTGTGCTGGGAGATTCTGGTCAGAGCTCAGAATGCTGATAGAAATGTGGATCAGAAAGGCCAGGCTCAATTTCAGATGGGAAAGAGAACTGTATTGCAAGTGTTCTAAACATCATACATGCTACGCTCTGGCAGAAAGTTTGTCAGGATTTCGCCTTTGTCTAGAAACTTTGCCTAAAACTAAGATTAAGGATGGTGGGCTGCTTAATCTGGTGGAGGAGATCTCAAGGCAGCTCAATATTCAGGCTGCCACTTGGATATTGTTTGTGGCTCTTAGCCAACTCTATGGCAAAAGACAAGAGACAATGGCAGAGAAAACATGTAAAAAGCTGCAGTCTGAAGTGAAAAAGCACAAGGAGACTAACATTAAACAGAAGCCAAGTACTAGGAGTCAAAACTGTAAGAAAGAGGCCCTCAGGGTGTCGGGAATCAGCAAGATCCCACCCTTTGCCCATTAAAGGGTGCAAAGGCAAAAGATCTTGTTCTGTGAAGAGTTCCCCAGGACTCTCTGTAGAGCCAAAGAGGGAAGTGTTTGCCAGGGTGCAGCTCCCTGGAGTTCAGCAATCCAGACACTCCGAAGCTGCCACAGCCATGGCAAAAGAGTGCCAGACCACTCTTCAAGCCAGTGGCAGAGCTTGGTGATATCCCTGTGGTCCTGGCTTGAAGAGACCAAGAGTTGTGGGTTTAGGGAGGCTTCCACCCAGATTTCAAAGGAAGGCCTTGGGGGCCGGGCAGTGTGTCCCTGGGAGGGCAATGGATGAAGCTGTAAGGGAGAAACCTAAAGTGCAATGGAGAACCTGAAAATTTGGAGAAGCCAGGAGCAGGGATCATCAGCTGAGAAATGGGGCAAGCCATGAGTAGATCCAGAATATGGAGTCTCAGCCAGCAGACACACTGTAGGGGTGGGGCCACCCAAGTCCTTTGGAGTTCACACCTCACAGCATTTTACCTCAGTTGCTGGATATGGAGCTCCAGGGTTTATTTAGCCTTTGCCCCTCTGTCTACTCTGCCTCGCCTAGAACCCTAACCAATACAGGTGTTAACGTATGCAGGGGTTTGGGGCTGGGGAAGAGAAAGGACACAAACATTCAGGCCCCAGCACTGTGGAAATGAAGTTCTGTGGTTGGCAGTTCTGAGTCATGTACTCAATCCCAAGCCAGGAGATAATTTAATTATACCATGACAGTAGGGGCTGAGAATAGGGAGGGGTTAGTTCTTGAGAGAAAAGGATATATTCAGATCCAGAAAGAGAGAATGAATGCTGGACAGGCCAAAACAATAGTTCCCACAATCCAACACCATTTCTATTCTCATTTTCTGAGTAAGGAAATGGGAAGTTAGCAAGACTAAGGAGCAAGCCTCAGTCCATGCAGCAGTAGGTCCTAAATTCAAGCACAAGTCTGATGGCTTATGACATTGGATATTTACTGTTCTCAGTTGCCAGTTAGACATTCCTACTCCTAATCTATTAATTGGAATGTATGGTAAAAATGTTCCATGAGATTTGAATGCTTAAATCAAAAATAATGCGGTCTGTAGTATTGCATAAATTTAAAAGTTGTTGATAAATAAAATGACTATAATATCATATGAAACCTTGCACCATCTGAATTCTTCTACCAATAAAAAAACACACAACGATTAGTTTTTAAGTTTATAACCCCCTTCAGAAAAATTAAATGTTGGAAATGAGTTAATTGATAAATACAAATTTCTTTCAGAAAGGACAGAGATTTAATATAAAATAATTGCCTCCGTATGACTGATTTATCTTAAGCCTGCCTGCATTTAAATTATATCTTGCCCTTATTCAGACCTTATCTAGGGAAATAAATGAACCTTTCATTCTGGAAGGAGATAGAATGGAGAATGCCCCATGAGGGGACAAAGGAGGAATAGTCTGAGTTCTTACAAGATGGATTGAGAGCCCCTGCTCTCCTCCTGGTCGGTGAGGAAGACATACATATCCCAATGCAATAAATCGTGAGTCACTTACAAAGCAGTCCCCTCTAGTGTAGATCTATTAGAAATACTTTCTCCACAGTGCTTGGAGCTCGCCATACTGTTTATCCCAAAGGCTGAAGCTCCTCTGGGGTGGAGTAATACACAGTTACCTCCCTCAGAACCCATGCAGAGAAAGCCCATCTCTGCCGCTGTCTGCTAAGCCAGGGTTCAGCTTGCTCCTGTCCTGTGACTCGATTCTCACACTGCAGAGTTTCCTTGAAAGTAGAGTATGTGACATTCTAGACCTTCAACAAGGGTACTACATACACTGTGACAATGGTTTCTTTTATCTTTCAAGACCAAATTAAACCAACTTAGGCAAAAAAAAAAAAAAAAATAGTAGGGAGTAGAGGGAGGAAAAAATATGAAGTAGTTAAGTAGTTGAATGGCAAAATAAGCAGCCTGGAAGAATAACTTTTGGATTTGAACATGATAAACTTGAACTTGACCCCATAGACGCTGGCTGGCCATGGAAGCTTTGTGTCTTTACTGGAACTGCTGGACACTGATGAAATAACGCTGGCAAACATTGAGGGAGGTCTACAGGTGGTAGATTTAACCATAGAGTCTGTCAAATATTAAAGTGTCTGTGGAGCAAGAATATTTTCAATTAACTTAAGTAAGACAATAGACAGCAATAGTTCTGAAACTAGAGGCCTCAAAAAAATAATAAATACAAAAATACGAAGACATTTCAAGGGCTCTAGGAAAAACCAATGCAAGGAGGCCTCCAAAAGATAATAACAGCTTCCAAATGAAGAAACATAATCTAATTTAGAACATTGTTCAGATGCTGAGAAAACAAAGCTCTTCAAGAATGTTTTTTTAGGATAATTCTAGAAGCACAGAAGAAATTAGTAATTAGAGCAACAATTTTAAATACATTTTTAAACAGAGTTTTTGGACCTAACTTTTACACTCTCCTAGGATGGCAGTCAGGTGGTCCACAACTCCACAAATTTACACAGTGAATGTTGTTATGTGAAAGAGAAAGTGTACCTTCTGAAAGTGAGCACACAACTTTCATTGAATTCTCAATATAACCCACGATTCCGAAAGTATGAAGGATGAATTCCCAAGAAAATAATCTAATCAGAAAATGGTAATATGGACAGAATGTTTCACATAAGAAAAGTTTTGAAATGAAGAATATAGCATCCCCTTGGAACCGTCAAAACCCTAACAATCAGAAATCAGTCTGGATTCCACTAGGTATTTCAGAAGAGAAATCTATGCCCTTACTTCTTCTTTAGGGTCATCCTGAAAATACTCCCTCTCAGGGAATCCCTGTGGCCAATCAGATGTGGCTTTCAGCACAGCACCTGCGTGGAAGCTGAGATGTTCCTGAGGGAAGTGTCCAAGATGGGCCAATGTTGACTATGTCTCTGGTGCAGCATTTATGTTGCACAGAAGTTACTGTGTATTCCAGGGGGACACAGATAATAGCTGATGTGCTGGTTGCCAGGAGAACCTCAGAATATCAGGAGGATGCACCGACTTCCCATGGAGCTGGCCTGGGTGCCTCCTTAGGAAGGGGATATAGAAAAAGCCCTAGGGAAGAAGGAAAGTAACAATCCTAAAAAGATTGTTTTACTCAAGGCACTGGAACAGCTTGAGTTGAGAAGACAAGTATTTTCTACCATTGGCAAGATTGGATCCTCATAAGCAAACAAGATTCCTGATGGAAGGCACCCCTCCACATTTCACCACTCTTAGTCACCACCTTGCTCACTTCCCCACAATTCTCTGAACCTTCTGCTCCTTTTCCTCACCTTCTCACCGCTCCTGACCTTCCTGCCCCAGGCCCACCCATGGAGAACTGGACAAGGGAAAAGACTCTATGGAGAGGACTTACCTTGGTGGTTCCTGCAGTGGGTCAAGGGAAATGGGTTACTTCCCTAAAAGATGACCTTACTCAAGACCAAGGACAAAGTGCAACTAGATGTCGCATGTGTTAGAGTCCCACCATAGCTGTCAGATCATTTGCAGCACCCTCCTTAGACAAACCCAAACGCTGTGTCTTAGTGACTTTTCCATTGCTGTGACTCAATACCTGACATCCACAACTTAGGGGAGGAAAAGTTTATTTCTAGCTCACAGTTTCAGAAGGTCACAGTCCACTTGGGATGGCTGGCAACAGTGGAAGCACATGGCAAAGGCAGAGGTGGAGGCAGCTCCTCGTGACATTGTAAACAGTAAACCAAGTCAAGTCCAGTCCAGTCAAGTTCCCAAAGGAAATCAGGAAGGAGCATATACCCTTCTAGGCCCCATTCCAGTGATCCACCCCTTCTGGGTCCAGCCTCAGTGTTCTACTCTTTCTAGGTTTAAGCTCCCACCTTATGCCTGTAATTCAGTCCACATACCTGGAATCCAATCTCCATGCCTGTAATCCAATCTCCATGCCTATAATACACCCCTCCAGGCCAGGCCTCAATCTCCCAACAGCACATGGTTCCATAAACAATCCTTAGCATCCAAATACATGAGACTTTTGAGGGACATTCCAGGTCCAAACAACAATACTCTGCTACTTGCTAGTTGGGTAGCCATTGCTGGGCAGACCCTTCACACCTCTCCATCTAGGGTCCTCATTCTTACAATATGATGAGGATAATCATGGGAATGGTGACGATGACATGGATGGGCAGAGGATTTTGTTATTTTTATTAATTTAATTTTTTTGATGTGGGCATGGGGGGTGGTGGGGGGAAAGAGGATAGGACCAGGTTAGATTTTCTCAATGATGCAGGCCTCACCTTCTAAGGAGTTTTCTACACAGTATTTTCTCCTAGAAATGCCAGAACACTCCAAGACCACTGGACTTCTCATCCACATTTTAACTATTTTATCAACAGAAACTAGAAAGTACTTTGCAAATACACCAAGACAAGAAAGCAGCCATAAGTTGCAGCAGCTGCTGGTCCTCCCCATTAGTTCTACAGGGCAACCTTGGTTCTAATCTTGATTAACAGAGACAATCGCCATAGAAACGGATGTCGATTGCTTCCTAATAGCTGGTCCCCAAGTGGCTGTTCTATCAACCTCACGGACCAGAAAACCCAACAAATTCATCTCTAATTGAGCAACCCAGCAGGTAGTCCACCCTACCTGCTTTTTCCACACCCTGAAATTTAGCAGCTGTAACAATGACTAACCAAGCCCAGACACTCAGACCACAGCCCAGTGCAAACAAGTTCACAGCCTGTCTGCGTCTAAGTCTTCTAAAGAAATAGGGACAAACACAAGACTAACTTGATAAAACCAAAACCAAAACAAAACAAAATCAAATAGAGTAGAGTAGAAGGAACAAGACAAAATATTCTATCATTTTGTGACCAAAAAAACCATATAGAAAAATATTTTTGCTAAGTCAATGGTTAGATTTAGTAGTTGAGCATCTGTTTTAACTTTTTTTTTTACTAGTTCTCCCAAAGGTAGTTTTATTTTGCTGAACAGGCACAGAAAGGGGTTAGAAAAATTAGCATTAATTAAACTTTATTTCTCTTGGCCACTGGCCACAAGTTCATATAAAGTGCAGCCTCCAGCCAAATCTCCTCACAAGCAAAATTCAGAATGCATGGCTTAATTCATGAACACTCCGGTTTTCTGACAAGAAAAGAGAAAAGTGAGAATAAAACTAGAAAAACAGAAAAGGCAAACAAGAAGAATGTCTTGTATTTGGCTTCCTTTAATTTTCTACTTTTAGGGGAAATAAGTGGGAGGCCAAGAGGAAGAGTCAAGATGCAAAGATTGTCTCAGCTATGGTAAAACGTGTAGATGTTTAAGTAAATATATTCCCATGAACAAAAGCTTCAGTCTTCTACGTCAAGCCATAAGCCCCGGCTTCACTTTTGCCCTCCGCCTCACACATCCCACCCACTTGATTTTGAAATGCATCCACATCCAGATACCTCTCAATCCTCTGTCACTACCCTGCCAGGTCAAGTCGCTGTCCAAGAAGGACACATTCAATGGCTTCCCAAGCTGGCCTTTAATTCTTCATCTTCTAATCTTGTTCTCCTCTCAGTTGGGGCTGGCTCCCTGCCATCCCCATGACCACATGACTTCCACATCATCTCTGCTGACTTATTCTGTTGCAGCCACAAGCTGTTCCTAAACATACTGAGCATTCTTTCACCTCAGGGCCCGGCAGCTGAAGTTCTCTCTGCCCATAACACTCTTCCTGGAAACGCTTCATAGTTCTCCCCTTTACACTTTGATGTCTCTACTGAAGGCCTCAAGTTCTCTGTAAAGTCTTTCCAGATGATTCAAAATAAGTACCAAACTTCCACTCTTTTTTTTTCTTTTCTTCACTGTTAAACCACCACTCTAAAGACACTTACTTTCTTATAGTTGGTGTACCAATCAGTTTCTTGTCTCTGTGACAAAATGCGTGACACACAACTTAAGAAGATTTATTTCAGCTCCTGATTTTGGAGGATTCAGTTCCTAGTTAGCTAGTTTCAAGGTATCAATGGCTTAGTTGAAGGGCATGACAGAGGAAAGTGGCTCAGCCAATGGTGGCCAGGAAGAGAGAAGGGGAAAGAAGAGAGAAGAAGGAGTCAGGGACAAAATATCATCCCCAAGGCCAGACCCCCATGGCCCACTCTCCTAATCTAGACCCCACCTTCTGCTTTCATTGCTTCCCAAAATGCTGTCAGATCTTACCAGTTGATTAAACAGGAAAAGTTAGAATTCTCATAACCTACTTTACAAAAGCACACCTCTGAACACATGTGATGTTTGGGGGACATTTTAGATCTAAATGACTTGTTGTCCTCCTCATAGGATTTTACTATCCAACATGTATTTATTGATTTGTATGGAATTCCTCCAGTTAGACCTTATGTTTCTTGAGGTACTGTTTGTTTCTGTGTTCTTAAGGTTTAAGACAATGCCTGACATATAGAAGATGTCCAATAAATATGAGCTGAATAAATGGATGAATGGATGTACAAATAAATGAACACATGTGAAAGAAGAGAGAAGTGAAGGAAGATGGAAAAAGAAGAGAAAAATGCAATTTCTAAGTACATCTTTCCAAGGAAATAGTATGCATGACTATTTTGTACATGTCTCAGTTTCCCTAAATATATGAAGGTGTGCAGCTTCTGTAGTAAAAAAGACAACTTAAATTGATTTTTGTCATTTTTAAGATACAGCTAAGATTTGAGTACAGAAAATGAACATGTATATATATATATATATATATATATATATATATATATATACACACACACACACATATATATGGCTTTCTCTTTTTTAAATCAGTGGTTCACAGTTTGAGGCAGATAGTCAAATGCCAGGGAAGGCTCCTGAGACAAAGCCCCAAATTATCTCGGTAGCACCGTCACCCACTGAACCACCAAGCCAGACCCACAGGCCTCTGTCTGCCTCCACTGTGCTTTTCTCCATCTACCCACCACCCTTTTCATTCCCTCTGGCCTCATTACTACTGTAAGACTCCCAGGAGTCATTTCTCTCAGTGTTTGCCATACACTGTCTCTCCTTGCCCACACACACTGTCATTACCTTAGGACAGGCCTCATTACTTCACTCTGTGTTCCTGCCTCCTCTTTCTACTAACCTGACTTAATATCCGCTGCCTACGGTGTCTCCCTACTGCTGCTGGGGGAGTTTCCTAGAGCACAAACCTAATCATCTTTTCTCCAGATACCTAGCCTTCCTCAGCTTTTTGACAGAGTCCCTTCCACCCTGGACCAGCCCATCCAGCCTCTAGTCTCCCTCCCGTGGGACCCAATCTCACTCATCCCAGCTCAACCCAACTTCAGCCCTCTTGGGTCAACTGTTCTTCAGCCACTTTCTGCCTCGATGCCCACCTGCCTTCTTGGAATGCCAGTTTAGTGATCCAGTACCCACCTTCCTTGCCATTATTCTCTTTGTTAGTATGCATTTGGAATGCGAAATGATTGCCATCAACTTGAGGGGTTGATACATATACATATGACACCTTTATCACTTTTATTCCCTCCCCCTTCCTATCATCCTCCCCTCTTTGCCCTTCCCTCTCCACGAAATCTCTCTTCCCATTTTCTATTATAACTCTTATTTGGCTGTTTTGATCATTTATACTGTGGGTTTCTCATAGTAGAGAAACCATGCGAAATTTAACTGGCACCCACCTTTGAAGCTCAGCCCTCTAGATAGGGCCTCTGGGACAGTCTTCCTGGATCCTGTTATATGCTACTTCCCTACATCCTCAAAGAATCATAGAATTAACACTGAATTTTACTGTAATGCTGAATTCAGCATTTGACATCTAGTAGAAATTTCATAAATCCTTGCAAGAGGAAGGGAACTGAGGATGGAGGGCTGTTGACTAGGCAATTCGATAGAGTTGGGCTATGAATATGTTGAGGGGGGAATACATAAGGTCTTCAGCACACTCAGTCTGTTTTCAAGCCTTGAGCTGAGCTTTTTGAGGCAGGCAGAATGTGATGGCTAAGAGCAGAGGAACCACATACCACTTAAACCAAGTAGAAGCTGACTGCCCCAGGTACGTTCCTGAACCTATCTCAGCCTCAGTTTCCTCATCTATTATGTGAGAAGAGTGATGCCCTGCCTGCTAAGCAGGTGTGAGGTTAAATAGGATAATTCATGTAAAGGGCTCAACACAGCGCTTAAAGCAGTAAATGTTCAATAAATGTCACTGATGACAATGATGATAACAGTCACTGAGAAACAAGGCACTGAAGTGTTTTCAACAGAATGGCAAGGGGCGGCCCAATGATAAAATTCTCTAGTATGTCAAGCAGGAATCACATCAGTGGTATTTCAAAGGCCAGCCCCCAGATTAGTGGCATCATTTGCAGGCTCAGGGAAGCCAACCATCTGCTCTTTCCAGTGTAAAACTGGCATCACAGGAACAGGTAGGAAGCTGTTCACATTTCTCATGATTTTACCCTAATTCCACAACTGTGTGTTCAGCATCATTTCACAGGATGATGGTGTGTGAGTTCATGACACCGGTTATCCCTTCACACAGCAAATGAGATCATGGGACCTTGTGAACCAAGTCCAAGCGTGTTGTGTATTCACTGCAAGACCTCTCTGAGCATCTTCATCCAACATTTTTAACCAGAATGTCTTACATGTTTTAGATCCAGCTCTAGGAGTTTTCAGAATATCTCAATTCAAGGACAGCTGCAAGGTTGTAGCATGTACAATCCCAGCTCAACTGGGATGAGAGGAAAAATACACAATCTCTGTGCCACATGTATATTTATACAGTAATAGTATAGTATAGTAACTCTGTACTTTTTTAATTATTGTAAACACAAAAAATACATCAATTTTATAATCAAAACCATAGCCTTTGGAATACTATGCATCTATAAAGTCCAACAATGTGGAGGCTTTTGCAGGCAAATGGAAGAAACTTGAGAACATCATGCTCAGTGAAGTGAGTCAGAAGCAGAAAGTGAAACATCTCTCTGATATGAGAAACCCAGATCACAACTATCTCATGGAACTTAAAATGAAAAACAAAGTGAACCAGGGGGGTAGGGCGGGGAGGGAGGGAAGGGTGGGTAAGGGGGAGGGACAAAAGGAGAGTGGGAATGTCCTTGTCACCTTGACAAGATACGTATGTGCACAAAATGCTCAACTTCATTGAAAACCTTAAATTTTGTGCTTACACATATCAATAAAATGGGGGGAAAAACATAGCCTTTGTCTTAAAAGCAATTTTTTTTCAGACAGGGTATTCCTTTGTAGCCCAGGCTGGTCCTGAACTCACTATGTAGCCCAGGCTAGCCTTGAACTCATGGCAATACTCCTGCCTCAGCTTCCTGAGTGCTGGAATTACAGGCATGCTTCACCACGCCTGGTTTTATGTGGTGCTGGGGAATTGAACTCAGGCCCTTGTTCTTGCTAAGCAAGTACTTTAACTGCTGTGCCATTCCTCCAGACCTTAAAAATAATTTTGTCAAACAAGATTTGAGAATACAACATGTAAGTTTTCTGGATTATTGTTTCACAACACTGGGAACGGAGAATCCTTTTATTATAAGCAAACAGAGAGAAGAACCTAGTTGATATGTGCACAGTCTTAAACAGTCTCCAGTGACAAGGTACATAATCCTCCTTGTGTTCTACTGCCTTGGAATTTCTCCTATTGGCTGCAGGTGCCTGCTCAGCTCTGGGAGTAGGAGGGTCACACCTTGGTGGGTGCCTTTTCAGGCACACCTCTCAGGGCTGTGCTTACCTGAGTTCCAAAGATGCAGTGACCTTGTCTCCTCTTCAACTGGCACTGCTTTCCAGAGCTACCTGGAGCCAGGTGCCTCTGAGCTTGGCCAGAGCAAAGGCCCAATCAGATGCTTGCTTTTCAACTCTGCTCCTGAGCTTTTTAAATTTGTATTCATTTGGCTCCAGGTGTCTTCGGTGATTCTCTATGTGAGTTTCTCTCCTTTATTCTGAATTGGTTTTCTCTCATTTTATGAAAAGAAATTTATCGGTGCTTCTAAAACGTATATAAAAAGGCCCTAACGTTTTCCATAACCACTTCCTTTACCATGTTTACTGTCTATCCTGTGCCTTTTCTTTTCTGTACTTCTGGGCATGTCTAAATGGCAGCAGATCTGTAAAGGCTGGAGTGGGATGGACCATGGCAGCAACCATGGGGGTGGGGCGCTGAGCTGAGGACTGCTGCCCCTTGCTAGATTCCATTTCTCTCTCAGTCACTGGTTAAGACTCCCAGCAGGCAGCTCATCCCCTGGACTCTCCCTGTATAAAGTCCACATCATGTATAGAGGCATTTTTATGCAAATAGCCATGAGTTCCGTGTCCTTCGTCGTCGTCGTTGTCGTCTTCGTCGTCCATCTGTCCCTCTTCCTCCATCCCGTTCAACTCCAGAGAAAGCATCTGCCCTCAGGAGACTGGAGAGAACTGCTTCATCCCAGGTGTGCTTGTAATTCCAGTACTCCCAGAGGCTGAGGTAAGAGGTTGCAAGTGTGAGTCCATCCTGGGCAACTTAGCAACTCAGGAAGACCCTGTCTCAAAATAAAAAATAAAAAAGAACCACAGATGTAGCTTAGTACGAGTACATTTGCTATTTGTAATGGTGGCCATCTTGGCAGCTGAAATAGGGAAAACCCTATCTTGGGCAGAAGCTCTGTGCCTTCATGGTGACTATTATCTACTTTGGTATTTTTCCACAGCTGTTTCTCTTTCCTCTTCCTCCTCCCTTGGGATAGTGCAAACCCAGTGCAAGTCCTGCTCTCTGGAGCCAAATGATTGCTTGTGTTTTCTGCTGACATGGCTGTTCAGCCAGCCTACTATGCCATCTCTACGGTCCTTTCTCACAGATGTTCAGTGGTTTCCTAGGGTCTGCCCTAAGAGGAAGAGTCCTCAGACATCCTGACGGCCTTAGGTGCTCCCCCTGTGCGCCTATGAGTCCTCAGAACTGGCATCTCAAAGCCTCTCAACTCTCTTCTGGCTTTATGAGGACCAGGCAGAGCCTACAAGGAATAGAGTGTTTTGTTATGTGTAATTGAATCCCCAAGAGGAAAAGATGAAGGTAAACAGTGGCTGAGTCACATGCCCAAATTCCTGTTCTAGTATCTCTGCGTCCCTTTGCAGTTCTTATAATTTGATCCAGCCATTGGCATCACCTGTAGGGGAATGATACTTTTCCCTATATTGAATGCTGAACAATTTAGGTACTTTTCTTGTGTTTGTGTGTGCACATGTGTGTGTGTGTGTGTGTGTGTGTGTGTGTGTGTGTGTGTGTGGTGCTGAAGGTCGAGCCAAGAGCTTTCCCACTGAGCTATATCCCCAGCTCATTTTTAAATTTTTTTTGATTTTAGGACAAAGTTTCACTCTATCACTAAGTTGCCACGTTGGGCTTGAACTTGTGATCTTCTTGCCTTGGCCTCACAGAGTGCTGGGACTGTAGGCCTGGGCCACTGGGCCCAGTTTCCAAATCTTTTCTCTGGAGACCTTTTGCTTTACTTCTAGCATAGGATGCTATATGCATATGTGGTTAATAAAGAAAATCATTGTGTCAAGCAGCTCATCAGCATAACGGACTTCCTCTTGGTGTTGGTGGCACTAGAAGACTGCCCACCCAGTTTGATGGTCCCTCATCCATTCTTTCAAAACATGGGATCCAACAACTGGTAACAATGAGATGCCCAATGAGCCTGGAAATCTAAGTTATCATAAAAAGGTCTGTTCACACTCTGCTTTACGCAGTACTGTAGCCTTTTGTTACAGGCAGAGGAATTCATTATAAATATTTTTATTTCAAATAAGTACAAGTCAAAATTTTTAAAATTTGAGTTGCCTCAATGCAAAGTCTTTGTCTTAGTCACGACACGTTGGGTTGCAAGTGACCAAAATACAATTTTATCTAGCTTTATATCAAAGGAGGTATACAGTATTCCTCTATAATCATGCTTTTCCCCACAACTAGGTAGTACAGGGTTATAGATAATAAAGTTAGATTCTGCTGGAACGAAGGGCATGGGTGACATCATAATCTCGTTTTCTTTCCCTCTATTTATTCGTACAGCTGAAAAGATAGAGTTGGCACCTAAAAAGCCACATGCTCATAGCTATTGTTCCAAATTTAAGAGTTTCTCTCAGCATCCATGTAGAAAAGCTCGAAAAGACGGCTGTCCTCACATAAGCCATGGCTGTTTTAGGGCCAATTACCTATTGGCTCCAATGCCTTTTTGCCTGGCAGAATTGCATGCTGCTTCTGCACCTGGGGCCAGGTGAGGCACTGACAGAGGGCAATGTTACTCTGCAACCAGGATCTGTAGCTACCCACGTCCCCAGGGAACTGGAAAACGCAGTTCCCTGTGGGAAAGTCAGGGACACTTATCTGAAGCTTCTCAAAGCAACACTACCAAACACTCCTAAGAAAGAATTGATTTCCAACAGGAAGAGAATTTTTCTGTTGAAAATAATTTCAGAAGGAAAATGGAAAGAAAACTGAAATATTTAAAACCATTGACTCAAATAATATCAAGAAGATATTGTGACTCAAGAGATTTTGCTTCAGAAAATACTTCTACAGTAAAAATCTAGGAATGTTGTTACAATCTTGATTAAAGTGTTTGTTTTCATAAAATAGAGCCCAAAGATCCTTTGGGTCAAAACAACTTTTTCTGGAACTGTGGTATTTCAGTTCCCCCAAAGAAGTCCAAATTTAATTAAGATCGAATAAAAAGCATCTGGACATTCTTGTCTTGTATCTTGACGTGATTTAGCCTTGCAGGCAGGGATGTTTTCTTAGAAGACCGTCTTTCCCTTTTTACTGATGGGCTTTGTCCTTGAGTGGCGGGGCAGGGGTGGGCTGGAATTTGTCGTATGTCCAACATTGCTGTACACCCCCTCTCTCCTTGGGGCCTCTGTACCCAGGGCAAGAGGAAAGCCCAGAGCTGCACAGAAGCATCCAAAGGTTCTTCAAAGTCATAAGTTCCCTGAGGGGTCTGTCTGTCACCAACAGAATCTTGCCTGTCCTTTTTTACAGTTTTATGACTTCTAATTTACCTGCATCAGTTATTGTGTTTTATGGCTGAAAATTGTAGATAAATTGGGCTGGCTTTCTCTCTGTGTGTCTTTTTCTTTCTCTTTCTCTCTGTCAGTCACAGTTCAGGGAACCCATGACTGGTCTGTAAACCAAAATAGATCATTCCATGGCCTCTTTTTCTGACCCTGTCATGGCAGCCTCACTCCGTAACAAGTTCTGTGGAATGAACATTGAACCCTGGAGCCTGTCCACAGCCACAGGCTAGGTAGATGCCTATCTTGTCCTGAAGCCAACTAAGCTGCCTTTTTCAGGAATTGGATCATGGCTCTTTCACAGGTCAAGTCTTCCTCTGGCCCTGTGAGAGCAGTTTCCCCTTATGCCTAAAGCCCATCTGCTGTATGACTCAGACAAGCCACTTTACTTTTCTGGGCTCATTTATGAAATGAGCAGGTCAGATCAGGTGATTTCTGTGGTCCTTTTTTTCCCAGCAGCCTACAATGTTTTTGACACCTTGATGTCCCATCTTCTGCCAGGCTAAGGGGTGGTATTCTACAGCCTTCACTCTTCCTGGTGTCTTTGAGTTAAAGGCCAGGTGCTAACCCCACCTCTGGAGGGTATGTAAAAAAACAAAGCAAAGCTAGGCTGAGAGACAGGAGCTGGCTCTATCCCTATGAAAATCTAAGGTGAGGTCAGTAGCATCCTTAACAACACGGCCATTCCTTTCGCCTTCTCCTCCCTGGGATGAAAGCTTGTGTGCTGAGTGTTGAAAAATCAGTCATTAATGGCCAGGAAATGACTTCCCCATCCATCAGAACGCTTCTCAGCCATGTTCCAGCTTCCCCCTTTCCCTGTGTAATTATTCTCATCCACCACTGATTACGGTTTATAATAGCCATAATTCTCCTCGAATCAATCATGACTTTACTTTACCACGGGTTACCCACAGAAACATGAGGGAATGCAGATACCCCTGGCTGGGCTTGCTTTTTTGGAAATTGCCTGCTTTCGTCTGGATCTCATTTAATCATCTGGATGTTCAAAGAAAAGCTAAGATTTTAATTCAAAGGCATTTTTTTTCTGCTCACCCTTAACTCTTCCCCTCATATTTTTAAAGAGGAAATGATGGCTGGTTAAGTGAGGCTAATATCGTCCAAAATCTGCCAGCGGTGTTGTCTGGAGAGATGGGCGGGGGGCACAGTGGGGTTTCCTGTCATGAATCAGTGTGTTGCCTTGGCACTTTTCCCACCTGAATATTGTGTAGAGTACTCATTCTATGTGACTTTCTCAAAGGCTCAAAAGGATCCTTTCCCCTCCGTGGGCTGATTAAATAAACGTCGTACAGTGGAGACAAAGTTTTTCTTGTACTTTCTCAAGAGGTCTGACCACCCGTCATGTACACCTTAGTGACAACTGAGAAAATTTGGCTTTATTTCACATTTGTCAAACTTACTATGTACCATATATTGTACAAGTGTTTTTGATGAATCAAAAAATATACGTGCGATCTGGTCCTTGGGTCCCAGAGCTCAGATGATGGCAGGAAGATGGATACGTAAGTAACCACTTCCATGTGCATTCAGTACATAGTGCAGTGGAAGGGTAAAGAGGAGAAGCACTTCATCTTCTAGGGGTCTCAGAGCTTCTGTGAGAAAGGTGACTTGGGATGCAGCCCAGAGGGCGGGGAGAAGTAGTCTTTCCAATGAGGCAACGGAAACAAGTCACACAGCCTGCTAGGAGAAGAAAGGGTGAAGGGGGCCGCGCCCAGCAGGAAGCACATGGGCGGTGGGTGACCAGGACAGGGGACGGCACCAAGGGCAGCTGTCCGACCCCCCTTGACCATGGCATCAGGACCCTCCCTGGCTTTGGTGAGCCATAGCCTCCCTTTTCAGGGACTTCTGGAAATACTGTGGTAGTGTCTGCAAATGTAAAAACTGGACCAAAAGCCACATAATGTGGAATTAACTAATTGCAAATATGTCCTTGTGACTAATGAAGTTTGATGGGATCTATTAGTTATAATGATGGGAGAAGTCATGTTATAAAGGTTAGACCTCCCTCACCCTTAAACGGTGGTCTCTTCAAAATTCTAACAAGACCACATTGAAGTTGTCACTTTCACATAAGAATTCATGTAAAGATATAAGCTTAATGTTTTAGAAGCCCCGAGTCAGCATCAACAGTGAATTCTCTGTACACAAGAGTGTGCAAGCAAGTGCCTTTTCCCCTGGCGAGTGAGGCCGCTCCCGGGACTTCGTGTCCACCCTCACCAGGACATGGTTGGTTCCTTAGGGAACCTAGAGACTCCCACAGAGCGCCTCACCCCTCCTTTGCCAGCTTAGCCACATATGAGACGTGAAGTAATTTATGCAGCAGAAGCCTAGGGGCCGACAGTCTGGGGAAACATTCCAGGTAACTGCTAATCTGGAAGTTATTTTCTTTCCCAAACTGCCTGGGTGGTCCCTATCAGTGGTTTCCAGTTTTTTTTTTTATTAATTTCAAGAGGTAATAAAATATATTTTTTAAAACTGGGTGGTGGTTGATGGGGAAAACAACGTGAGTTCCCTACCTTTTATCAGGCTGCATCAGGGTTAAAAATAACTGTTTTCATCTATTTGTTCCATTACTTGACACCAAAAAAAAAAAGTGCATCTTGATGCCAAAAATAAGCAAACCATAATCTCAGCATAGAATGTTAAAATTCTGGCCAGAAACATTTTCCAAAGTTTTCATTAATCCCCAGAGTTTGGGCAGAGGGGTGACAAGGACTTGAGGCTAATAATTATGCAGAACATGTACTACGTGCTAGAGTTCTAGCCTTTCCTTATGCATCTCATTTAATCTTTAAGACAAGTCTATGAAATTGATATGTGGTGCAGTGTGGATCTGGAATGTCCCCCAAAGGCCCACTGGTAAAGGCTTTGTCCCCAGCCTGTGGCACAACTAGGAGGTCTAGGAGGTAATGAAACCTTTCAAAATGAAGCCTTTCGAAGATGAAGAAAAAGGAAGGTCACTTGTGACGCCTTTGTAGAGGAGAAACTCTACTCTTTCTCCTTGTCCCTTCCCTGCTGCACTGGGTGAGGAGCTTTACTGCACCACATGCTTGCTCTCGAAAGTGACTCAAAATAAACCTCTTTTTTTTACGTGTATTATCTCAGATAATTTGTTACAGTAACAAGAAGATTATAGCACAGAATTCTACACAACTTCTTTGAAGTTGAAAAAAATAAGAGAGATGAAGCTCTTTTTTGTGCTGGGAATGAAATCTGCTAAGCTACATCCCAGCCCATTTTTTGTTTTGATTTTGAGAGAGAGTCTTGCTAAGTTGCCCAAGCTGGTTTCAAACTCATGGTTCCCCAGCCTCAGCCTCCTAAAGCGATGGGAGTATAGGTCTGTGTCACCAGGCCTGTCGGCAAATGTAAAGTTCTTTGCCCCAAAACCACAGAAAGAGAAGAGAACTCATCTCTATCTAGCCTGAAAGTCCACCTGGACTGCTGCAGCAAGACTCTGTGTTAAGATTTTGCACAATTATCTACCTAAACCTGTGCATGATCTACAATGGTGTATTTAGAGAACTATAAGTAACACACTCCACTATGTGGCTTTCCTAAATCTCAGTGAACTCTTGATAATTTTTTGGAACATTTGGGTTGAAAGGCCAACTTTAGTGATTAGAGGGTGAGCCTGAGGAAAATAGTTACAGAACAGGATTTGGGATCAAAAAAGTAGACAGGCCAGGTAAGCAATGGTCCCAGTAGCATGGACCACACTGGATTCCTTCCACCTGAGAGGTCTACCTGCCTGGTATCAGAACTGGGTGGTAATGGTGCCCAGGATCTCATAGGAGATTCCTCAGTCCTGGAAGTGCGAGACAGAAATGTGAACCATTTTCTTTCCTCTCGGACACTGTTTCATCTTCACTTCCTAAAATTTTATAGAAGTCATTGCCAAAAGAGAAACCCAGAGAGAGGGAAAGCTTGTGTATTAATACCAATGGCTGCATAATGAGGATTTTGGTCACTTACTCAGCATTCTCTGGTATTCCCTTGCATTTCTTGCTCTCCTGCCTTACCTTCCTACTAAATCTCAGGAGGCCAGAAAAAGCACCCACTGGGCTGTGGGCACACTGGCCACAGTCCTGGGCTCCCTGAAGCTTCCCCAGGAGCACCATGGGCCACGGTTCTATCTCTCCCCAATGTGAGCCTGGTCCTCTAGAGAGGCAGCCTCCTGCTGGGACTTGTACTCTCATGCCTGGAACCCTCAAAGGTTCTCTGATGTTTCCTTGTGTGTGCAGCCTTCTCACCAGCCTCCAACACAACAGTCACACCCCATTGATCTCCGAGAGGGTCCTAACTCAGTTGTGGTTTTAACGTGACAAAACTAAAGTGAGTCGAAATAAACTTTTCTTTTCTACAAGTTATCTCAGATATTTGTTACAATAACAATTTTAAGTATTCTACACAAGTTCTTTGAAGTTGAAAAAAAGTTAAGAGAGACATGAGTCAACAATTTTTGACAAAAATCCAGAAGTAAGAGCAATTGTGCAGGGATGGGAAAGGGATTGTGGTTTAGGAGAAAGTACTAATTAGAATGTTAAAACCACCAATCAAGGTTAGACCCAAAGGATGACTATTTCATCTTTGACTTAGATAAAGAAGCAAACATGTTTTCTCATTAGAAAAAAAATCACACTTAATCTCTGCTAAACACTTCTATCTTGAAGTACTTGTCTAGGTATGTGTAGGTGTGTGTTAGCGGATCCTATGAACAAGAACTACGGACAGGCGAGTTTCTTCTCCTTCCCCTAGAACTGCCCTGGCTGCTGGTCTAATGGTGCTGCAAGACTGAATATACTGATCAGGCTTCTCAGGGAACAGAACTGGCTTCACACTGGGCTCTGGACTTTGAAGCACTCTGTGTTTAGTTTAATGCTGTCCTGTTGCCATCTTAAAATTCTTCTTACTGCTTTGTTTTGGTGGTGGTGAGGGTGATGATGGAACTTGGGGCCTTCACAGTAATTACATCCCTATTTTGTGGTTTTGATTTTGAGACACAGTCTCATGAAATCACTAATTTGTACAGCCTGAGCCTGAATTACAGTTGTCCGGCCTCTGCTTTGTAGTCCTTGGATTATAAGCCTGAGCCATGGGCCTGGCTTAAAATTCTTAATAATTTAGCTACAAGAGCTCTGCATTTTCATTTTGCGCTAGTCTCCACAAATGTGAGGCCAATACTATTCATGTCATAGAATGGACAATGGCCAAAACAACTAATAAAAATTAGCTGTGTAATCTTAGGCCAATTGCTTACCCAAAGTTTGATCCTAGACTGAACTAGTTCTGGTGATTCTCGGCCCAACTGCTCCTTTAGACCACCCGCAGAGCTTTGGAGATATGCCAGTGGTCTAGAACTCATTTGGAAAGGGCACCAGAACCAGTGTTGCTTTGAAGTTTCATTTAGAGTTTTGCACGTGATTCTGACACATAATGAGTTCTGAAAATACAGGGCTGTCATCTGCTCTCTAAGGTCTCTCTGGCTCTCTTTTCTGGAATCACATATTTGATTCCTTTGGTATTTGTTAAAATTCATGCTACTGCTGCATTTCATCCTGTAATGTGGGCATGCTTATTTTAATTTAAAAATGAGCATTTTAATTTTTTGTCTACTAAAGTTGATGCTCTGGAAGATGTGTCATGTTTAATTTGTACATGACTCATGGTTTTGTGCCCTCTGGTGTGTACAGCCAACTTTGAGAATATGAGGACTAGACTGATGATATTTAAGGACTGGTGCTTTGTCAATATTCCTTGTGACCATGATCTGTCTCCCAAAAGTCTTTACACAGAGGACCATGTTTATGGGAGAAATGAATTCCTTAGATGTATCCTGTCCTATACAGCATCAACCCAAGTGAGAAAGTTCAAGATCCATTGCCAACAAGTCAAGAGGGAGTTATAGGTTTAATTCTATTTTAAAACCTGGAGTGATCAGCTGCCCAAACAAGTAAACAAGAGTCTCGCCCTTAATCACCTTGAGAAACACCAGTGTTGTTCAACAATTGATATCAAGCTGGACTCTGGAGATTATGCTGGCAAACCACAGCCAGAGGAAGTCTGCGTGACACTTATATGCAAGAGGTCTCCAAGATGCTCAGTGAACTCAAGCTGTATTGTACCTGTAGGGGTCTCCGTACCGCAGGGAACCCGGGAACAGCCGAGGAGAGGTCGGACGACAGAGTAACACACTGAGAGTCGTTTCAGTGAATGCCATCTCCTTTATTTAGGAAGTACAGGGGCTTAACCAGACTGAGGTAGTTATCTTGGGCCAATTAGCAAGGGTTTAACTAGCGGGGTCGCCCAGGGGGAGAGAAGGAGTAGAGGAAGGAGGATGGGGCTTGCCAACCAGCAGTTCATCACTGGACAAGGAGCAGTGAAGTGTGCTTCACCCCAACCTGAATCCCCTACATGTACCCACTTAACTAGGACTGCCTTTTAGAAAGTTACACTCGTAAATACCAAAAGCCCTCTGCTTTTTCATTCTCTTGCTTGCCCTTAATTGATAGTTAATAATAATCTAATTAATAATTGCCCGTAGAATAGAGTTTTTATAAACTAATTCTCACTAATGTCAATTACTGCCAGCTTGCTTAGTTATTTCAAAGTGTGTAACATTACATCAAATTAGTATCTCCTTGGTCCAAAAGAATAAAACTTGAAGGTGGAATTTCGCCTACGAGTGTCAAGTAGGGGGTTTCTATTCAGAAGACTGCACTGAGAGCAGAGTTCCTGAGCCCCCTCACATAAAACAGCATTCTCTGGCACCTGGCTATATGGTTGCCATTTTAGAAAAGAAGTTAAATAGTGCTGCATATTAGAAAGTCTTCGAACATGTACAAGTATGTTTTTTCTTTAAATCAGCCAATTAAAAAATAAAAAAAAAATCAGTGTGACTGGAATTCCTATTCACATTGCTCAAAGCCATAAAGGCATATAAAGGGTGCTTCAGTAAAGTCTGGCAGGTAAACAAGGAATTTAACATGGATGCTGTAAAAAGGAGGAAGGAGGGAACAAGTGAGTAGCAATTGCGTGGGACCCAACCATAAATGGAAACTCCTGAGTTTCCCAGAAACACCTTCGATCCAAGAAGCAAGATGAAAGAGACATAAAAAATTTAAATGTGAGTGATGATCCGGGGTGCCCTCTGGAAAGGGAGTGATGGGTGCGAAAATGCAGCCCTTCGACCCCTTTGGGGTACTGGATCCTGCGGCAGAGCTTAGTCCCCCCAGGGCACTTGTCACATGCCCCTCTGGAAGAGATGTCTGCTTGTTGGAAGAGCACTCTCCTAAAATTCACGAAGATTCCTCACAAGCCAGTGGCAGTCCTGGGATTAATCATCCCTCCATAATGCGGTCTTTTGGTAAAATATTTTAAAAGGCAAGAATTGGGCAGGGATGCAGAGTTTGAGGAGTTCAGGCTTAAATCCAAAAATGAAAGACATCACCACCCCCAGAAATTTCCTCATGGTATCAGGTCACCAGTTACTGTCTGAAACAGGCAAAAAAGGGAGAAATCCCAAGTGCCTTCTCCTTGTCCCCATCAAGGACCAACCTGTAAGGAAAGAGCAACAGGAAGAAAGCAGAGTGCGGGGCTGAAAGGGGACCTCTTGAAACCTATGCACTAAGGAAGTCGCCCTTTCCCATTTTGTTAATTCAATGTGAAAGTGAATTCGGTTCCTTTGCAACCTTGACAGCAGCTAGCTTTCTGGGAAGGTGTCTAATGTTGGACATAAAGTGGAGACCCAAATCGATGAGGCTCATTAGTATTCATAGACAGCAGATTAAGGTTGGTGGGAAAAATTATTCATGAAAAGGCCATATTGTCTTCCTTTCACCGGAAGGATTTTGTTTAGAGAGGGCAGAATTGGTGGAAGGGTTATGACAGATTAGGTATGACTTAGCACATTGCCCAAGGAAAAGAAGCCAAGCGCTTGCAAGCAAAGATTGCCTTCGCTGAGCACAGCCAGGGCCACGTGGCAGTAGGTGTAATGCGTCTGCTGCGATGTGCGGTTCCGGTTCAGAAATCACAAGGGATGGGAAGCCCTTCGCCGGAAATGAAGGACTGGATAGACTGCAAGTGCGGTTATGCAAACAAGGATCGGGCCGGCAGTGCAATGGGCCTTGCTGAGGGAAAAGTACAGGTGACTCATTGAGTTTAGAAGTAGACGCGGGTCCCCAAGTGAACTCTGTCTAGAATGCTTCATGCTTCTACTTTTGAAGTTGCATTTCTAGCCCCTTATCTTCAGGAGCTCTTCGAAACCTTTATCTCCTGGATTCTTTACATGCTTGGGAAACACACTCTTGCAATATGCTGAAACTTCAAAGTCACAGATAAAAATTTTAGAATTAAGCATTGAGAATGGCAGTGGGAGAACTAATAAATCTCCTTGAGTCATCCTCAAGGGCCTACAAAGCACCGTGAGTATTTTATAAAGAATTTTCCATTGATTCTTCTTCCAAAAATTCACCCAGTATAGTTTAGTGGCTGCTGCAGCATTGTAAAGATAACTGGACAAGGGAGAGGGACGATCCCATGCTGGATCATCTGCTTGCAACGTTTAAGTTAGGTAGGCTCTCCAAAGTTATCTTAAATTTTTTTCGGTAGATGTAAACAGATGGAATTGAAAATCGCCGGCTCAAGAGTTTCACAGACCAGTCTTTGAAAACAGGTTACTTGGAACTGCATCTCAGCTGATCTTCACACAAAACAGAACCAGGGTGAAAAGAAGGGCAAACACTGTAAATGCAGTCACCAAAAAATGAAGTGTTGCACAGGCTGCAACGTGGGAACTTTGATAATGTCATGCTGAAGGCCACATATTGGATGGCTCCATTTATAAGAATGTCTGGAGTAGGTAAACCCACCGGGAAGGAAGCCTGGGGCTAGAAGGAAGGATGAGGGGTGGCTACTAACGGTGATGGAATTGTTTTCAGAGTAATGAAGCATTTCAGAATTGGACAGTGGAGTTGGCTACAAACCCTTGTTAAAATGTGAAAACTCAGGGAATCATACATTGTAACTAACATAGTAAATTTTATATTGATTCATCCCAACTTTTAAAATAAGGAATACATAAGAGAAAGCTTGATCCATTTGTTTTGTAGGTTCTGTAACCCAGGCCTTTTCATGGGAAGGGGCTCCTGCTTCTACTTAAATATTAATAGGTTCTGTTGGAATCACACTTTGTGGTTTCTGAAATAACATATGTGAGATTACAAAGAACACCAATTATACTAAAGTACAGTTCTCAAAATACTTCTTAAAAACCAAATTTGTGACATAATAATATATATTCTTCTTTAAAAACACATTGAATAGCAAAAGCTCACAGCCCATCTAAGGACTGTAATATCAAAGTTGTGATGAATGCATGTGATTCTTTAGGATACTGCAATCAGTGATTTCTATTAATGATAAATTCATGTCTTTGATTGTTGACACTCCTGACTAAAGGAAATGCTAAATTTCAATAGAATAAAAAGTTTTTTCTACACTAAAGATCATAGACCCTCATATTCTATGTATAGATCACTTGGGAGGCTCACAGACTTCCAAATTAAGAACTTTCATATTATACCACTTCAAGGACAACCATGTCAAAGCAATAGGGACGCAAAGTGTCTGATAAATTGTTATCATCACATTACTTAGGGTGGTTTCTAACCTCAACAGCTAACACGTAGCAGAAATAACACCCAAGTGCGAGTCTTGTCCTTTTATGAAGATTGAATAATAAACTCTCCTTTTTAATAGGTAGACAAGTCCCTACTTGCAAATTAGGTTCACTATATTTGTGTCAGCAACAATAAGGTTATTGGGAAGGTTTGTGTGCTGCCTGGAGAACCATGCTATGGCTTTTCTCCCAAGGGAATAGGGGCGCCCTGGGGGAGGTAGGTACCTGCTGCCATAGATTAGTGCAATCGTCAACGACTGCTCACAAGACTGAAATGAGAAGAGTCACTGGGTGACCACAGTGTTTTAGTTCTATGCTCTAAATGTGGAATGCTTCTTCCTGGGCATATGGAACATCTCCACCCACTTGGTTCCATTTGTGGTTACCAGGTGCCTTGGCTTATTCAGTTCAGCCCAAGTGGACGCATTCCACGATTGTGTGACATTGAAACACTAAGGTAAAAGCCAATGTGGACATTTGGTATGGCTTTTTCTTTTAAAAACAAAAATCCCCTTATTTATTACTATTGCCATACAAGGGATGCTCAAAAATATACCTCAAATTTAAATTAAGAAAATTTACAGTAAAAAGTACATTGCCATTAATCCTCCTTAAAAACCGCCTCTCACTTCAAACACACTTACCCCATCCTTCTTGCCACTCTCTGAATCAGTTCTAGGAATCCACTTTTGTGTTTTTAGGAGATATGACCAAAAATGTGGTGAATGCTGGTACCAAGTACGTCCAATGGAAAGGCAGACTGGTCAAAAAAATTATGGTGACTTAGCTCTTCACCAATGTGAAGATGACCATTAAAGTAAATATTTTGAGTCAATTCAGGTAATCACAGCACGCATGACAGCACAACTAAAGACACACATGAGAAAGGCTTTCCAGAACGGCCTCAGGAAGTGCCAATCGTGAAGGGATGAGTGTGTTCAAAGCTGTGGAGAGTATTTTGAAGGGAATTCATGGCAAAGAGTCTTTTGAACTATTAATTTTTAACATTTGAGCATTGACTGTATTTTTCAGTCAGAACTCATATACTACCAGGGAGGTGCAATTCAAGAAGCTAACATTTGAAGCAAGATGCTAGCTAACGTGTATATTTACTCACAAAAGCAGCACCTTCTTGTTTCAAATACTGTTAATGTCCACTTTAAAATGTACTCAGGCTCTGTAGGTGTGCTTGGAACTTACCAGAACTCACTGAAACACACAGTGAAGATTGCCAGCCACCACCAAGATCCTGGAGTGTTTTCTTTATTATTATTATTTTTCTAGAACTTGGAATCTAAACCAGGAGCACTCCACCACTCAGCTGGAGTCTCAGTTTAAATTTTTTTTTTTTAATTTTGAGACACAGTCTTGCTAAGTTGCCCAAGTTGGCCTTGAACTTGCGATCTTTCTTTCTCGGCCTCCGGAGTAGCTGGGTTACAGGTATGTGCCGCTGCACCCAGCTGACATCCTCCATCTGGATTTGCTCAGAACCACAGAAAAATCGCTTCCTCAACTCTGTGGTTTATACACCATGACATCAGGGAGTTGCAGCTGGTTATGAAAGCAGTTTTTAGGTTTTTAATCAACAGGTGTGTCTGTCCTCTCACCTTGGGTTTTGCGTGCTGACTTTTGTCATCATTTTTAACTGGTTAGCAAAAACAAGAACTTGACCCAGAGTGGCAAGGCATAGGTTTTCTGGCTCTTCTTTCCTCAATATTTTCTCCTCTATGCACAACATAAACAATAAATATATGAGTTATATGATCGAAGTATATACATATATATGCTCAAGGGGGATGTGAGTTCTATACAATGTCCACCTGCATATACACAGGTGTGTGATTCACCTCTGTGCCCCTGACATGAGTGTCTCCACCTCCTTTGTTTACATTCCTCCCTCCACTGCTAAAAAATGGGAAGGGTTGGCCAGTGGTAAAGGCCTTAACCCAGCACCCAGCAAGGCTGACACAGGAGGACCACATGCTGGAGCCTAGCCTGGGCACTTTAGCTACTTAGCAAGATCCTTTTCCCAAATCAAAACAAAAATGGGCTGTGGATGTAACTCAATAGGAAGGCACTGGGCTCAATCCCTCAGTACCAAAAAAAGAAAAGAAAGAAAGAAAAAAGAAAAACACCTACCTAGAGAGTTTATTTCAGGTGGGTATTACCTTCAATTTTCTTCTTTTTTATCACCATCTTGGTGTTAAACCCAGGGCCTTCACAGTGAACTATACTCCTAGCCCTTTTTACTTTTTATTATTTTTTAAGACAGTCTTGTTTAGTGACAGTCACTAAATTGCTCAGGTTGGGCTTGAACTTACGATCCTCTTCAGCCCGAGCCCTCCAGGGTGCTAATTCTCTACTTGTAACTGTAAGTCAGGTTACCTGAAGAACTCGGATTGATTGTCTGGCTTCTACTTGACCTTTCTTCAGAGCCTCCATTTCTCTAAGAGGATTATTGTAGAGACTGATTCTAGATGCTTCTGAAGCCTGAATCGGCCACATGTTTGGTGCTCAGTGAGAACCTCTCCTCGCTCCTTTCTGTCTTTCTCACTCATGAGTCTGATGTTCCCTTGGCGTGGAAGCTCCAGCAGCTGCACTTAACATGAGAGCACCTCCGCAGGTACAGTGGGGGTGTGGGGTGCAGGAGCAACCCCACCTCCTCCTCTCCGCTGAGCGCAGACTTGACTCAATCAACACAGCACTCTTTCCCATGAGTGGATCTGGCCTCTGGGTCATTCTGAACCCAGTGAGCCCGCAGACTGAAGTGGGTATGAAACAAAACCTATTGCCAACTGACAATGTGTAACAAGTGAGTGAGGTCACATCACCGACAGCCAGCGGCTCTTGGTGTAATCACCACAACGGGCTGTGAACTTGCCCCCACCCCCCTGCCCATCAGCTGATGCTCTGATGCTATAAGACCAATATATACATAGTTTTTATTGAGACATTAAGTCATTAAATGTCCCAGGTTGGGCTTGAACTTGCAACCTCTTGCCTCAGCCTCCTAGATTGCTGGGATTATAGAAGTGCATCAACGTGCTGGCCCAATATATGTTCATTTTTAGCTTTTTTTTTTTTTTTTTTTTTTTTTTTTTTTTTTTTTTTTTTTTTTTTTTTTTTTTTTTTTTTTTTTTTTTTTTTTTTTTTTTTTTTTTTTTTTTTTTTTTTTTTTTTGAAACAGGGTCTTGCTTTGTAGCCCAGGCTGGTCCTGAACTCACACGTAGCCCAGGTTGGCCTTGAGCTCAAGGCAATCCTCCTGCTTCAGCCTCCAGAGTACTGGAATTGCAGGCTCGCACCACCATGCCCAGCTTTCTGTAGTACTGGGGAAGTTGAGCCCAGGGCCTTGTGCTGACCTGTGCCATTTCTCCAGCCCCCCAATGTATATTCTTAAGCAACCAAGTTAGATGCTTCTGTTGAGGAGCTTCTTTTAATCCACAATAAAATGTTCACACAGTCCAGTCACGTGTGCGGGGCTGGCTGGGGGTAGGGAACTGCTGTGGGGGAAGGGCATCCAGGAGAAATGTGTCAGTCCTCTGCACATCGAGAGACACACCATTCCCGTGACATGTGGGTCAGGACCCCGCACAGCGGCAGAGGTGTCTTCCCGGAAGTCCCTCCCACTCGCTGCGTGGCCTCTTGGGCCCTGCGGTCTGCACTTTGTCCTGGCAGTGTCAGCTTTCCCGTAGAACCTTAGAGCTCCCTGCTTTCCCCTTCTGGACATCCTTGGTCCAACTTCACATGGACCTCAAAGCCTGCCATTCCCCCAGCATCTCAGATGCCTTACTTTTCAAATATATCAGCCATCCTTTTAACCATCAACATTTTACTCTATTGTCTCACTAAAACAAACCCCCTCCCCTCGGCAATCCTTCCGTCTCTCTTGACAGCCTCCCGGCTCCCAGCGCCATCACTGGAAGGTATCTTCTTCCTTAGTAGAGGGCTCCCTTCTATTCTCAGGCTCAACATTTCAGGTGCCTTTGCCATAAGCCAGTCTTCCTAGAAACAGACTTAGCACTCCAGTCCACGCACATGCCACGGCCCCACGCCCTACAGCACAAAATCTCTGCTTGACTTTCAGATAGTGCAGGCTGGCTGCAGAAAGCAAGCCAGCTTTGGGGTGAGCCCCATAAACCAAGGCCAGTCGTGTCAGTTGCAGCCAGGTCCTTTGCAGGAAATCGTCCCCCTCAGTGTGAACCACTTCTCAGATTTGTCTCTCTATCAATCCTCAGGCAACGAGGAAGCTGAGGGTTGAAGTTCTTCCTTGGCTAAAATCTTCCAGACACCCCCAGCCCTTTTTATTTTATTTTATTTTATTTTATTTTGTATTTTATTTTTTGAAACAAGTTTTCACTAGATAGCTAAGTTGCCCAGGCCTGGGGCTTCCTGATCTTCAGCCAGTGAATTTGACTTGGGAATCTGAGGCTCAATTTGTGGTACAGGGAGTGTGGCAGGACGTGGGGCATGAGGTGCCACCTGCCACAGCTCTGTTCCTGCCAGCCAGGGAAATGAACCGAGCTCAGCACTATTAGCGGGAGAACCGATGTCTGAACCAGGCATAGCTTCCAGTAAAAGCTGCAGCCAGTGCCAGCAAAGGTGCATGCTAGGCCTTTAAAAAAAGATTTTTAAAAAAAGAAAGAAAAGAAAAAAGACAATCAAGCATTCACATGTCCTCAACATCAACCTTTTCGTGGTCTTTCGCATGGCTCCTATGTAAGCAAGCAGAGGGCCTGCTGGGTTGAGTCCCGGCCTCTGCGCTTGCAGAAGGTATGACCTTGACCGAGTGCTAGGTAGAGCATTCCGCACTGGCATTACCGGGAGACCTTCCTCCTCGCCTCAACTCCACAGCCTGGTGCGCCTCCCAACAAAGCCCCTCTTCCCCCACGCCTCTGCCTTGCTGTTGTCAGCCTTGGCGGGTGCCACCCATGGCCCGCGAGTGGGGTGCGCAGCAGGACGGGAGAGGGGTGCGTTCTGCGAGCCTCCATCTCACCCACACAGATGGGCCGGCAGATGAAATTAATGACATTCCAAGCCACCACAGTGCTCATCTGCTTAACAATCCAATTTCTAGGACGTTTTAGAAGTTGTTAGCTGACTGCCAAAAATGAGGATCATTAAAAATAGATTCACAGCTGTTCAGGAAGCCAGAGATATAATTTTACCTTCATTATGCCTTATTGCAGATGTTATTGATTTAATCTCATTGCATTTTACTGTGTAATATCAATTTGCACTGTCTTTGACTTGAAAATTGGGAACTGTATTTATTCCTCTTCTTCTCACAGTAGAGACTGACAGCCAAACTGACACGAGGTGACACCCCATGATCCGGGTCCAATAATGTGACCTGCAGAGGTGACTTCACATAGCTGAGTGGGAGAACAACAATCCAGTCATGGAGCCATGGCCTCTTTTAGGACTGCATCTTGCTCACAAATTATTCCAATAAATAAGTCCACCATGAGATTTTTTTATTTTTTTGAGACAGGGTCCTACTCTGTAGCCCAGGCTGGTCCTGAACTCACTGTGGAGCCCAGGCTGGCCTTTGACTCAAGGCAATCCTCCTGCTTCAGCCTCCCAAGTGCTGGGATTACAGGCATGCACCACCATGCCCCTCTTACATGGTGCAGGGGAATTGAACTCGGGTTTTTAGTGCTTGACTTAACACTTGCTAAGCAAGCGCTTGAAACGCTGAGCCATTCCTCCAACCCCAACCACGAGATCTTCAACATGTGTGCATGTCACCAAACAAGTTGGTTCTACGAATCCTTCACTTTTCTTCCTGTCCTTTCATCCTGAAATTTCATACTGAAAGTTGAATTTAATGCCAAATAAATTAGGATACATTGGGATACTTTTTTTTTCTAAGAAACATTTCTCAGAACATTTGTTTTGAATACTCCAGTAAAAACAAGTTTCTGAACTTAAAAAGTTTGGAAAGCCCTATGTAATGGAATTTTGGAAAGACCAATAGTGTATTTTTTTTTGAAGGAGTTATAGCATGTGGTAGCATACTAAAGGTGTCAGGAACCAAAGTAGTTTGGTTGATCTTGTTCAATACAGCATTTTTCAAACTAATTTGATGCAGCAACACTTATTTTTTCTGCAATGTTTCATCTCTGTTGTCGACCTGATTGGCCTGAAGGATGCCTAGAAGAGTACAGCACACTTCTGGGTGTGCGTGGTGAATCGTGGGGGTGTGGCTATGGGGACTACGTCTGGTTCTTAATTTCTTCTTCGACTCTTTACTTTTCTCTGCTTTGGGCCAATATGAGGCAAGCACTTGTCCCCTGTCATGCTTTTCCATGATGTTTCTGCCTTGGAGCCAGCCAACCATGGACAGAAGCCTCTGAAACTGTGAGCCAACCTCTCCTATTGGTTGTAGGTATCAGGCATTTTGTTACAGCAACAGAAGCTGACTAACACACATCCGATCCACTAACATCCCTCAATGCTAAGGAACACTCTGGAAATCACTAAAGATACATCTAGAATAAGGAAGGATGGCTGGTTGCTTGAAAGTCCTGTATCTTCTCTTACCTTGCTGTTCAATCCTCATGAATTTTACTTGATTTATAGAGATTTGGGTCATGAACCTTTGCACCTGAGTGGCTTTTACTGAACCCCTTACTGTGTCCTTAGTTTCACTGCCTCAGCTTCCAAATGAAGATTCTGCACCATCAGTTTCCTCCTCCTGTCTCCCCTCAGCCTACCTACCATCCTACTCCAGGACAGCCGAGGCTCTGTTTGCAATGGCACCATCACCAGCATGCCCAGTGAGGCTCAGAGAAACCTATGTTATCAATATCTTCACTTGTTAATGCCTATATGATGATAGTTGCACTATTATTCCAAGTTTGTACCATTTTTGTACCATTAGTATACTTTGTGGTTTTCTGCAAGTGGCTTAATTGCATTGGTGGTCTGTCGACACAACGTGCAGAAAAACGTGCTACTGTTTCTGTCTTTGGTGGCAAGAAGTTAGAGTACAGCCCTGCACCATCACTGCTACTAGCATCTGAAAGGGTTCCATGTGTGCTGTGAGCGTGACAAACGCACACTGGAGATTTTAGCCAACTCCAGTGAGCATCATCAAGCGTGGGTGACTTAAGGATTTTGACTCCCTTTTCTGTGCTGACTTCTAGACATCATTATCTTCCAGATATTTATCTCTGTGCCTCTTTCTTTCATTTCGTAGATAGTATAACACCTTTGACCATGACATCTAACATTTGCTACCAGCTGGTAAAGAACATTGAACAATTTTATGAATCGCTGTCTCTGTCCCTCCTCAGTTCTTCCCTCTCTGAACTCTGATGATTCTGTGCCACCCAGCCAGTCCCCGGTGGTGACTTCACCTCACTTCTCAGGATGGCACCAAGAGCAGAAGTTCAATCGGGAGTTAGGCCCAGGGTACAGACCTGATCTCCTTGGGCAGTCCGTACTCATTGTTATGAGTTTTATCTGTCTGTCCCTCCACAGGTCGAGGAACCCAGCGCCTGGCTGTGAGCTTCTTCACAGGTTCATCATGGCATCCAACACCAAGCTTAGCACCTATTAACTAATTTATGGGGCAGCATCTCCCAGCCAAGAAGAGATGGAGCCAGGGTTTGGCTCAAAGTCTGTCAGCAGGTAGATCTAGCCAATTCTATTCTATGACATGATTCTGCCAAGATTATCAACTTATCCTTCGCTGCCCAGACTTTGTTATTACAAGAATTTCAGTCAAATAACATAGAATGAAAGCTAACTGGATCTTATAACTACGTATGTTGTACCCCTGAGAATTGTCTAGATTTTTTTAAAGAATCATGCTTACCTCTAGATGCTCAAAAATTGTTTGGGACAAACAGGGCCACAACTATATATATGCACAATCTTATAAATTTTCAGACTGAGGGGAGATCTTTGAGAATGTTGAAGGGTTTTTTCTCATTTTAATAATTAGAAATTCATATGCCCAGGGGAGGATTATGTCTCATAGGTACACAATCAATTAATGAAATAAATAATAATCCAGGAAAACTCTCTTCTACACAATTAAAACAGGAGAATCCAGTTCCAGTTCCGATACTGATGTCAATTTTGGTCTTTTGCTAGCAAGTTATATTATTGTAGGTCAGATAGGATTCAAAATCATGCCTCTTAAAATCAAACTAAAAATTTCTAACATAACTCCAAAGATTATGAGACGATGACAGACCAAAAAAAAAAAAAAAAAAACCAACCTGGACTCATACTCTAATCTTAAAAATAACTACAGAACCAAAATATAAGGAAATATGTTAAGATGATTAACTAGCTCCATTTCTCTTGGCACAACTTTATGGAGACATAATGATAGAAGCATACATATTAAGAAGAGGCTAAGAAAATAAAAATGAGTTTTACATGGCTAAACCTAACCCATTAACTTTGCTACTAAACAAAAGAATAAGAATAAATAAAAACAGATCAAAGAACACTAGCAGAGTGGCACCATCTAGTGTCTGTTTTCTAAAAAAGCATCTACCATTTTCTGCGCCCTCTAGTGGCAGCATTTAGAGTTCACCTTAGGCAGGAAAATTAATTCTGCATTGCGCTGTTCGCTCTCTTTCTTCTGCTCTGGATGGAGTCAGACATATACAGCATCTCAGCATATCTTCCGGCAAAACATACCTTAATTCTCAATGTTTAAGATACAACAAGTGCGAAGATACAAATTCCCGGTTGGTCACAGAATAAAATCTTCCTTTCAGTATAACTGCAAACAAGCCTTAATCACTAACTGTTGGTTCTACGTAAAGATACATCCCTTAATCTCTCTATTTCCATAAAACTCTCTCAGGCTGTATTTGCTCCATACAGTTCCCATATAAACATTTTAACTTTTAAAAATCAAAACAAACTTTAATTTTAGAAACTACTAGAAGTAGATATGAGAAGATTTGAGCCAGAAAGTCATCTTTCCGCATGCCTGTTTACCCTCTCTGCTGCATGGGGATTGCTTCAGCTATCTACCGTCTGTGGGAGGGAACTGCTGTGGGAAGCTCAAGTAGGATTAATGTTCATGGGAGACATTAAAGAATAGAAAACATGCGATTTACACAAAACTAAGAGATTTTGGAACTGGAAATTCTAGGGTCGATGTCTACCATCAGCACTGGTTGAATTGAGGAAATAGCAGTGGATGGAGAAAAATAAAGCCCTGGACTGTTTACAGGGTTTGTCCTTGAGGACAGCTTTTAAGCCTGAGTACAGGTGCCTTTGTCCTCTAAAATGGGAATAGTTGGACTACATGGCCTGTCACACCTGCCCTGTGTCTAAAGTCCTCTGATTAGATAACACCAGCCACATTCTTCTCACTATTGTCCCAGCACCTTTTGGTGGGACTATTACAATCGTTCTAAAACACTTCTCCCAGCTCCCATCTATCCTGGCACGTTAATGGAGAGAAGTGTATTCCCAGTCTGCATCTTCCCGCCGTGTACTCTAGTCACCTCACGCCCCTATTTGAAGGCCTGAAGTGTCTCCCCGTGCATTTCGGAGGGCAGCCAACCCTTATCGACCACTGCTCTGTGCCAGACAGTATAATTTGTGCTTTCTATGCCCAGAGTCATCTGACGCATGCGATAATACTTCAAGAGGGGCAGGAGAGGCTCTGTTTATAGGAAAAGGGAAGTGAGTATTCAAGCAACTCTGAGAACTTCCTCAGGTCCTGAGTGGGAGTGTAAAATCTAAAATGCAGATCTAGATCTCTGGTTACAAAACTTGTAGTCTTTGCGAGTGATTTAAGAGGCAGACTTGGGAAACAGAAATACTTGAGCTGGAGTCCAAGGTCTGTAGTACTCTGGGTAAAGATGAGAAATTTCCCAAAGTCTCTTAATGCCTCCATTTTCCCATCCACAAAACAAGGACCATATTGGTACTGATCTCATAGTGAACCGGTGCTTCCTAAGCCCTGGAACAGCACATGCCCTGGTTGCTTACAGAGTAATTCTGTATTCTTGCCATATTTTCCCCCTGGACCAGGCTCAGAGTTTCTCTCTTCATTCAAAGCACTTCTAAATCTGCCTCCAGTTTTTTTTTTTTTTTTTTTGGTCTTTTTCTCTTCTGCTTTCTAAGGAGTCAGACATGGAATTATTCCCCACCAATGCAAATGTTGGAAGTCA
This sequence comes from Ctenodactylus gundi, assembly GCA_004027205.1. NCBI lineage: Eukaryota > Metazoa > Chordata > Mammalia > Rodentia > Ctenodactylidae > Ctenodactylus > Ctenodactylus gundi. The sequence goes on along the minus strand of PVKB01001192.1, from coordinate 329,552 downwards.
ATTGACTTTTTTTTTTAACTTTATTATGGTGCCACTACTCTATTTCTCACTTTCAGTAATGTTCAATAAATTACATGTGATATTGAATCTTTATTATAAAAATCAGCTCTGTGCTAGATGTTTTTCACCCAACTGTAAGCTAATTATGTTTGACTAGTTAAGTGCTATATTTTTAACTTATAGTGAATTTATTGGAAACAAAGCTTCATCATAAGCCTAGGATACTTGCGGGTACACTGTCCTTCCTCCAAGGTGTGTGTGTTACAGGAAATTGAACCTAGGATATTCAAAATGAGTCACATCACCAGCCCTTTTTTTATTTTTAGTTATTAGCAGTATAAGACAGAATCTCACTAAATCACTAAATTGCTCAGGATAAGCTCAAACTTGCAATGCTCCTGCCTCAGCCTTCTAGAGTGCCAGGGTTACGTGCTGCATCACCACTCCAACTCAGGCCTTTCAGCAACTGCTGCAGCTAGATTTCCCTGTTCTCTATTTCAAAAAATCCGTCCCTTCCTCTCTACAGCCCCCTTGTGGTCAATTCTGTGATGAACATGCAGCAAGTTTGTAATAGATCACACATGTTTACCGTTGTTAAGGTTCTCAGTAGTATTACTGAAAATATCTTTCAAGGGCAAATCCCAGAGCACCTTCATTCATGAAGTTTTTCCCATTTCACACCCATATGAAGCATCTACTCTGAGGTCTTCCGTGCTGTTCTCTGATCTGCCCTCTGTAGCTTATACTCAAAGGTGGTGCTGCCCGTGGCCATCAGCCACATGTGGTTATTGGGCACTAAAACTGTGGCTAGTCTCAACCAATATCTTATGTAAGTGAGCTCTTATTCCAAAAACTTCATGTAAGCAAAAAATGAAAAGGTTTTTTTTTCTTTTAGTATTTCAATTATTATTGATTACACGTGGAAATAATACTCTGGGTATGCCAGATTAAATGAAATATTGTTATTAATAAAATACACTAGATTAAATAAAATTTACTTAACTCTTTCTATTTTTAACTTGAATTGGCATATGTTACGTGCATTATATTTCTATCACAGCGAAATATGCCAAAATAAAGTTACTTTTACTCTTAAGCTTACTCAAGTATAATTGACAAATAAAAAATTGCACATGATGGGATATATCACAACATGACTCTTTGATACATTATACTCCAAAATGATTAATGCAAGCTAATTGACATATCTATCACCTTTCTTTTTTATGGTGAGAACACTTCAGATTTCTTTGCAAACTTTAAGCATACAATGAAATATTTACAATAATTAATGTGCTATATAGAATGTCTCCAGAACTATTCATTTTGCCTACCTAAAATTTTGTATTCTTTGTCCAATATCTCCCCATTTCTTTTCCTGTAGGGGACACTTATTTTTAACAACTGTTTCGATTATAAAATGTAATATTCTTTCATGGTGTGCCATTTGGAAAATATAGACAAGCATGGTAAAGCAGTGGTAAGGCAGATCTTTGTCGCCTCTCAGAAGCATCAGCATGTATCTTCCCAGATTTCTGACTTGTGAGTGTATATTAGTTAACAAAATCAGGGCTTTGTTGCTGGCTTTTTACATTTAACATGTTTCATTTCTTCATTAACTATTTTCTACAGCATCGTTTTTAATGGTTGCATTAGTGCTCTGTTGACAGATGTACCAAACTCTGGTTAGCCAAATCATGAATATGCCAGAAACCTTTTAGAAGACATGCACCAATCCTGTTGTCTCTTCTTGGGTATGGTTGAAGATTACATTTCCCAGCATACTTTGCAGTTACTTGTGGTCATATAAATAAGTTCTGGCCAGTAGAATGTGGTTAGACTGGCAGAAGCCACATCCAGCCCTCAAGAAACCCAGGCCTTCCTCTCTGCTCTCTCTCTGTCAACAGTTTTATGAATTCAGGAGACCCACAGGGGAAGTTAGGAGTTCTGAAATTCAGAGTATAGTTACAATGCAGATTGAGGACCCCAAAATTACTAAACAAATGACCTCAAACTGAATCATGAAATAAATATAATGTTACTGTGTCAAACAACTGAGATTTGATATTATTGATAAGAGCCAGCCAATATTAATTGCCTTAACAGCTAATATTCAATATGTGAATTATTTCCATGTTATTTTCATATTGTAATCCATATTTTAGAGTAAATTCTTAGAAGTTAAATTTCAGGGTCAACATAGATACCCATTTTCATGAGTTTTGAAAACTCTCAGCAAAATTTTCTTCAGAAAGTTTAATTAGAAGCTTTATTCTTTTGCTCCTTGTATTTCTTAGGTGGGAAACCGCTTGAAATATTTTACTTTGATTACTTATAAGAAGCTTGAAAATAATAGGTATGTGTTAAATATTAAACTAACTCATCACTCCGTTTACCGTGCATGAGTGAAAGGAAATGCTTTCAAAATAGTGTCTTTGAAGTAGAGCTTTCAGGACCTGCATGAATTCTACAGACACTGTCAAGAAATAAGTGCTGTAGAGAAATGGCAGCAGTAAGCAACATCAGCGTGCCTGGCTAGGGACTTCAGCTGAGGAGAGTGGCTTTGTGCTTCTGATTGTCATGGTGCAGCTAGGACTATCGTCACTTGGTCTGGGTACTTACGTCTTATGTATGACACCATGAGTTGGGTACTTGACCTTGAGAGATACCAAATCATTTTTCTGTTCTTGCATGGGTTCTCCATATAAAACTGGCTGTATATATCTGGGCAGACACTTTCCAGGTATCACCATCCACAGTGCCTTATTTGTACCTATGTTTGGTCCTTTAACAGACACAGATGTTCGCTTTGGGCGTGGTGAAGATCATGACCTTTCAGTCTTTCCATATCTAAGAGCCTATCTGAGCGGCCTGCAAGGAAGCAAGTAAGATTGCCTAGTGCACAGGCCTCCTCAAAAAGAAATCACAGGTGTACCTGGAGGCCAGGTTTCAATCTACTAGGAACTGAGTTTTCTAGAGGCCCATGGAGTGACAATAACATGTATCTGTTTTAACTACAAGCTAGTTTACTCCTGTTAAAGATCATTGACGCCAGCCCTGGTGGCTCAGGCCTGTAATCCCAAAACTCTGTAAGGTTGAGGCAGGGGGATCATGAGTTTGAGTCCAGCCTGATATCCTAGCAATTTAGATCCTTTCTCAAAAACAAAAATAAAAATGGACTAGGAATGTAGCTCAGTGTAAATGCCCTGGGTTCCAACTTTAGTACTGCCAAAAAAAATAAATAAAATCATTGAAAACTTTAATTCTTCAATATCCAAACTTATCCCAGCTTATGTCCAAAAACTGTTTAGAAAATGAAGAAAGAAAAAGTATCTGGTAACTAAACCTCACGTCTTTTGAATGAGTCAGAAAGAGGTAGGCTTTGTGGGACACGAAGATGCTAACATAAGCATTTCTTTGTTTTGTTTGGATCCTTCTACGCTTCTGTGGTTATTCAGTCCATCACTCTACACTGTAAGCCTCTCTTTCCCCACTCTGGCCCCGTGGCAGGGCTCTAGACGGCAGCGACATTCACCAGATTTCTTTGCAGTCCGTCACATATATACATACACATCTACCCATACATGCACTATGTGTTATATGTCCGTATATACACTCCAGTAATGTCAAGAATAAAAATAAGTCCTCCCTAATAGACGAGACTCCAGGGGATGAGAGTAGCAGAGCTTAGGAGTGAATCATGGGAATCATGGGACCTCATTCTCCAGGGCCTTGAAATGCCTGACATGTATACAATGCTCAAAAAAATAATTTTTAAAGGCAGAGAAGGAGAAAGAAGAGGGGAGCTATAAAACTCTTGTTGGAAAAACAAACAAACAAATAAGCACATAAACAGCCCCAAATTGTCAGATCTCCTGCTACCCTGGTGCTCACGATGGACTGCCTCTACCATATTAAATATAGCACCAGATACACAAACAACAGCAAGAACAGTAACGGAGCCAAAGCCCAAGATTTGTAGCCTGAACGCAGACTTCCAGCTGATATCAATTTACACTTGTGAAACTGATCTCAAAAAAGGGGGCAAGAAAACATTAACTGGCAATATGCCTTTCGGTAGGGGTGCATTCTCTGCTCTACTGCTCAAACCATTCCTCCAGTCTCTGCATGCTGTTGCGGCACCAGCATGGCTACCCAAAGTCATGTCCGGTGATATGCTCCAAATTTTCTTTGCCAACTGGTGTACATTTTAAATAATATGATAGTATAAAGACGTTTTGAAATAAAGCACTGGATGGAGCCACTGTGGGTTAATCATGGGTGGAATAGACAAACGTGTCTCATTGGGTGTTTGTCAGGATAAAAAATCAAGGCAGGGTAAATGTTCCTTCTTTTTTTTAATTGGGGAAGAGGTTTAGTCACAAAAACAACACCGCCTTTGTATTGCTCGTGTCATAATTGGAGATTCTTCCTCATTCACAGTAACACATTAGAGTTGAGTGCCATGGCTCCTGGTGAGTATTCAGTTAACACAGTGTTTATTAAGTTTAATAAAACTTTCCACCTTTAAGTCAAGCAGTTACCTCAAAAATGCTTGTCCTTCTCCTCCTCTGGTCTTTTCTTTGTCCTAGACATGTTCGTTTTGGCCTTAGTCACATCAGGTACCTGGAAAAACAACTGTTCTAACAGTATGTCTAAGATTTCTACACAAGGTGTCTATACTCGAAATTTCCTCATTACTTTAAAGTCCTCATCACAGCTTCATAGGCTTATTATGTGTAAATTAGAAACACGTTATTCCAAAGCTTTTCTTTCAAATACATATGATTTTATAACCTGTCACAATCTGCTAAATCTTGAATTGTTTGTATCGAACCTGACCTTTTCTGTAAGAAGATGTCAAAGGATCTTAATTTCAGCTAATTCTGGCAATGAACACGAGACTCCTCTACACAATAGCTGGCACTGGTCTCCGCAGCAACATGCTTCCAGGAACAACTGAAAATTACAAAGATAATAGAGTGTTTCTTTGGATTATATCACCTCTGAGATGTGAAGCGTTTGCCAATTCAAAGCGGCTTTGCTGTCTTCTCAAAACTGAATTTCCTGAAAAGCTCTTAAATATTAAGAAGAGTTGATGTAAGTAGACAAGAAGACAGAAAGCAGGAAAAAGAGCCGTCAGAACGGGCATGACCTGTAGAAAGTTCTAGAATTCCACATGGGCTACTTCCACACGAAGAAAACTTGGCAGGCATAGCTTTGGGATTCTTTTTATAGTGTGTTCCCATTTTTGCAGGGCCTAATATTATGTTTATTGCTATTGCTTTTTGGCTTTGTGGCCATTAACGGGACTGTTTCCAGGTATGCTATATGTTGGGTGGGAAGTCATTGTTTCCTTCAAAACCAGCTCATAAAGTGTGCTATAAACTCGACACTGCCCTCAGGCACCTCTTTCCCTCAAATCTATTACCAAGGAGACCTTGCTGGACCAATCCAGAAAATCTCCATCCTTGATGAGTAACTAATAATAACAGGCAATATGACTAAATGCCAGGCATGACAGTGAGTGTGTTAACATAGTTAATCCTAAAAATTCCTATAAAGTATATAGTATTATTCTCTTTATTTTATACAGAGTGATCCTAAAACTAAAGCAGAAGAGTCAGGATTTGAACTCAGATCATTGTGGATGTTCTTTCTTTCTGAGCCTCATTTGTGTGTGCGTGTGTGGTGTGTATGTGCATGTGTGAGCACTCGTGCATGCACACACACTACGGAAGAAAGTCTGACCAATAGTACAAGAGATGAGAGTGAGGTGAGGGTAACCCATAAAGTGCTAACTAAATCAACTGAAGATAAACTTTTAAAAATCAAATTGTGGGCGTGGTTGAGTGCATAAGTGAATTTCTATTAAATGTACTACTCATGGGCTTCAAAGCTAAAACAATTCGGTTTTTCTTTTCAACAAGTTTGATGGGGTCGTAAGACAGGCACGAGCATTTCTCCCACCTGATACTTTAGGCTTTCATAGGGGAAGTGCCGTGTCCCCGTTGGCAGTCCTTCCTCCACACAGCAGCACGAGAGGCAGTCCTCCACCGTGGTGAGCATTCTTGCAACCACCTGGAAAGCTGGGGAAGACCAGTTTCCTACGCTCTGTTCTGCAAGTTCCTGGTTCCATAAGACCAAGATGGAGCTTGACAGTTTGCCTGTTTAACAAGTTTCCAAATAATATTGATGCTGCTGGACCAGGGACCACCCCCTTCCTCAGGAGGGCCTGGAAAAGAGACAGGCTGCAGAGACCAACCTGGGTGTGGTGCCATGCAGTGGGAGTTTGGACCGACCCAGGGTCCACTGCACTCATGCTTCTGTAACGCTGGAGGACTCCACAAAGAAACTGGTCATTTAAAACTGAGGATGCCCAAAGCTGTGTGAGGAACAAGAGGGTGGGCTGAGAGTCAGATGCTTCTCATTGAGGTCAGCGTAGATGTCTCAATCACAGGTACTTAAAGAGACTTCAAACTCACACACTCACAGGGGAGGCTGAGACAGGAGGATCACAAGTTCAAGCCCAGCCTGGGCAACTTAGCAACGTAATGTCTAAACTAAAAAATGTCTAGGGATACAGTCCAGTATAATGGCCCTGAGCTTGAGCCGCAGAAAATAAAATAAAATGATAAAATAAAACAAAACGAAAGGTAATGCCTCACTACAGAAGGTTCTCAGTCACCACAGTCATCTGAAGCCCGTGTCTGGGAAAATGATTTCATGCCTGGGCTTAGAAGTGGGGTGTGACCGAGTCTTCAGGGGAAGACCCTCCACTCACAGCACACCCAAGAAGGCAAGGCTAAGGAGAAAGCAAAGTAAGTGTCATCCCCTTGGTCTCAGGTACATGGCTTGCATTTTCTTTTATCTCTAAATATTTTGGCTAAAATCCCCAAGGTTCTGCTTCCACAGTGTCAGGATTCAGCACACCTCTGCCTTCAGTTGCAGGGCCCTTTCAGGCTGGCTAATGTGAAGCCCAGGTGGATTGGGGCTTCTCTGTGATTTCAAAGTTTGACGGATGTGCCTTAAATTGACTTTGCTAACTGTCTTCCCAAATGGATCTCCTGATAGCTCTACAATTTTACTAGCAGTGATTTATTTTTTAATATTTTGCACTTCAAGCTCTTATAAATCCAGTGTTCTTTCTAAGCACTTGAGCAAATTAGATTGTAGTCAGAGGAGTTTAGCATCTTTACATGTTCAATCCTTCAAGGCCTGATAAGCAGCCGTCGGAGAAGTCCGTTTATTTTTCTGGCCCTCATCGAAGTCTGCCCTCGTGAAACTCGGTCACAGTCACTGAAGGAAGAGGTTTTCATCTCTTTATTCAGCATACTTCTGGCCCCTGTATCTACTGTCCACTTTCTATAGTTCCACTTACCCATGGGCAAGTATAGTCTAAAAAAATATTCAGTGGAAGATTCCAGAATAAGCAATTTGTAAGTTTAAATTTGCATAGCATTCTCAATAGTGTAAAGAACTCTTGTGCCTTCCTGTTTCACCTCATCCATAGTGTTGATCGCCAATTTATCCAGTGTTTCCACACTGTATATGCTACCTGCCTGTTGGCCACTTGGCGCCCATCTCCACTGTCAGACTCACTGTCGCAGCGAGAGCTTATGCTCTGGGCACACTTTTTTTACCTAATACATAGTTCCATGCACAAATGTCAGAGAAGCTGGAAAATTGTGGATTATTAAGTGAAATTTTTCAACTTAATAATGACGAAAAAAATCACAAGGTAAGATTATTAAGGCCTATAGTATACATGTATATCTGAAAGTATATATCTCAAAATTGAAAATGCATTCATGTAACTTTTATTACAACACATTATTATAATCACTCTGTTTTATTATTAGTTACTGTTCATTACTTAATGTGCCTAATTTATAAATTAAACTGTACCATGTGTGTGTATACATAAGAAAAAAATACATAGTCTATGTAGAGTTAGGTACTGTGGAGATTTCAGAGTCACGGAGTCTTGGATTATATTCTCCAGAGATAAAGGAGCACTGTTTGTCTTGACATGAGCCACCAATGTGTTCTTATAGCCTTCAGTCATTTAAAGAACTTTCCTAAGTACCTAATATCTATTTCCTGCGGCGTTGACCTTTCAGCCAAAGCGTGAACTGCCCTGAAAATGCTGCAGTGGGGCAGACTCACTGAGATACGCTGCTGCTGCTGCTGGTCCAGAGGTAAGGTCCAGGGGAGCCGGAAAAAGGGCAACTGGGAGGCTCACACTGGTGTCAGAAAGAATTGGATTTGAATCTCTCCGTAGTATGTAAAATGCTTTCGGGCTCAAGTTGCAGAAAAACCAGTCAAACTGGTTTCAGAACCCAGAACATTTAGTGGCTCACACTGAACCAGAAGCAGAGTTGTCCATTTCAGTGGCTAAATAATATCAGAGCCTTGATCTCCTTTCTGCTGTTTCAGCCTCATCCTCAGACCAGCTCCTTGACTCCTCCTTCAGGCTGCAGGATGGCTGCCAGATGGCTGCAGGCAGTAAGCAAGCTATCAGCTTCCTGACTGGGGCCTGCAGGGAAAGAAAGGAAAGCCAGTGGCTTCCATACGATTGGCTAGAGGAATGGCTTGCACAGATAAGCTAGGACCTGGTTTATCCGAACAAATCATTGTCCAAAGGGGTTAAGACAGACATTGGTGTAAGCTAATCAAAATCACTCACTGAGCTGGGGGTAGAGTTGATCACAGCAAAACCAAAAGTATGTTACACTTGAGGGGAGGAAAGAATAGATGTTTGGGAGATGGCCACCATGTTTATGACATTGCCTGTCTTACCTGAAGTCCCTTGGCTGAGTCATAGTACCACTCTGAATCTCAGTTTTCTCATCTATAAAAGAAGATTGCCTCAGCATTAACCTCCCAGGTTGCTGTAGACACTAGGAATAACCTAAGGATCATAAGCTGGTCCTACCACACAATATGTGCCTAATAAATATTATAATGAAGAAGATAAGGGAAGAATCCACTCTGTTTGGACATCACATTTCCTAGCTTCAAAGCTAGTTTCAAAGTGAGTCAGTTTCCTTTGTGAATGAAAGTCAAATGGGCTAAAAAGGAAAAAAAAAAACCACTGACAAATACTTTGTTCAAAGCAATTTCCCATGTGATGTTTTACCAAGACATCTAGGTGAAGAAACTCAGGATATATTGGTCAAACAATAGCAAGGAATAATTCTCAGTGCTGAGCTTAATAACAATAAAAATGTTAAAATCACAAGATGAAATGATGAGAAAGTAAATGGAGACAGCTCAGGAGAACCAACTACTTGCTCTGAGCACTTTGTTTGAGTTGCCAGCTCTTGACACTGGACTTACGATGTCGTTTAGTACATGAGAAACTGAAACCTACATGAGTAACTTTCCCAAAGCCAATATATACTAACAATCGTACTTGGATAATAACTCAAATCACTATGATTCCAAAGCTCATTTCATGTTCTCGTCACCAAAACTACTCACACAGGAAGATGCCCTCATTCATTCATCCCTTCACTGAGCCCTTAGCAGGTGCCCTGGAGCCCCTGCCACTGAGCAGAGTGGCCGAGTAGGAGTGAAGTGAATGGACATAGTGGTGCCTTCAGGGACACACAGTGGCCAAGTCCCAGGACTTCAGATGTATTTCAGCAATTCCCCCAGGAGAAAGTTTGTGTGGGACAAGGTCCCATGCTCTTTTCCAGTTAAATGAGACACGCTGAATCACTAATGATTACGGCGGTCAGAAGTTTGAGGTGCAGCCTGTTTGGAGGCCTGTGAGATGCAGCGGGCTGTCCCTCCAGGGCCCTGTCCTCACCATCTGCTCTCCTTCAGAAGATGTTTCATCTTTTCTCATTCCTCACACGTCTCAAGACAAAAGAGATGAGTTATCACGGTCACCTGAGCTCTCCAGAACTACTCTCTAGTAACCCCAATAAATTCATGGGGTCACCACATTAGACTTTGGTGCAATTGTTCCTTTATCTATTGGCTGTGCCCCATCTGGGATGAATGAATACTTGTTCTATGTCCCCAGGAAAAAGTATTCTTGAGGTATGTTTTCCTTAAAAGGAAAATGGCTGTGGCCAGTCAGATTCATCTTCATTTAGAATCTTATAAGGATGACATACAACCATCTCTACATTTATATTAGGGATTCTAACTACACAGAGATGGCCTCAGTGCTTCAGAGTATGCTAGGCACTGGGAATATGCACATGAGTGAGTGCCCAGTACCTGGGGCTCCAGACACACAGGCTGCCAGAGCAGGCAGATCCACACAGAACATGGTGTACACTGGTACTCAAGTCTGTCGTAGTCTAATATAGTTGAGAAAGTTGTCAAAATCTGTGGTACAACTTGGAAGCCAAGTCCACCTTGGATGGTATATGCTGACTATCCTTCTTGCCTATCTATTTGCCCCCAAAGGCAACCTTTATGCCCAGTCCCGTCTCAAGGAGCTCCTTCCCCTCAACTATTTCCCAACTTTCCTGTAATCTAGAACTGATGCTCCTTCCCAGTGCTCCAACCGCCATTCCTCGTAGACCATACCAGTCACTAAATATTTTAAGTAATATCCCTGAGCAAAAGCACATACCCTGTGGTTTCTGGGCATTGAAGAATGGGGAGGAGGGGAGAAGATAGGATCAAGTCAAAGGAGAAAGTCTTGGAAAACATACACTGATAGAATGTTTGTTGTTTTTTGAATCTCCAAGCACACTGCAGGCAAGCTATCCAGAACTTCCCCCAATTCTTCTCTCTTGTCCCCGCTCCTGCAGTCGCTCCTAGCACCAATGCCTCTACTGACTGCTAAAGTCTTACCCCAGTAGGAACCTAGGTGGGTCATAATTATGGTTCAAAAGATTTGAAGAGAGAATAGTGTGGATCTAGGCACGCTTCCCCTGTTTTTCAGTGGGGTCTTTGAGATCTCTGTCTCTTCCACAGTGGTACTATACTATCCTCAGCACAAGATCCAGCCTCTTTAGACCCCTCGTTGCTGCAAGATGGTAGGCAGCATACAAAATTATAAACAAAAAACAAATCTTTATGGTTTGTTTGTGATGTTTCCTTCCTCAAACTCCCAGAAGCCTCCAATTGGCTCTCATCCTGTGGCCACTGAAGAGATTATGTCAACTTGAGGAAATCAGGAACCGTGCCTGCATTAGGGTTTAGGAACCACGCCTAGATTAGGTGATTAGGAACTAGCCTGCCTTAGAGTGTGAGTGATTTGAGGGCCAGCAAATGAGGGAAGAACACCCACACAAATGGGGGAGGCTCAACTAGGAACTCAAACTGTATAAAAGGAAGAAAGGAGAAAGATTGTCACAGCTTTTTCCTCCGAGGAAAGACTGAACTTGATGGAACTTGGCTTCCTGTTGTGAGAAGCTACCTCCTTCTCTGCCTCTGCCACGTACTTCCGTTGCTACCAGCCGCCCCTGAGTAGACTGTGACCTTCTGAAACTGTAAGTAAAAGTCAATCTGTATTCCTCTAAATTGGTGGATGTTGGGTATTGAATCACAGCAATGAGAAAAGTAAGATACATTTCTCATGGTCAGAAATGGGCTGCATGCTCTCCCAATTAATGATAATGCTGGCTTTTTCCATCAAGATTTCCTCCGGGGTCCAAATATAGTATCTGTCTTAGTTACTTTTTTGTTTCTGGGCTGCCATACCAACACCCACAATTTAAATAAGATTTATTTTAACTCACAGCTTCACAAGGTCTCAGTCCATTCATGCTGACTGGCAATGGCAGAAGGGTCTGGCAGAGGACCTCGCTGAAGAAAAGCTGTTCATCCCATTGTGAACAGGAAGCCAAGTGAGCAAGGAAGGAGGGAACTACCATTCATCCTTCTAGGTCATTTCCCAGTGTTCCACCCCTTCTGGTTCAAGCCCCATCTCCCAAGAGCACAAGAAATCAATGGATTAACCTCTGTGATTGGATTACCTTACAAGCATAAGGTTTTGGGGCCATTCCAGACCTAAACCATAACAGGATTCTTCCCCAAGTCCTGAAGGACTTTAAAATGAGTCTCATGGCCCACCAGCATGTCTGTAGCCAGAACTGCTGGACAGAGAAAGTAGAACTAGAGTTTGTGGTGACCAAGATGGGCCCATGGGATTATGTCACCAGCTCTAAGTTAGAAGTAAAAGACAGAGGGCTACAGAGGAAGTAATCCTACTTTACAATGCTAGTAGGACCTCCATCATTGTGTAAGCTATTTGCTGCTGTATGACAAATACCCTAAAACTAGGAACTTTAAAGTAAAACCCATCTGTCAGCACACACTGGTCCACAGATCAGCCTGGGGTTCTGCCTGCCATCTGAGCTGCTCTGGGCCCTGTCTGTGTCTACAGGACCTGGCGGTGTGGCAAGGTCCCTGCTATACACCCCATGTTTACTCCTCAGAGCTGCTCATCCCCCAGCAAGCCAGACCAGGCTTGTTCATCAGTCCCCAGGAATACTCCAAGAGAAAAAGTAGATGTGCAGGAAGTCTCTTGAGACATGGACACCAAACTGGTGTCCAAAATCAAGCTATCAGGCCAGCCAAAGGCCCCCAGGTCACACTGCAGAATAGTGATCCCAGGAAGCTTGAAGAATCCCAGTCACTTTGGTAATCAATCTATGCCAAGGCCCTCTGAGAGACACTTCTTCACTCTGCACAGTAGTTTAGCACTAAACAGGTTATAAGAGTATATGCCTCCGAGTCTTATTTGAGAATCCAATGCAAAAATGCATGCAATGTACTTAACTTGGTGTTGGACACACAATAAGCATTAAATAAGTATTAGCTTTCATTATGCTTGTATTTATGATCATAACCCATGCTTTTATCATCACTATTATGTTTATTATAATGATTATGATGATGTTGAATATCTGTCTGCTGGGCTATGACTCTCCCAGGAGACAAGTCTAGAGAAATAGAGTCCAAAAGCTCCAGACTTTGTGCAAACCCCAGCTGGCTCTCCAGAAAGCTGCTGACCAGGGAGGGCAGGTCTCTGATGATTCCCATCTGCCTTCCCACGCGATCCCGTGTCATCCTCTCTGAGATTTTGCTGCCCTGGCTGTTAGATGCTCACTGAACTCATTGTCTGTCCCCCAGCTGGAGCCTCAAAGGGAGCAAAGTCTTGGTGTGAATTCAGCAGAAACCATGAACCCAGAAGGGAGTAGGCTTCTCTCCCAGGACAGCTGAATGCCTGCACCTTTCCTTGGCTTCTTCTGTGTGCCCCCAGTACTGTCTTGGGACAGTGATGGAATTCAGGGAGGCCAGGGTGGGTGGCAAGTGAAGAAAGAAGGAATATTTGGACAGTTCTCACACATACTCTAAGCCAAAGTCTCCGAGAATTCAGACCAGTTGAAAATTGCTTGGAAAAGGAAACTCGCCTCTTCAATTTGCAGAGGTGTATGTATGTGTGGGGTGGGGGATGGGGGTTTCTTAACGGCTACTTTGTGCCGGTGATCATGGCCTTGTTACCCCACGCAGACTCTGAGCAGGCGAGGAGGCAAAAGCACAGGAGCTCTTTCCACCAGGCAGCCTGCTAATTTCATTCACCGCAACAGTTTTCCCATCTGCTAAGGGACACATCCCGGCAATTTTACATGTATAATTCACAGCCCTTTGTAATTTAGACTCAAACAAAATGAACAGCTTGATCAAGACCCCACGGCCACAATTTCAAGGGCAACATTGCCATTTGTGTGCCCTTGCTCAAAGGCGGTGCCCAAAATCTTCATGAGTACATCTCATGCCTGCCCATGTTGCAGCTTCCATTTATCTTTCCTCCTACCTTGTTTCTGGCTTCTCACGCAGTTTCTTTTTTGGCCCCTTTTATCAGGCGCTATATTTCTGCCTTTCAAATTCGTGGGTCTAACCAGACACTTCCCATACATTATGTTGGCACAATGACCATTGTCAGGCGCCTCCACTCGCTAATTATAGCCCCCATTCCTGCTTCATGCGGCCAGGGTGAAGATAGATGCTCAATTTGCATTATTTATATCTTTTTCTCTGTGTTTCCCTGATGTGCTTTTGCATAACGTAAGTCCAATTCTGCTGACATGGAGAATTCATGCTAAAAAGAGTTGAGGGGTAGGGGCTGGGGGAACCTGGTTTGTGTAAATTCAACAGCCATCAGACAGCTTTGTACTCATCTGCTTCTGGTGTTGGGGGGAAGAAAATTTGTTTCTAGTGTTGGAAGATTTTTTTTTTTTAAATAAGAGTTCTTTAGATTACATGGGAGAGTCAAGTGAACTCTCACTTAAAAATCTTGGCTTTGTTTGATTGGTTACTTCCCTGCCTTTAAAAGGGCCGGGCAAGGGATTCAGGCTCATGTCAAAGTTCAAATCCAAGCTTGTTGCTACATTATAACCATAGCTAAAGATTTCCGAGGGAGCAAATCTTAGAGCACAGCTAACCAAATCTCTTCATTTTGTAGAGAAGAAACAGGCTCCAAAATATGAAATGCTTGCAAAGGTCACAGTACTGCCACCAGCTAGTTAGATGGCAAGTCAATCTATTTAGTCCCTTAATGCCCTTCAATAAAACAATAACATTGTTGAGAGGAACCAGACACAATTCTAAGTACTTTATACATATTTTCTAATTTAATCCTCCTAGAAGACCCATACATATGCTAGGACTTGTTTTGATCCCTTTTGTTTCTAGGAGGAGAAAACTGAGGCACAGAGAGGTTTACGAACCTGCCTGAAGCTGTGCAGCACTAGGTAGCTGCGCTTCGAGGCGACCCCAGTGGGCCCCAAAGTCCTGCACCTCACCAGCCTCACGGCCGCTCTGTGGTGGCCCCATTATTCCACCACACAGGACCTCAGCTTCGTTACTTCTCCTCGTGAACTGTAGCCTGTGCTGGGAAAAGTCGCCCAGTGTCCTCCGCTTCTGCTTGGCCTGGGCGTGGAGCATCCCCGTGCCCAGCGGGTGGCACAGAGCTTCTGCTTGTCATAGGAATATCAACTCTTGTTTCAGACTCTCCAAAGGTGCCTTTGCTATATGTGTGTGTCAGTGGCTGTCGCCAGGCACATCCCTTTTCTGTGCAATTCCCTCTCATGGGGTAAGGAAAGGGACTTTCTGTGCCTATAAACGGGGGTGTGCACAGCCACATGGCCCATGCCTACCATAGAATGGACTTCTGGCCCGGGGTTCGGAAGCATCACCCGAGACCAGACCTTGTGCCTCCTCTGTCCTCTCTTCCTTAGGGAAACCCCGTGCCTCTTAAGCCTGCTGTGTGTTCTTAGCAGCCTCCACTGGTCTCCTCTCCTATGGCGGTCCTCCGCCTGCACCCCTGTTCTACTTTGTCACACAGCCTCACCATCCAGGAAATGGTGGGCTAAACCTTAGGTGTCGGGGAATCGGTGGGTGGCTGTTTATGTTCATTCCCTCTTCTTTGGGGATAGCACTGGTTTTCTTCCAGAGACTCTTGGCTCCAGAGAAGGCACGTGACTCAGGACTAGCCAGTTAGAGGACCCTTTCCATTTAAGAGCCAGGCATATTCTTTTCTTTCCTTTTCTTTTCCTTAAAACAGCGTCTTATTCCATAGTCCAGGCTGGTTTTCAATTCACTATGTAGTCCAGACTGGCCCCTAACACATGGAATCCTCCTGCTTCAGCCTCTTGAGTGCTGGGATTACAGGCATGCGTTACCACAGCGAACTTATGTGGTGCTAGGGAGTGGAACTCGGGACCTGTGCTTGCTAGGCAAGTGCTCTAACCACTGTGCTATTCCTCCAGATCCAAGGATCATATTCTTTTTTTGGGGGAAGGGGTTGTTTGTTTGTTTTTGTTTTTTCTTTTATTTCTTTGAGACAGGCTCTTGCTGTGCAGCCCCGGCTGGTCCTGAACTCACTATGTAACCCAGGCTGGCCTTGGACTCACTGCAATCCTCCTGCCTCAGCCTTCCAAGTGCTGGGATTACAGGCATGCACCACCACACCTGGCTTTATGTGTTGCTGGGGAAGCTAACTCTGGGCCTGGCACTTGTAAGGCAAGTGCTTTAACCACTGTGCTGTTTCTTTAGCGCGTGCACCCCCCTCCCCCCAGGATACTGTTTTGTTCAAGTAACTACGGAATAAGAAACAAAAAAGAGGGAGCTTCAGGTTGGGACAAATAATGGCCACCGTCTCCCCAATAGAACCAGGGAAGAACCAGTGCCACCATGGGCCCCGCCTCGCTCTGCTGCAGCGTTGTAGGGCAGGGCCCCATCTTCCCGGGGACAGTGGCAGTCAGCAGCCCAGCCTGTGGTGCCCCAGCCCCTTCCCCTTGAGTGTCTGGGGGAGGGAAACGGTGGCAGAGAGTCAGTGAAAACAAATGTCTGGCTCTGGTGGCAGCAGCAATGACAGATGTCTAAGAATGAAACATTGAACAAAACTCAACACAATAGTCCAGAGGTGGTTTGCAAACAGAGACAAGCATGGAACCAGAACCGTGGGGGACAGGGAGGAGCAGAAGGGGGAGAGGGCCGGGCGAGCTCCCAGACACTGGTGCCCATGGAGGAAGTCAACACCTTTACGAGGAGCCAAGAGTGGGGAAAGCACCTTGGCTTGTCCTAGGTCACTGTCACCGAGGTTCTTTTCCACTAGAGCTCCCATGAGAGAGGATAGAAGATAGTGGTAATCGGCAGCCATTTTGCCACTATGGAACGTAAGAATGAGGGTGCCAGGGGCAAGATCACAGCCAAGAGGTAGAAACGCAGAGGGCGTCTCTGGTACTGCCTTAGCTCTGAGTTCAAACTGAGTCTGGAGCTCTCACACTGTAGTCTACTGAATGCCATGAGCCACATGGGTCCTTTGGGCTTAAGCCAGCTTGCTTTGAGTACTGTCTTGCAGTGCAGTCATCTCCGGAGTGATTACTGCCCTTTACTAGACCCAAGCACATAGTCTCCTGACCTTGCCAAGGGTCCCAGGCTTTCTTGTCTTTGAATTTTCTCTTTTTCAAGCGGAAGTATCAAGAAGAGGGTGGAAAGTAAGCATCTAAAATGTGAGCCTCATAAGAGAAACAAGATGCTCACCTGTCTTATTCTCAGAGCTGCGTGGCTATATCCTGGGAGTCCCTAGGCATCCATACTTACAGTAAAAGAGATGAACGAAACTGCTTTCCCAGGCAGTGTGGACATCCCCCTCCTCCTTTGTGCTAAGTGTCCATCATTATGAGACAGTGCTATAGTGGCTAGTCTACATATTACCTTCTCTAAGCCACAAACTCCTTAAGGCTACTGGTACTTATACTTTGTAATCTCTGTGACTAGCAGAGCTCCTGGCATAAATAGTAATAGAGAGAATGAATTAAGTCAACAGATACTCTTTTAAATACACTAACTCAAGCTTTCTTACCTTCCTCATTGAGGACTGTTCTATCACATCCTCTGATGTCATTTATAATTACCACACAGGCCTCTGATACCGTTCATAATGACCTCACAGGGCTAGGAATAATGGGGCCACTAATGACCCAGTGGCCAAGACGGGAACCTACTTCTTCATGGATTAACGCAGGAGAGAAGGACAGAAGGACCCATCCCTGGTGTATACAGTCCTCAAGCTAAGGGCAGTGCTTCTTACTAGGAATCTCTGAAAAATAATAGAAGGAGGTAAAATGCATGCATTAATTCACACAAAAATTGCCTTTTGTAGGAGATCTTCTTGGTTTCTCACAGAGAAGGAAACAGTAGATCAAAGAATCTTCACCTCAGCTAAGAACATAACTGAGCCTTATTCAATTAATCATCCTCACACTGTTTTTCTCTTGAAATCTGAGAGAATGGCCACCAAAGACCCAAAGAGGAGGACGAACACGTGGAGGGAAAAAATGTGAATGAAAGAATTGAGTGACGTGATTTCTCTGTGGGATCCATACAGAGGAAGTATCTGTCCTATTATGACCCACCTGATGCCTTTGCTCTTCTTGAAGGGTTCTGGTTATATCCATTGAGGGAATTAACACTCGTGTTGGGGTAGCAGGAGTGCCCATAACTCAGGTGTAGGGGAGAATCACTCAGGTGAGCCCATGCCCATTTCGAGTGTGGCTCGTACTCCAGCCCACCTGCAATGCTGCTCCTTGTGAGGCTGGAGAGAGCGACACTCACTATCAGACTGGAGGCTTCCTCTATGCCTGTTCTTCTCAGGCTCGGGGAACTACACAGGAAGGAGCACAAGGAAAGCTCTGCCTCAGCTCCCGCCCCTACAGCTCAGGGAGCCCCGCCTGGTGATCCAGTTGCCTTCTTCACTACCTTCCCGTGTTCCCTACCCTCTGCTCCAGCTCAGCTGATGGGCTTCCTTACCTGTTGGGATGGCCCCACCCTCTACCCAAGTAGTCTGCATGCTGCCTTTATGGTGTTGCCTCGGTCTTCCATTGCCAAATGTCCGGGGACAAGAGAATACTAGGAGACACTCCAGAAACTCTCCCGAATTCCCAACCACGTCCTTCCAGCTCCCATCGTCCGGCTGCATGGTACTTAACATCACCTCCGTGCTTTTGTTAGGAGGTTGTTTTCTCACCCATCCACATAGCCTGGACTGTAAAGAAGAATTAGACTTAAAAATATAACTTTTTGAGGTTAAGAAAAAGACAAAATGAAGCATTATTGTCTAAAGTAAAGTAGCATTGGAATCGGAATTTGATCTTATTCAGTTATCAATAATTCAAAAGAAATACAGAGGGAAAGATCTCATATCTTTAAAAATAAAGAGAGAGACACAGACAAAAAATTGAGCATTAAAAACTAAAGAGACTGGAAGATTTAAAAAGATACAGCAACCAGTTGCTGTGTATGGACAGTGTTTGAATGCTGATTTGGACAAAAATCCTTTTCCGTCTCGTGAGGAGAAAGTATTCAAGATTTTACTTTTTATTTTAATAGTTTTATCAAAGATTGTAACAGACTTTTATTTTTTAAATATCAGTGGTAGAATTTTTAATACAGAGCCTTAAAGACATGATGAATGAAAGTATTGATTTTAAGTTATATACATATTTTTTGCAGAGAAGTAAAATGAGGTGTTCCATAAAAATCTATTCCATAGAAAAAAAAGTATGTGGAAGAAGCAGAATATAAATAATGCATTTATGGAAATTAAGAAATGCTGTAAAATTTCAAGAGCTGTTTTCTATATTTAAAAAAAGTAGGTATCAAGTTGTTGGAATATTTAGATTTTGTGACTACATTTAAAAGAGTGGTGTAATTTTTTTTAATTTTAATACTTTAAAAGTGGCAGAAAATATGTTCTTTATACCCATCGCAACTTATGATTTTTAAAAAATAGATGCCAACCTAGAAATATGACAGGTTACATAGTTTCAAAATCCTTTCAGAGAAAATACAAACAAAAGAGTCTCAAAACTCTTTCTAGTTCTGATCAAGAATTTCTGAACTCTAATTCACTATCTTATATAATACAGTAACATCCACCCAGCACATACATGACCACCGCCACCAGCTGCAGGTTCAGTTATCTGAAGTATAACCATAAACTGGAAATATCAAATGGAAAATTTCGGAAGTGAATGATTCATCAATTTTAAATTGATGATGCATGGCAGAATTTTGCACCATTCCTCTCTGTTCTGCATGGGATGTGAGTCAGCTCTCTGCCCCGCTAATCCACAGTGTGTATGTTCCTGGCCTACCATCTATGCAGAAGCCATCTTGGTTATCAGAAGGTCAATAGCACTGCACCAGTTCTTTGTTCAAGGAACCCGTATGTTGTTGAATAATGACCCCTCAAAAGTCGTGATGCAGAGAAGCATCAGTGCACGAAGCACAGAAGTACAGATGAGCCCTGGTACCATTTGATAATGTCGCGGGACACATAGGAAAAAGCACCATAAATGTAAGGTTTGATACGATCAAAGGTCTCAAAGCATCCTCTGCCATTCTTGGAATATATCCCCAGGGATAAGCAGGGACTTCTGCACTTATCACACTCTACAGAATGCATTTTATGAAACAAAATATTTAGATAATCCCAGAAGCCTCTTATTACCACACCATGGTATTAATGGGCTTAATATTTTTCCTTGATCCTTTGTTGACCCAATGCATCTTAGCTGAGAGGATACAAGATTGAGCATTGCTGGGGTCCAGAGAAATGGAGTCACACATTTTCTCCTGTCACAGAGCCCTCCAGTGGTCAAATTTGTATGCTGCTTTTGGTTGACACAACTGTTTGAGAATAGTCAAATTCTCTTGAACTGAAACAGACTCAGGAGGGTCTTGACGTTGTTGAAAAATTGTAAAAATAGATGAGTTTTTCAAAAGGCATCACTGTTCGAAAAATTCTAATTCTGATCTTAACTGAAATAGCTTCCTGGTTCTCTCGTTGAACTCTGAAAAGATGAACCAGAAGCCACTTTACTCGGAACTCAGGGATGGAGAACACGCCCTAAGAAACTTGAACAGGACAGTCTATGAAGTGCCATCAATATTCCAGATCTGTCACTCGCCCCCCCAGACTTTGCAAATGCTCTGAAGATTATGTGATCTGCAAATGATTTGCCTGCAGCAGTGTGACCAGCTCTGTTGAACAGTCAGCTATATTTCTGGGGTCTTAGGAGATGACATTAATATTGCCCATATTTATCACTGAGAAGAGACACAGAGTTGCAAGCTGTGATTCTGAGATCTGTGGGTACAGAGTCACAAATGTGGGCTGTTTTCTAGTGTAGGAATGATGTGTGTGTTAAACCAAGCAACACCTTTTGTAAAGGAACTTTTTACTCTTTGTTACATATTTCTGTCTCCCTGCCTTCCTTAAGCTACACACACATTCTCACACACTTTAGTGTGATTCCTGCACAAAACAATCCTTTCTTTGATTGTTCAGAAGAAAGTTCCAGTAAAACTGGAACCATGGGGATAAAAAACTCACTGTTCCTTCCTAAATGACAGGCTAGGTCTTTCTCCTTTGTCCCGATGCAGTTCACAAACTCAGGTTTTTTGTTTGTGTTTAGTTTGAGCTGTCCCTGCCTTTTCTCTGAGTGATTATTTACAACATCATGAAGAGATCTGGTCCTTGTTCTCTGAGACTGACTCAAGACATCAAAAAAAAAGAAAAAACAAGACTTTCTGCTTATCCACTTGACTCACTCATTCACTAAACACTCATGGACAACCTAAGGTATGCAAAGCCCTGGGCCAGCTGTAGACAGAATTATCTGTACATTTCATAGATTGTGAATGTTCAGTTTTCTGCATTTTAATGTGTCGGAATTTGGGATGTTTCCATAGCAATGCTTTTTATTGTTCTTGGTAGTACCAAAAAACAATTCTGTGTGTTATGACTAGTGACCTCTTAGAGTCTGATAAAACATTACATTTATTGTGATGTCTCTGCTTCTACCAGAACAGAACATATACAAAATAAGAGGTGGTGAAACGGAAAATTAGCAGACTTTTCACTTACCATCTATTGGAGCAAGAGAATCTTCAAGCTGCTGGAGTTTGTAGGCCACTTGTGTCTCATTTTCTTTGATTACCATGGCCATAGGAGTGTGTCCTGGCCTCACATGGTTTGGCACTGCTATTTTAAAATTCCTAAATTCATAAATGACTTCTTATTGATGTGGAGAGGGAAAGAGGAAGAGAGAGAGAGAGAGTCTTTCTACTGAAAAGCTCATTAAATTTTTGATGTTATTGCAGCTCCAATTTGAGGCAACTGTTTCTTAGGATGTTTATAACATGTCAATAGAAATTAGTTGACAATATTTTTTCATGCAACAGAAATGTTTAATTAGCCAAACATTTACTGAGACCCTGGGATAGACCAAACATTGCAAAGTGCAGTTACAAGACAAAAGACAAAAACAAATGGGAAATAAATAGATAGTAGAAGGAGGGGGGGGGGATATATTATTTTTGCCTTCGAGAGATTTAAAATTAAGAGCGGCAGGAGGAAATCTGTTAGATAGTAATAATCATATAAGGAAAAGTACCAGAGCCCTGGCGAAGAGTCCCAGGGATCTGTACAAGGTCTGCATCATCCCGTAACATTACATTTGCCTTTCAATATAACCAAAGTAGAAAGCTTTTCTTTCTTTTCCTGTGAAACACGGTCACCTGGAAGAAAACCCCAGATAAGCACTCAGAGTCATGGCCTCGCCAAACCATCATTGATAGACAGCTCCCATCTTCCGGGGATTGACAAGGACTACTTATCTTGAACGCTTCACAATCAGTTGAATTTCCCACTCCCCACACAACTGCTACCACTGGTATTCACACACTGATAGAGGACACCAGTAATTTGTGCTTTCTCTCTCTATATAATGTTTACTGGTTTCTCTCGCATCCAACTTTCCTCCAACACTTTTCTCTCAATCTGTGACTGCCCTTCAGAATCCTCCATCTTTAATACCCTTATAAAATTATCACTTTCCTTCATTGGAGCTGTGAGCCTCTGTGACACAAAGCATATACTAAAAATAGTTCATCTGTGTTGAGGTAAAGAGAAGATGGCTTCCTCTCTTGAACATGAGGGTTCTGGACGCTGAAGGAAATTGTGGGTCTACGGCAAAGCAGAGTCTAAAAAAATTCTACCCTAGGTTTCTCTCCTTGGAAGTATCTGGGAACAATGAATCTCAGACTAATTTTTTTTTTGCCCCAGCACATGTATGACTGACAGTCACATAGAAGACAGATTGTTATGAGGCAGTTTTCTTAAAATTATCAGAGTGCTGGCTTTCAAGCTACCTTCCTGGCATCTAAGAAATCAAATGTAAAGTTATTGAAGAGATAATGAAGGAGGAAGGAGGAAATCACTTGCAACTTTTGTGGGTGCCAACAAACTCAGTTGTGATGCCTCAACACCACTACCGTGCACACTGCCCCATTATACTCCAGGAGAATTTGTGGCCCATTTCTACTCCCCACCCCACACCCAGGACTCAAAATCCAAAGCAACAGGAAATCTTCCTTCAGCTAATACCCAGAACTGGCCCACTTTTGGCTTTTAACTCATAAAGCACCCATAAGACTTGTCAACAAAAAGAGAAACAGAAACACTGCCAATGTAAAAAGAAAAACCACCCATTGTAAACATGTCCATTTATTTAAAAACAAAGCATAGAAACAAAAAGGTTAGTAGATTTATGCTGCCTGGGATTTAGGCCATCAAATTGTTAGTATTTTGTCAAGTAAAAATCCCAGGCCATCATCTTTCTCCCAGTGACACCGACACATTGTAGCTTATCTCAAATTCTAATTAAACTGGCTGTTATGCATTTTGCTTAGAATGCACTGAACACTTTATATCCACAATTTCTTCTGATCAAAAGGATTTCAAGAAATAAGTAGTTGATAATGATAGCAATTCAACAACTTACCAAAGAGAAAGATTAGTGGGCAACTTAACATCTCAGAAACCTCAGCAGAGACAGAGGCCCTAATAGTCTCAGTGGAAGGAGAGCTACATAGTCACAAGACGGAACAGAAAGCAGCCAGCACCTAAATAAGAGATCAAAGGGGAATGGAGCATCTTTGAAGCACCACAGACACAATGAGCTGAGTCCCTGAACCGATTGCCCAGTGCCAACCATGAAAAAGCTGCCTCTGGTCAGTCTTCCTCCCTCTTCTGCCTCTAAGAAAGTGGAGAATAAGCCCCCAGTTCAACACCTTGGCAACTGTATATTTCTGCTACAGACCTATCTTAATTCTTCCTTTCTTCCCTTTGCATCCCAGCCAACGCTTTCATGTAAGTTCTCATAAAACAAGGTAAATATTTACAGGTGGGAAATGGTACTGGGCGCCTTGATAAGCTCAAAGGAACGGTTAAATGAGTGTGTGGATCATATAATGATAGTATCTGGAATATATAAACATAGTACATATTATCTGCCCCTACCTTTTTTGTTGGCCTCAAAATTTGATCCAAGTCTGGAAGTTAAAAAGTCCCATTTTGTGTAATCAGGCTCTGGTTGAACATGATTGCTGAATTAGTTTAAATTGAAGACACATGTCTGGGGGTCGAGTTGTATGTATAATTTCAGGATGGTGTCCATTAGGTTTTATCCACAGGGGCTATCTTCAAATTTTGCCACATTCGATGCATTCTTTATACATCAATATTTGCAAAATGGTGAATCATATATAAGGGAAAATTGGTGGGAATATGGTACTCATTAAAGCGTGATTTTTTTGAAATTATCTTGAATGCGCTATTTAGGTGGGTTTCCAGTCCCTCCTGCTATGGGTCCCAGTGCTAGTTAGAAAAGCTCCAGCGGGGCACAGCAAGGTAGAACACACCACAGAAAATAAAAACACGTAAGTAAGTACACTGTTGGCAGTTGTGCACCGCTCTTTTAACAAGACTACATCTTTGAAGACTTTACCCAATCCACATGTAACTTAACCCTTCGCCAGCCCTAAATGCTTTAAATGTCTTAATTGCTGATCGAAATTGCTGCTACTGCCATAAGCACTCTGAACATATTTGTCCCTGAACCAAGGCATTGCCGGACTTCACCTCAGAGGGCAGCCTGTCTACTTTATAAATTGCCGTATCACGTCAAGGGCTCCATTCTGACCGGAAGGTCGCTGGCGTCCATGCAGCGTAGTCAGGGTAGGGGAGCTGGAAGAAT
Organism: Ctenodactylus gundi; assembly: GCA_004027205.1. Lineage (NCBI taxonomy): Eukaryota > Metazoa > Chordata > Mammalia > Rodentia > Ctenodactylidae > Ctenodactylus > Ctenodactylus gundi. The sequence continues at coordinate 304,968 of PVKB01001192.1, read as the reverse complement.
GAGCGAGTCCACAGCCCCCAGCGTGCCAAGGTGCCACTCTGCTGCAAGGTGTCCCCTGTGCTGGGAGCTGCGATGGCTCAGTGGCGAAGCTTTAGGAAGGTGTAATTCCCCATACTGCAAAACACACTCTATTGGAGTGTACCATTTGACAACTTTTGGGAAATTCATAGAATTGTGCAAATATCACTGCAATCTAACTTTAGAGCAATTCTATCACCTCAAAAAGAAACTTTACCCTATTTTCCAGTCCCTTTCTTCTCCATCTTCAGCACCAGCCAGTAACTAACGTACTTTCTGTCTGTATATATTCGCCCTTTCTGGATAGGTCATACAAGTGGAATCGTACGATCTATAGACAGTCTTTTTGTCTGGTTTTATGTTTCCTTAGCGTAACCTTGTGTGAGTTGTCCATTGTAGCGTGTGTCAGGGTGCACCTTCGTCCCTAGGCACTCATCCACTGTGCAGATACACCACATTCACTTCACTCAGGAGTCTGCAGATGGGCATGTATTTGATTTTCTTCCTCTTTTGCAGCTGTTACCAAAAATGCTATGAACTTTTGTGTACAAATGATATTATTTAGCGAATGTGAGGGTAGGATAGCTATTGCTACGTAAGGTTAGGTTGAACTTTTCAAAGAAAGCTACTCCTACTCATACTCTTGTGATGGCTGCACATCGACAGAGAACATTCCAGAATGAAGGAGATACCCGACTGTTTCAAGGAATAACATTTACCAAAGTGAGAGCCTTAGCGACTCCACGATGGAGTATTTAAGAAAAGATATAGTTGGAAGGAAGTTTCCAGACTAAGAACAGCAGAGCCCCTTCGTGCCAGTCACAGCTTGGAATTTGAAGAACCCAGGTCCATAGTGCCCAGCGGCTCACGTGTCTCTTCTGGTGGCCGTGGCACGTGCTGCGTGACTTCTGAAGGTCCTGTTGACTCAAATAACATGGAGGGTGCTCAGGGAGAAGTCAAGTTGAAAGTGGCAGGGGAGGTGAGCAGGTCATAACATGGGAACAGAGTTGTCACACTTTGTTTATTTCCAAGGCTTCTAAGGCTTCAGGGGCTTATAGGAGATGTGGGGAATTCTGTCATCAGGGAATGAGTGTTGTACCTGCTGGTAAAGCAGCTATATATATATATATATATATATATATATATATATATATATATATACTACATTACCCCAAACTGCCTATTTGTAGCTGTGAAAAATCCAGATGATGAGAAATCCTCTCCCCAGCAATCACTGGGAACTGGACGCACGTAAGAAACCACACGGTTTGTGGTGTGTGATATTGATGAAAGGTCATGCTGGCTGTCTCTTCTGGCCCTGCTCTAACTCTGTGGCCTTTGGCACTTAACCCCTCTGAGTCTCAGTCTCTCCACTGTGAAAGGAGAGGAGTAGATGTCATGATTCCTGCTTGAGATTTTGGCTTGTTTTTTCACATCCTGTGTTCTGTTTCTCTGCTGATTTTGAGAACTGACACTTTTGAAACCCACATTTAAAAGTTAACCAATACCATCATCCTGCTAGCAATCAACTTACTGATGTCAAGAGACACAAGCTGTAACACCAACTGGTGAATAATTAGCATTTGCAAAGCCGTTTTTTTAAAATGCCACCCTGTGTCCCAGTGGCACCCCAACTCTATTTTGCAGATAGGAAAATTGTTGTTGATTTTTCCACATATTCTCTTGCAGGTTGTTTAGCTTCTTTGTGTCAGAGTTGGGAATTGAACCAACATTTTAAGGCTTTCAGACCTTTTTTTAATCAATTAATCCAGATTGCCTGAGAGCAAAGAAAATAATCATTCCAGGCCTTGTGTAAAATAAGCCACCATTAACAAAACAGTGAGTCGGGGCTGGAGGAATATCCCAGTGGTCAGAGAACTTGCCTAACAAGTGCAAAGCCCTGAGTTCAACTCCCAGCATCACATAGGCCAAACCCCAACACTGCATAAACTGAGTGTGGTGGTGCACATCTGTAATCCCATCCCTCAAGAAGCGAAAGCAGGAGGATTGCTGTGAGTTCAGGACCAGCCTAAATTACAGAGCAAGACCTTGTCTCCTGCCCACCCCCAGAAAAAAGTAAAAACAAAATAATGACTCACTGTCCCCCCCCCCCAAAAAAAAGTCTTTTTCCACATTCTTGCTTTTTGATTTGGGTTCCTAGTGGGATGGTGAGACCCTGATGGAGAAAGAAGATGGAGGTAGATAGAGTCTGATAATAGCTAGTAGAGCTGGTGATCTCCCAGGAACGTGGAAGGTTCTTGTTAAGAAGAAGGTCAGAACCCCTTTCCTCTTTGGTCTATATTTTCTCTCCGTCGTGTAGCAATGTGGCATCTCCTAGATAGACTCACACACTTTCAGGCTGGCTCCTAAAAGTATAACTTGTCCTTGTCAGGAAATTCAAGTGTACCTCTTGGAGTTGAAAGGGAGGCCTTCTCCTTCACATTCCACGCAGGGCATCCCAGAGCCCTGGCACTTGGACAGTCCTCTAAAGCCAGTGGCTAGCCTGGCAATGAAAGAAATCTGAGGACAGATGGTGTGAAATTGAAATCACATAATCACTACCCCCTCTCAAATCCTGGCCTCCTGTGACTCTGGCACATCTCCATGAAGCTCCATGGTGTGTGAGGTAACTTGAATGCGGACGCCTGCACGTCAGGGCTGACAGAGGCAGCAACCATTAAAGACAAATTGCATTAACACCACGCGGTTCCTTCATGACAATCAGAACCGCATGTGCCTTTGGAGAAGTCCACATGCCACTGGTAGAATGACAACATCTCTGTCCACATAGGACCCATCTGTTGCTGGAAGATGGCTCTGTCTAAGAAGTCATTGTGTGTTGGAAAAGAAGCTTGGTCTTCGAGAAAAAAGAAAGTGGCTGCAAATATTCTTTTTTTGGGGGGATGGATTTTTTATCTTTGATTTTAGCTAAAAGGTGGTTCCACAGAGAGCGTCATCTGTACCCACATGCAGCGTCACGAGACAATCTCAATATCCCCACTGGATTTTCTGTAGAGGACAGCCCCTCTGTTTTACCTCCCTCACTGGAAAAATAGAAACAATGTGGTTATGGTTTGGATCTCTAACGTCCCATGAAAGCCTCAGGTATTTGGATGCTGTTAAGAGGTAGGGCCTGGTTGGAGGGGTGGGACATTGGGACTCAATCCAGAAGGGACAGACTATCTGGAAGGCTAACTCTGCCCTTCCTCCGGGACTTGGCTCCGGTCTGCCCCGCCATGAAGAGCTCTCTGGCTGCTGTGTCTCGGCATGTATTTTTAACAATGCCAGTTGCCCATGAATAGACTGTGTGAGACCTTCTGAAACCATGAGCTAAAATAAATCTTTCCTCCCATGAGTTGTAGATGTCAACAAATGAATAGCTAAGACAAGCGTGTATGGTCTAAACCATAATTTGGCTGCCTGGGCCGAGTTCTTGTCAATCTCTGAAATTCCTGAGTAACAAAAGCAGAAAGTTAGAAAAGGCAGAGAAAGGGCCCCTGGTCCCCTCTGCAGGGACAAATGGCTCAAATTCCAGCTACAATCTACAGCAATCGGGATGCTTCGTGGGCACTGATTCCTAGCCTATTGGTGCTAGTTTTTTCCGCAGCAAAGAGTGATAATTCCTCCTTTCCCAAATAGTTAAAAAAAAAAAAAACTGGTGCAAATAATGTATCAGCCCATAAATAGAAGGGTACTTTAGATTCTTCAAACAGAGGCTTTTCAAGGATATGCAAAATGGCATATTAGTTTCTCCAGGCTCTCACTCAGAAAGGCAAACATAACTTATTGAAAGATGTCCGACTTATTCTCTCCTTGTCTTCAAAATCGAAGAGAGGAGCAGGAAACTTGGAGTTCGGTGGCTTGTATTTTAAAATTCCAGCTTCCTTATTACTTGTGAATGATCAAGGAAGAGCCAGAGCTTTGGTTTCCTTATTTGAAAAAAAAAAAATTTAGCATGATAACAGCAATAAAAACCACAGTAATAGTAATTTAAAGAATTACTGTGGAAATTAAATAAATGTAGCTTGCATTTTAAATCATCAAGCCCATAATTAAAAATTATTTATTGTCTATGATAGGGGTAACAAAAAATAAAAACCAGTGAGTTTACCCAAACATCTGGAAAAGTTCTGTCTTTTGTAAGGGATAGTCCTTAGGGTGGAATGCAGAGAAAACACCAAGATGAGAAGCGAACGAGTTTGAACTGCTTCCCTGTCTGCAGTTCTCTCTTTCCGGCCATGTCTCCAAAATTTCCTCACATCTTGAGCAGATTTTTGTATGCCTCATAATCGCAGACATTACTGTCAAAAGAAGCTCAAATTACACCAGAGAAAATCTTCCTGCCGCTTCCTATCTCTTTTCACAGTCTTTCTCTAGAGATCAGATACATTTTCCTGGCAAAATGTTTATTATGGAGATGTTACTTTGCGACTTCCTTAGATTTCTGTTCTTCTGCAAATTAAGCCTTTCTTTGAAGAGGCAGAGAAAAATATTCGAGGAATGAGAAACTGGGGTCAAGTGTGGGAAAAGTCCTAGAAAGGTACCCAAAAATAAAATACCATCTCTATCCTTGTTGGTTGTAAATGATTCATTGCTTTGTTTTGTTGTTGTAGAAATACTAGTTACGAGCTGAAAATCAATAAACCTCTTGTCAACAGTAAAATATTCTTTTAATAATTAATTCCTAACACAGACCAATTGTGTGCATAGATATTGATCCCATTTTTAAGTGGAACACAGTACTGCATCCTATGGTGGCTTAGGAATTACCTATTTCTCTCTAAGTTGAAAGTGCCATGATTTTTTTCTTTGTTCCTTTCCCTAAAAGGGAGATGAGAGAAAAGACTCGGGACCAGGAAGTGAAGTGTCTTACTGAATACTGAAAAGAAGGAAGCCTTAGATTTTGAGAAAAGCCTGAAATGACATATTGATTAAAGGGCCTTATTAAATTTATCTAAAATGCTAAAAAAAAAAAACCCTACATAAAAGTATCGTAACCGTTGAGTTCCACTTTATTGGTAATCAAGTAGACAGAAGATTTTTTTTAAAATCTTCCTTTTCATGTAGGTATTACACAAGTATTCATAATCCTGTGGGCCAGGCAGATCTGAAATTTTCTTGAGAAAAGTGGCCGAGGACATTTTTGAAACTCGCATAAGCACCCACCTTCCAAGACAAAAGCAAATATAAAGCCTTGCCCACCAATTTCAGACATTTTGCAGATTGCACTCCACATGACAAATACCAGAAGCAATCTGTGCCTCCCTTTCCTAGCTATTTTTCCCAAGAATATCAATGAAGACTCTCCTGCTACACAATTCTGTGTGCCCCGACTAGTACGTGGTGCTACACACATGGTCAGTCATTGATGAAGGTGTAGTCGTGTGTGTTAAGTTGCTAACTTTTTCTTTCCAAGTCTTTTTTAAGTCCTTAACGGATAGAAGAGGACAAGACTTCACTGTCTTGTTAATCTTTTAAAAACATTCAGGTTAATTAAAAGTGAAACTATTTTCTAGAAGATTCCCTGATTCTTTTGCTTTCCAGAAACAATCTATATCTTTGCCTATACCTATTTAATTACCAATCATCACAACAACAAATATTTTCTAAGAGAACAAAAACAAGTAAAATTAACTTGTCAGAATTTTTCAATTAAAGATACTAAGGTTAAAGAAAGAGCTACAGACTCTAGCAATTCCTTTTTGTGCAAAATGGGTCAAGACTAATGCTCTTCCACAGGAAATAAATTTTCATACAAATAAAATCTTGCTTCTATTTTTAAAACAGTACTCAACCGTTTTTTAATGATGGAAAATTTTAATTGGCCTGTTGGTTTTTTTTCCTCCAACTTATTGAGAACTGTGACACACCATTTTTTTGTGAGATACACTAAAAGCACATCAAGTTATTTCAAATTTCAACAAATGTTTTCATTCAAGTAAATCAATTTTTAGAAGGTAATGTTATCTTATTTTTCAGTAAATAGTAATATAAACTCATACTCTATTAAGTTAAAAAATTTAAAGCACTTAATAAAAATAAGCAAAACCACCTATAGCCAATTAAGCTTTTTAATAATTTCTTCTTGTTTGAAATTAATTTTTGAAGTTTAACTTGGATACAGATGGTTTTAAATTTTTATATTCTGGCATGTTTTGGTGTTCTTCCACCTATCACCAAGCAAGTTATAATATTGAAAGCACCAGAGTCAAGGGGTTTACTTGTGCCATAATGCCTCCTCATTTTATTTCTCAAAGATAAAAGAAAAAAGTATATATAAACAGGTTATATAAATGAGAATATTCTAGCATCAGTGTGGACTCTTCAGCGTTTGTGCAAGGAATGTTTCATTTTCAAAATTACTGATACACAAAATTGTATATCCTGCTTGTGAAAGACTAAACTTTTAAATGCTGGAAGCCAGTATTCACAAAGTTGAATTATCTTTCTAACACAAAAAAGGAAGTTACCTTTTTTAAAAAAATAAAGAAACAAAACGTACACATCCTAAGTGTGATTATTTCCCAACTTCAAATGTGGAAGAGTATGTAAAATTATCAATTCTATATTTTTACTTTGCTTGTATTTTTGAGGTTAATGCTGCTCATAGGAATAAATAAAAATGGAAGATAGACACCAGTGCATCTGGTCTGTCTCATCTTACCTTGCTTGGACAAAAACCAGTTCTTTTGGGGGGGAGGCGGGGAAAGACAGGGGGAAATAAGATTGAAGTTGATTTTTTAATGTTTATAAAACAATCAAGAATGAAAACCTATAATAAATTTTTTAAAATACATGCTTCCATTAAATTGCAGAGTTGGTATGCAGCTGGGTGTTTGATCGACACATAGGGCACAACTTGCAAACAAGTTGTAAGATACATTTTTTTTCATTATTTAGAACCCAGAACATTTTTTTAAGAATCAAATGTTCCACCCAATAAGATTCCCTGGCTCAGTAAAACCTCAAAATAGTCTACAATTTACCTTACTTTATTTATAAATAGTGTTTAAGCAACAAGTGTCAGACAAAGAACTCCATATAGAATAATGTGCTCTACATTTCTTCTCAGGGTGCCAAAGGTAGCCCAGTCACTGGAACCAGGGGTGGCTCTGGGTTGGAGGGAAGAAGGAGACGGGAAGATAATCTGGACCATCATAAATTCCTAAATTCTCTAGCATTATTAAAAGAAAATAAGAGACAAAACTACGACTCTTATGCAACAATAAACTGAACTTATGTGAGAGATTTTTACTTCTTAGTAAGGAAGAACAAGTATGATGTTGTTGTTGAAAAAAATTATCAAACCACACACATGGGCAATAAGGAAGGGTGAAACTCATTTTATAAAGACATGCAAAAGAGTTTCTGATTTAAAAAAGAGATGCCAAAGTTCTATGTGCACAACAAAGATCACAGATATTCCCCAGACACAAATTTGCATTTATGTAGATAAGAAATATTTTAATTATTATTGATGTCCTAAAACTTGTAAAACCATAAGACTGCTCCAAAACAATAGAAGGTGGAGATAATTTCAAAAATGAACTGAACAAGATACTCGGTAGAAGTTCTTTGATCAGTTTTACAGTGTTTCATAATTTTCTCTGCCAATTTATACAACAGGAGATTCATCTCAGACCCATGAAATCTCTGGTGTAAAATGGGAAAAAATATTGAATTTTTTATTGTAATACCTCCAACTATCTACTAAGAAAGGTTGCATCAGTGTCGTCCAGTAGAAATATAATGTAGCTTACACATACAACCACGTATGTGTGCTCCATAAATTTAACATTTAATTTAAATTTTTCTAGCAGCTACATTTTAATAAAAGAAAAAGTAGTGACATTTAACTTAATAATATGCAAGTAAATGTCTTGACATGTGATCAACATAAAAGAGCTATCAACAAGTTATTTTACTTTTTTATGATAAGTGATCAAAAACCAGAGTGTATTTTTCATGTATAGCACATCTTAATTCAAACTAGCCACATTTCAAGTGTGGATAAGAAACCAAACATTCATGAGTTAGCTAAGCTTCGAATTCTTCGGGACACTTACCAGGACATTTTAAGTTTTTTCCTAACCCTCCCAAAAGTGCCCATCCCTTTATTTTCAAGGGAACCCAGTTCACAGATGCCCCATTTTGGATGAAGTGTGCGCAATACCCGAGGAAGCTGTAACTTGAAATGACTGTCCTGCGTAGGCCCAGTCCCGTTCTCATTAACAGTCTGTACTGTCGCCCAGGGACCATCCCTACCCTTGTGACGTGAGCAGGAACCATGAGCGCTCAGGGACACAGTGAGAATCATAATAATAAACATAATATTGCGGTGCCTGTCACCTGAGGATGAAGGCGTCTATCAAGAGCGTTAACTTTTTTTATTTTCACACTAGCCTTCTACGGCGAAGAGAAAGATACATTTCTCAGGGGTTCTCTTCCACTGAGGAGTGGAGAGGAGGAGGGTTGCTTCTTAGCCAGGGACTGACTGAGGTATATCTCTCCCAGAGCCATGGACACCAACGACGCCCCAACTGGGCACTAGCAGAGCCAACTCAGAGCTTGGCTCTGGAGAGGAGAAAGACGATGCTCCACTGCGGGGGCCCCCAGCTCCTGTCAGGTGGCAGCCAGCTTGCTCAGAATCTCTGTATTAATTTACACTTTTTATACTGCATTCTGTCCCTACAGGGATCCCTGAAAAGATTCAAGTCCAGAATTAGACTGCCCACTGAGATCTCTGGGGGTGGGGGTGGGGGGAATGAAAAAAAAGATTCCACAAAGTTCTAGCATAATATTTAGAATTCCCATTTGATTAATAATTTAATTCAATTTAATTTTTCCTATGTATGGTGACTTTTGGGGTACCCTGTACATTGAAGTAAGTGCTTGCATAATTTTCTCATGGCATAAATTTTTGTTTCAAATATTATGACAAATTAATCTTGAGCAAACCATTGTTAAATTCCAATTTATAATTTAATATTTTTATATGTGCGGTGACCTTTTTTGGAACACTGTAGTTCTGGGGGCTTATACAATCTGACTAAGAGAGCACGGTGTTGTGGGGGGTGGGGGGGTAGCACTAAGACCCAAAACTTATCCTTATTTTCATTTACTCAAGGCCCTAACTAAAATCAGGTCTCCAGGGACCAATGGTCTACAGATTTATGTTTGGTCCCTTCCTCTGCCCCCTTATGCCGCCGCTTGAAATTGCAAAAGAGCACAGACACCACTCTGGTCCTCACCCATCCAGCCAGCTCTGACTCTGCTGGCCCAGTTCACCATCCTTACCTCCCCAGCATGAATAGCACTCCCGCCCCCTGCGACACAGGCGTCCCATTCAATCAGCTGTGTTCGCCTGTATTTAACATTAGCTGCTCAATAATAACCCATTGAAGGACGGGGCGCTACAATGTTTGTGTAAGAAGGGGAGCGGGCAGAAAGGACTGCATGTGCTGAAATCAAGAAGGGGGATATTTCTTTCCTACTATAAACAGAAGTGATTATAAAACCAGAACCCAGAAGGAGCTCCTGGCCCTTCACTTTGGCATGAGGGGTTTCGGGGCCTGCACGGCCCTCTCTCGGCATGCTGACCTCTCCAGGTTTCTGCTGCATTCCAGGGGGAGACAAAAACCAAAGCAAACACAGTGCCCCCAGAGGACCCTCTCCTTCCTCCAAAGCCTTCCACGTTTAATGCTCGGCAGCTTTTAAAACAGTCGAGCAGGGAGGTTTCAAAAGTCTGCGGTAGAAGAGAATACCTGCTCTCTCCAAGGACACCCACTTTAGATAATCCCAGCTGGCAGCAGGACACTAGGGCCAGGCTTAGGCAAGGAGATTATTTTTGGCAGTTTCTTCTTGGCACATTCTGTCATCACACAACTGTGTTTTCCTCTTCGCAAGTGGGCAGACAGCAGATTTGGAGCTGGCTGCAAACGGCAAGCCAAAGGTACCCGCTTCCCCCACCCTCAGTGTCGCCTCTGAGGCTAGGAACCCATTGTGCTGGTGGGCAGTGGCTTTTAGGTGCCCAGCTTGAGGCCAGGAGTCCCTAAGCACCCTGTGGATTTCCCACTTTCCCTCCCCACCCATCCTTCTCCTGAGGTGAGTAGCAATGTGAGTCCTCTTTTTTTTTTTTTTTTTAGGTAGAGAAACAAAGCAGAACAGAGTAAGATACTTTGGAGAATGTTGGCAACAACAACAACAAAAATTCCTTCTCTGGCTCTGTGTGGCTCGTGGCCCTGTGGCTCCTCTCTCCCAACCATGCACTACGAAATGCCATTCTGTGCGCAGTGGATGGGCACAGACTGACTCTCTCCTGAGATGCCCATGCAGCAAGCCTTCCTTGCCCCCTGCCATGCTCTATGCCCTCTAACGCCTAGAATCAGATATGTTTCCAAGGCGCCACAGCTTTGGGCACTGCAGAGCAGAAGGCTTGGGATTTCCTCAACTTCATCCCAGGCCGCTTTTGCAGAGCTGTCTGCCTACTCAAAGAGCTCACTTTCAAAAAGATGTATTTAAAACAATTGGCCACAGGAAGCCCTAGACCCAAATAACCTCTCAGGGTTTTTAAGGACAGGGCCTGAAACTGAGGGGAGGAAGCACCAAATGAACTGCAGGTGTGAAGGAGATGAGCCTGCTCCAGCCCCGCACAGGGCTAGTCAGCCCGGTTTTCAAAGTTATGTCGACCTCCTAAGGTTACAGTCATTAAATCAAGAATTCAAATGTTTAGCCAAAATGCCCTATTTCCTAATACAGAGTTCTTTCTTGGCAAAATCCCGTTTATAAATGTCTCCTGTTCATTCCTCATCATTCCAGCTTCCAGAGCTCAGCCGAAGCTCATTTTATGTTAAAGGAGGAGCAAAGCAAAAAAATAAAATAAAATAAATAAAAAGAACAAGTGTGTCTGGGTCCTTCCCGAGGCCCACTATTTCCTGTCATCTTGGAATCCAATCAAATTTATTCATAGTTCAGCCGTGAACTTGCTGCGTAAACTGGGGGAAATCGGGATCCTATGCTTTCGATTCATTGATACTGAACTCATCAAGCTATCTTCTTAACAGCTACTTGATGTTTTAGAAATTGTTTCCACCTTCTATGTAAATATTTTAGAGTCTCCGTTGGCTCAAAACAGGAAGCTGCAGAATGCTGAGCGAATAGGAGCTCAAACACAGGCAAGTTTAGGGGTAGTTCAAAACTCAGTGCCATGAATTTCGAGAGGGTTCAAAAGTTGGCAAAGCAAGCCCTCTCATCCCCACTCACAAATAATAAATATCACAACAAGGAAAAGCTGAAAGGGGCAAGCCACTGGAAAGCTGTAACTTATCCTGTCTCCAGCCTTCCACGTTGCTCCAATAAACCAGGAGTTCTTCATAGAACGTAGGCTGTGCTGCCTGCAGGGAGCTGAGCTCGCCTTGGGTCATAAATTACCTAGCTTGGGATAAGCTTTCCTCCAGGTCCAAAAGACAGGCAACTCTGCAAGACCCATCACCCAGCTCTGCGCTTCTTAAATTATCCTTCATCTGGCTGTGACAACTGAGAAACTGGAGGGAGAATGATCACCCCAAACCTGACCTTCCTATACCATGAGGAGATATATATATATATTTTCACCAAGAGACAAAGCTAAAGTTCCATCTTATTTGCAAAATTAGGGTGGTAAGAGAACTTCCTAAATACTTCTCCAAATAAATAGGACAATGTGTTCAAACTCATCCACATTAAAGATTTTTTAAAATTGCAATGTGACCCTAAGACCTTTCCCCAGCTGAGATCGTCATAATAAAGCTTAAACGGAAATTGAGGATTGTGGGAAGACCCCCCATTCTCCCTTTGTAATCAACAGCCCCGCTCTAGTTTTCCAACTGTATTCAGATGCGTAAACAAGAGAGACAGGAGGACGCAAACATCCAGGACCCAGAATGTTAAAGTAAACGACTCTGGTGCCTTGAAATGTGATCAAGCCTCAGAGAGCAGGTACCAGGCCAAGAGAAATAACTCTTATCCGTACCAAGTTCCATAATAAATCAGCAAGTCTTTTCTTCCACATGTCACCTGACATGTCTCATTTGTCTGCTTTGACAGAATCGTGGCAAGTAGAGCAGGCCATTGGCACAGTTAGAATGAGCCTTTGTGATGAGGGGCAGGACAGCAGGCAGGGAAGCGCGCGGGGCTGGGTGCACGCAGGCAGGTATCCGGTGGTGAGTGTTGTGGACTAGCTAGGGCGGTGTGGTGGAGGATGCAAACGCAGGAAACAAAGATTTCAGGCTTCACAGATCTGCAGCGCTCGGAGCCAAGGGGAAGACAGAGCAACTGGTCCTATGATCCAAGACACCTAACTCCTTTCTTTCTTTTTTGCTTCTCTGGGTTTTAACCTTAAGCTCTGGGGAATAATACGGACTCACACATTTCCACGTCAGCATTTTACTTACATGAAACACAAGATTTATACTCAGGTTGGGAAAATGTGCTTTTGAGGATGTCCGCACCTTCTCAACGTGGGATCGTATTTATTAGTGTCAGTTGGCTGGCTTTGCATCTAATCATACAATTTTTTTTGAAAGAAAGGGCTTTGTGCCTGGAGAAGGGGTACACCTCATCCTGCTGCCAGAAGAAGCTTTTAAATACCTGCCCTTTATTCAGAAAGAAGGATCATGGCTCCTGTCTGTGACCCTCACTGTGCCTGCCGCACCCACAGGTGAACTATCTATCACGGCTTCCCAGACGTCTAAGAGAACCTGACCTTCACTCCTATACTCCATGCAAAGTAGCTGAATTAATGCTACTTGGTAGTGTAGATATAAAGCATCCCCAAGTTTACAGATAAGTAAACTGAGACACGTACAGGGGTCAAGACATCCCCTCCACCCCACTAGTGGCAGCTCTTTGCCTCATAGCCAGACCATCTGGCTCCAATGCATGTTTTTGACCATCCAGCTGGGCCACCGACGTGAAGTTCCATCAGCCAGAGGTGTTTTCTACAAGCACATTATTACTACACTCACTTTAGGTGCACGGGCCTGTGCTGAAATCTTGTACCTCTTGTACAAACTGTGCTTCCTAGGGCAGGTCACTTACCTTCTCTGTGCCTCAGTATTCTCAACTATGAAATAGATTTTAACAGAAACTGCCTCCTACTGTCCCGACGAGGATCTAAAGCAGCAGCGCCTCTACAGAGCTTAGATCAGGATAAATAGAGAAGTTCGGGGTAAGCTTTCAGGAAGAAACATACGATGTTACCCCGGGATATTTTCCCCACTCTCTGAGACTCTCTAAGGAAGACCAAAAAGCCACAGAGACAGCAGAGCAGGGTAGATAGTAAGGAGAACAAGACAGAGAAATTCCGGCCGAAAGTGCTGTGTATAAACATAAAGCACAAGCCCATCTGTAAACTGGGGAAAAGATCCAGCCAGGCAGGCTAAGGAAAAGCTAGCTAGTTCTCTAGGCCCACGGAGTCAAGTTTCCAGAATAAATCTATTATTTGAACATTATGCATTTCCTCATGAGTTCTATTTATGTCCTGTCTACAGGCACATGCACATGCCAAAGACAAGGAGGCCCAAACGCCCTTTTAGGTCACCTATGAGCTTTCCACCCTCCATGACTCCTACTCATCTAGAATTTTAAGTTTATTTTTTTAATTCCTAAAATAGAAACAGAGCATGCAACTTTTTCCATCTAGCTCACAGTGTAATCCCTCCTGTCTATTGGACTCCTTTATTAAACTGGCCATTCTAACCACAAATGAGAAAATCTTCAATACATAGCATTTTAAGAAAGGTAGGGTCCAACAATTTTCCATGTCACATTTTTTTTTTTGCATTTTTGTACCACTTGAAACATTTTATACCGATTCATTTAGAACTTCTAAAAGTTCTGTGCAATCAAAAGTAAACACTTTAAAGAAAAAAAAAATTGAAGAAACCAGAAGCTTCAAGAAAATAAAATGTAAGATGGAGAACTTGCCACACAAATTCCTTTCTTTCCCCTGATGAAGGGATACATTTACTACAACGTATTTTTTATGTCTACACATTTGATGTCATAGTCAAAATAATTAAGCAAGTTATTAAAGTTAAAAAGAGAAAAGAATAAAAAACATAATTCGTGTAATATTAAAAATGACAAGCACATAATACCAATTTGCATAGCAAGTTGATTACAATGAAGAACTAAAATAGTTTGGGTTCCCAACAGGTAACAAATAGATTGAGGCCTGACACATTGATTTGTTAAGTTACAATTAAATGTAGGAAAACTCAAAGTGAGTAATTAAAGAGGCCCTTGCTTGGTTCTTTTCCTGCCTTCCTCTCTCCCTCCTCTCTCCCTCCACCCACCTCTCGCTCTGTCCTTATCCGCCCTCTCTCTTGCTTCTGTAGTTTGTCTTTTCATATTTGTTGTGAGGTAAACAGACCAGAGAAAACTATTAAACTCTAACATGCTGTGCAATCTCAAGTCCTAATAGACCTTTTCAACACAGTAGAGATAATGTTACTTACAGAGGTTGTCAACAGTGTGGCCATATGGCCCGCCAGCCTGTCTGTCCACAGGGAACAAAACGCTTCCTTCCTGGGTGGCTGGCTGTGGGCTGGAACAGTACATGATGTTCAAGATAAGAAAACGGAAGTTCCAAGAACAGAGCTTGTGTGGTTTAACCAAATGAGGTAAAAGGAGAAATGGATGAACAGTGAGAAGCCGCCTTATTTGCTGCGTGTGTCTGAGCCAGCGTGAGGATTTGGAGCTGGACAGCAGCTCTCTCAGTCACAGTGGGAAGGCCTTGACCCAGCAGATTAGCTTTGCATGGATATAAATACGAGATGAAGCTGCTTTGCTGCCTTTTAGGGATATTGTAAATACCAACGAGATCATTATGAAGTGATTCTTAATGCCTTTGAGCTTGCTGTGAACTACACAATAAACTAAATCTGTAGTGCTCTGTCCGATCCAGTGACTGGAGAGATCTTAAACCAGGGATCCCCATTTGATCCCTTTGATCCCTGCAGACCTCAGATGACAGAACATTCCCTGGGCAGGGGCCTGGTGATCATCTCGGTCATGCTAGTCAGCTTCAGATCTTGTCACACACCGTATGCCCAGCCTGTGCCCAGGGCAGGTACTGGTCACCACCGCCTTTCGCTGAGTCTCAGATTCCTGATCCGTAATACAGGGACAACAATACTTATTTCTGACTCACGAGACATTTTTGTAAGTTGGGCATGTAAGGAAATCGAGACAGGATGAGACACACCTGGCCGTAGTCAGCAATGTGACTCCCCTCAACAAGCTAGTTGACTCTCTGGACCTCCATTTCTTCATCTGTAAAATGGGGATGATAAACCCCGCACCTTCTAACTCAAGCAAGTTACTATTCCTTAGGACTCCCCTTGTTTCGCCTGTCCTTCCTAGTACCTCTCTTGTCTGTAGATATCTGACACAGGCCAGTAATGCCCTTGGCTTTCGCTGTGGCTCTTCTCCGTGGTTGTGTTAAATTCTCCTTCTTGTAGGTCAGCTCTGCACCTGCTTTTCTGGCTGTGGTGGAAGCACACACAGGGAGGGGGTGGGTACAGACTAGCTCTGTGCAGGAAAGCGTTTAGTCTCCACTTCCTGCTCATCCCTACCTTAGAAAGCTAAATGAATCGAAATAGGCCCGGTCCTTTCTTTTGTTTTCAGGTCTGCTCCCTGGGCCATCACTCAAGCTGTTTTCTAGTGTGGTGACCTTCAACTTGCTTTTCAGGCTTCCCTTGAGTAAAACACTTCTGAGCACAGACGTGAACCTATTTCTACATACATAAATTGTAAATTTATAAATTATATACATACAGTCGCTGCTAATGTATTATTATGTGCATCCTGAAAACAGACACACACTCACAAAGTTTGAAAACGATATGATAGGACAGTCCAAAAGGGAATTAAGTCATCTTCTTCATGAAGCCCCAGCAGAGCACCTTTTTCTCTCTGCTGCTGCTATCTAACCTCTTCGGTCCTGTGGAATAATGTTGTCTCGTGGGATCCTGAGCATCCCACCTCTGTAGAAATGTGCATGTCCCATGACCTGAGAGTGGCTCTGCTGGCCAGAATGAGTCTCTGTTTGCAGTATACGAGCATTACTCCCAGCCAGTACCAGCTTCCTAGATGGGCTACCTGTGCAGTCTCCATATTCAAAAAGGTCAGATATTTGTTGAGTTCTCAGTTGTAGCCCTCTTGAAATTCTTATCTTTGAACTTGTGCTCTGTAAGTGGTGTACAAGGAGACCATGCAGCATGGCAGCAAGCAGAGGAATGGGCACAATATCCAGGTCTACGGTTCCTTGTTGCCGCATCCACATACTCATAGCATTGATGCAGCCTCATGAACAAACCAGTTGTGAGGGACCTGCCACATGTGTGAATCCAGTGAAATGCAGACCAAGCACAGGGTAGCGCGCTACGGAGGCCACTTTCTTTCAGAGTGTGGTAGAGCATGTGCATTTCAGAAGTGAAATAAAAATTACGGAGCTACTTTTGTGCAAAACTTCAGCCATTCTTATAGGAATTTAATTCCTGTGCAAGCACCTATGAACTAGAAAATCTAATTAGCAAATTGTAGTGATCTTTGCACACATGCACTTAGATTTAACTTAAAACTGGTAACGCATAATATAAAGATGAATGGAAACAGTTGTTCTAACAATTAAAGCGTTTTTTACTTAAGATGATAGCTGGTAGCAAATTGGAAAATGCCACAACCAAAGAAAGAAAGAAAGAAAGAAAGAAAGAAAGAAAGAAAGGAAGAAAGAAAGAAAGAAAGAAAGAAAGAAATATATATATATATATATATATATACCTTAGCACTCTTTAGCGCACTCTTTTTCTTCATTGTTTTTTAACACTCCCCATTTTAATTTCACACTGTAACCAACTCTGTCCCTGGGCCTGTGGACCATCTTCAACAAGCTAATCTATGTCTAGACTTTTCTAGCTCACAGGAATGAGGGCAAATATTTAATTCTTATTGGGAATGCATTACTCCATGCCCCTCTCTCCTGGAAAAAGGAAACCATACTCCATCCAACCCGAAGAAAAGATCTGCCCTTCCAAAGCCATCGTTACTTACATTCAATTGATGATATATTTCATTTATTCATCCATTCAGCAAGTATTTATGTATTTTTAATCAACTTCAATGTAAACAATATAATGCTTAACATTTCCTTGAGGGAATCAGTATCTATTATATGCAATTCATGACCTAGTAGGATACCCTGGGCAAAATGTCAAGATCTTAGTTCAAAGAATCCTGCCATGGAAACCTGAGGACTGATCTCTGTAGCAACCACCCTCCAGAATGCTTTATCCATGCCTGGAAGCTAATGAATTCCAGAGGCGGCCACAGCAAATGTGCATTGGAGCACTGGCCACTATGTCAAGGAGTATGTCAAGAAAAGAAGGTCACTAGTTCCAAATATTTCAGAGGTGAGAAGGTCATTCTTCTAAATACCGTGTCTCCCACATTGAGCACCCCATGGTACGTGCTTTGTTACGATTTGGGAGCCACTGGCTGTCACCAAGGCAGACACAATCCAATGAAATTCTTCATCCTCAATCAGAGATGTTACTCTTATAACCTGGTTGAATCTTTGTTCTGGGAGTCGACATGGGTCAGGATTTTTGCTTTTGGTTCATCAGTAGTCTACAGACACTAGAAATCCTTCTAGAGTGCTCATAAAACTAAAACCATTTTCCTAACAATGCTGAAATGTCGTTTGTACTTTTCACTTTCATTCTCTCACAATATATAGTGCAGTTTTTTAGACTATGAAGATTTCATGAAGTTGATGGTTAATGAAATCGATATTTTTGTACTTTAAATTTTTTCAATTTTGATGTCTAATATAATTTTAATATTTTAGATATAGCCCAGGTTAGCATAGGCTACGGACTTCTCAATAACTTTTAAGTATGTAAAAGGGTCCCGAAACTACAAAGTTTGAGACATGCTAGGCAGAGTGAAGTAGGTAGGTTCTCTCACATTTTCCATTTCTTCAAAGATGGGTCTTCTCTCTCCTTTTTTGCATAGTTCTTGCTCTCATTCCTAGCAACTGCTCGTGTGACTCCTAAGGGGACCACCATGTCAGCAATCAGTGAACCTACTGCTATAATTAGCCACTTCGGCAAAAAGAAAACTGAAGGCATACATCTACAGGCTTTGCAGGCTGACTCTTCACGTGACATGAGCCCAGACTACCTTTTGTATAATCATTTTAAGTCTTTGCATAAAGGGTCCAATATATACGAGTTTTAAAGTACATTTTAAGAATATTTCCTGGTTTCCTCAATGAAGAGAGAGAGAGAGAGAGAGAGAGAGAGAGAGAGAGAGAGAGAGAGAGAGAGGTCAGTTGATCAAATTGTATCTGTCAGAGCATATCCTAGGAAAAGGAAATCTCTACTACCTACTAAGGAATGTCAAGGCACCACAAAACCCTTCATGAAAACATGTGGTATTTAATATGTACTTGTTACAGAACAACTGATGCTTTTCCCTTTTCCTGAACTGTGAATCACTCCCCTGCCGAGGAACGGCTTCCTGATCATCATACTGCTTAAGTTCTACCAGGTGGTTTCCACAAATGTCGGTAATACTTCTGAAACTCACCTTTTATTTTCTATGTCCAGGCACACTGTATTTGTTGAATACCATGAAAGAGATTCCATATGCTTAAATACTCCTGACAACCAGAGTCCAGCTATTTCAAATCCCAAGACACCTATCTGTCCATTAATCCACCCATCCATCTACTCATTCTTCATTCATATACAAACATTACTAAGCCATGAGCTAGGAATTGTACCGGACTTTGAAAACATAACATCACACTCTAATGGACTAAAACTTATCTAGTCATCTTAAGAGTAGAGTCATTTTATATGTTAAAAAATTAAAACTTTTAATGTACTTTAAATTTTATTTTGTGTATAATTTATGGGGTAAGCAACAAGGTGTTTGTTTAATAAAACATGCACAAATTATTAGCAAATAAAACTATATATCTGTTGGTCATGAGTTCCTTCTCCACTTTTTTATGCAATTCAGAAGGAGCCGAAAACACTGAGCCTACTCTGTCTGCCTTCTGTTTTGGTGAAAGAGCCAGCGGCTGTCCGCGGTTACTCAGTTGCTGCCGAAAGGCTTATCAGAAAATTAAAATTTTCTTTTGGCAGGTAGAGCTGTCTCGGAAATGAGATAACCAACTTGCAGGAGCCATAGGGATGTCTATACCATATTTCTCAACTTGCTACAGAGATCAGCTTTTAGGGCTGTGTGAGCTTCACAGTGAGTCAGAGCCTCGTGAAAATGCAGGATCCCGAGCTGATGCTCCAGTCATTTGGCTTGTATCTCCAACAAGCTCCCCCCGCGATGCCTAAACTTTCAATGGCCACAGAGCCCCGGGGATTTGGAAGCTAGAGGCTTGGCAAAGGCTCAGCCAGGGTTTTCTCCTTTCGTACACATTGTCTGGGCATTTAGAGCAGGAACTATGGTGTTCCAGGGGACAATAATGCCCTCAAGGCTCTCCAGATGTGGGGGGCTGTTGGACCCTTTTTAAATGCCCATGGCTTGCTGATTTTGCCAATTCTGGGGCCACTTCCTACAGGCTTGCTTTCTATCTCTTCCTCTGATGAAAAGCTGTTTGTCATGGTTCTTGCTACCTCCAATGCGATCACCACTAATCTCTCTATCCTCTTTCCTTGTCCCCTTCCAATTTTCTGCTTTTAATTCATTGTGCGCTAAGAGACTAAATAAATGGGCTTGTTAGGAGCGTGTGTTAATTAGGAGTCAATTAGACATGGTTAAAGCTCATTGCTTTGTGACTGGTGTTTCCGCTGCTTCCAGCCTCCTCCGCTTCCTTCCTGCTTCTCGAGCTGAACTCCAGAAGGCTGAGGTTCAGGGACTGCTGACCTCTGGTTAAGTAGGGCACAAGGATATTTACTTTCTTGTCACATTTCACTGCTGTCAAAGCTCAGGGAGCTTGGTAGGCCCCTGGAGGAGCCGGTGCACTTAATGATGCAGGACACCTGGGTCTGATCTGCCCGTCTCCACTTCTCCAGGCTCAAGGTGATTCATAGAAAGCACAGTAAGAAGGCACAGGGTCCAGGAAGCAGGAGGAAGGGCACAGGAAGTGCAGACCAGGAAACAGGAATTGGCTTCTTGGAGGAATGCACTGATTCTGAGTTCCTGAAGGGTCTAGCTATTTGTGCCCCTCACGTAGCTGCCAGGGAATCTCCGCTAGGAGACCCACATGGGCACCTCTTTCTGGGGATGGGAAAGTCAGCACAAAGGGGAGGCCAGAATGCGTCTCTAGCCAGAAGGCAGAACATCAACACGTAAGTTCATTCCACATAAAAAAATTGTTATTTTTTAAAATCCTGAGTTTTGTCTGTGATGTGATTATTAAAATATCGTCAGGATAAACATGAAGACTGTAAAATTTTAATCTTCATCTTGTATGAGAAATGATCCTTGCGATGCCCCAGGTTCCCTCACTCTTTCCTCAACTTACATAAACATACACTCGTTTCAATGGACACAGCTATTCTGTCTTCGCAGTTACAAAATGACAAAACTAAAAGGTAACAGGAACCCAAAGACAATGTTATTTTATTTCAACGCTCATGAGCAAATGTCTTCTTTTTCCCAGAAAAAGAGTAATGTTTTTAGCTAGTATCCAGGACGGGACATGCATGACTTAGGATAAGTGTGTGTTTATTTTAAAAAAGAAAAAGGAATTTTAAGAAGAGGCAAAAAGCAAACGGTACTTGCACACAATGAGCGATCAGACGGCCCATTTTCAATGCTTAATTACGAATCTGCTCCGACTAATTTCCTTATTGTGCCCACAGCTGCTATTCTTTTGTCACCAGTTTATTTTTCTTTGAAAATCTGAAAGGCATCAAGGCTCACCCTGAAAGTCAGCAGAAGCAGAACTGAGGTCCCAGATGCCTCATTCTGGCCTTGTTTGCAAGCCTGTTTGTGTGTTTACATCTTGCATTCAAATCATTTATTTTATTCTACCCCTTTTTTGCTTTGAAAATGATTTTAGAACACCAGACTGCTTTCATCACCTGGTGATTTTCTTCAGTGGGTATCAGGAACATCGTGGTTTAATCAAGATCACAAATTCCCAATAGCCTTTGGGCAGACTTTGTTTAGTAAATAACAAAAAGATTAGAGTTCAAAGGACTCTTTCACAATGACCCAAGAGTTTGACTGGTTTTTTTTTTTTTTTTTTTTTTTTTTGGAAAGCAAAATAAAATGCTGCTCATAGATAATCTTAAGGATTTCGGAAGATTTTAGTTATAAGTCCTGATGGGAACTTACATTGAAAGCTAAAACGTATTTGGTGGCTGGGGTGCTATGGCTCCAAGAAAATACATTACACTTTGAGCAGCAGCATTGCAGAAAGCTTACATGCTGGCTCTCAGGAGCCAGAGATATCTAGTTCAAATCTCGGCTTGGCCAAATTACCTTAACCTCAGAAGATTCAATGCTTCCAAGTGTAAGAGAGAAACAAGTAGCATCTAACTTGTAGAATTGTGATAAACATTACACAGCTAATGCTTAGAAAACACGAGGCAAGAAGGCCAACATGTGGTCAACTGAGGAAATGACAGGTATTCATATTATTGAGGCTTCGAAGAAAAAAAGCTTGTTCTTTGGCTGGTTATTTCTATTTCTTTTCTGGCTCAACACAGTATGATGGAAACCAGTGTAAGGTGTTCTCAAGTGAACACTGCCATATTAACTGCTTTAAGTAGGGTGACTGTATAATTTTTAAGCCAAACCGAAAAACTTTGAGAAAGAAACTATGGCTTATTAGTAATTGTTAAAGGTCATTGCGTAACTTCAGATAGTGTCCGGTTCAGTGCCCCAGTTTTACACAAGAGCAGTGAAGTCACTTACTCGAGGTTACACAGCTAATAAGTAAAAACCAAAGGCTGCAATCCCAATTTTTTAATAAAAACTCCAGTGACCAGGCCACCGTAGGTTATATTCTCAAATACCATTAGCAAAGCAAGGACTATTCTTCTTTTGATTTTCTTCTGAAAGGACCCCAAGCCATGTGACCCACCTTTTTAACTCCACTTTACATCAACAAAATAATCTTCCAAAAAGGGTTGTTGTCACTTTTTGTAACCAAATCTCTCTTGGTGTTGTTTAAAGCTGTTTTATTTATTCAGTTGTGGTTTGAGAGAGAAAAAAGAGCAACTCCCTCCTATAAAGCAAATTCTTTTAATTAGGTCACTTTTAATTATCCTGGTTCCATGTTCCTTTGGGGTTTCATGAGTTACACTTAGCTTTTAACTGAGATAAACTTTCAAATGACTTTTTAAAAAATAGCTAATCAGGACCCACTTGTCTGTCGCCTGGAGGTGGCAGCTCTGGTTACACATCTCCAATCCTTACTAAGTACACAACATACCTGAAATTGCTGTGAGTTGATCTCAAAAGTTCCCACATCAGATGATTTTGTGCATTCTTCAGACAAATGCTCCATGTACAGAATCTGATTCAAGGAGACAAGAGTGCCAGGAGAGCTGCAATCACGTTTATCGGGGCTTCCTCATGACATCCCCAGCTTCTCTCTTGGATGAGGATCACATTTTTTAGCAATGCTCCCATGCAAATGTATGCAGATCATTTTTTTAGACTCATACTTTGGCACATTGATCTCTACTGCACTCCTGTTTTTTGTCTTGAACAGATAATGTGGTTATTCCCGTCACACCTCTCTGGGTTTTAGGGTCTGGCACATGCACAGAGACGACAGGCTGAGTATTGCTCAGGCTGCTGTGTGTAGAGGCAGTGGAGGCACCAGAGCCCGTGCCTCTGCACAGGTCACATGCTTTCCTCCCTCTCAGTGATGAGCACGGGTCTGACCCAGGCAGCCAGGAAGCTCCAGAACACACTGAGCACAGCTACCGGGTAGAATATCCTCCCGAACCTTAGAAGTTTCCACAATGTGTTGGTTATTCACATACATTTATCACTGAGGGCTAAAATGTGGGGATACTGTTCTGCATCTTTGATTGAAAGCCCATTTTGGGGAGAAGAGGCCATGACATGTAGATGGCAAACTGCATTTGCTCAAGAAGAACTCAGAACTAAGTGTACAGAGAAGACACCAGCTTAACAATGTCACTTCAGAAGGTGATAGGAGTTGTGGTTAAGACTCCAGATGGATGTCGGGTAAATCTGGATTCAAGCCCTATCTCTATCACCGTGACCTCTTGAAATTTACTTTCCCCTCAGCTTCAGTTAGCTCATCTGTAAATTAGGAATTATTCGAGGATCTGCCTATGCAGGTTAATGCCGTGAGGCTTAGCACAGTGATAGGATGAACTAAAGAAAAATTAGCAACAATTTCATTTTTAAAACATTACCATGAAAGAGAGGTAGGTGATACATATATCTACATATATTAACACATACATATATGTGTGTCTGTACATAGGGTTTTTTTAAAAATAGAACACAAAGATCAGGCAACAAAGAAGTTCAGTCTATAGGTTAAGCCAACAGATGGCAGAAGGTCACGGGCAGTGTTTGGGGAACTGAGGCGCAGGCACAACAGGAGACAGAGACAGTGACGCTGTGGACATGTGACTCCACAGGGCTAAACAAAAGCAAAGAAGCAGTAGAGCAAGGTCAGGATCACGTGGCCTCGACTTCCGGGCCAGGCCTCTCATTTAACAAATGACTTGACTCTACTGTAAATCTTGTAGTGCATATCCAGAAAGGGGTGCCTGTGGGCTCCTCGGGACCAGAGCCACGGAGGAGAGGGTCTCCTCCCTGAACTGGCAGGTGTCCCTCCACAGTGACATCGGGAAGCAAGATGTATTGATCTGTGCATGAAACTTCATGTGGTTCCCTACTCCCTCATCTCCAGAGAAATTGAGCTCTATGTGTTTATGAAAACCCAGGCACCAGAGCATCTGGTTTCCAACCACTGTGCACCATCACGGGGAACAGCTAGAGGAGGCTGGGCTGGTTCAAGTTTCATGGCCAGCCCTGAGGCCCTCCAGGTCCATTCCAACTGGTCCATTTCAAGTGAAATCTTCCAGCGTGACCAAGAGTCACTGACCTCGAGAGCAGCCGTTTAACCTCTATTACTTGGTTTATATTGGTAATATTTACATTGAGAACTTGATTAAAGCTGACCTTTGGAGAAAACGGAATCCAATATGTATTTGAAAACCTCCGGCCTTCTCCTGCCGTGTCAGGCGTCATCTGTTTCACTTCTCCCGTAATTGGCCCCCGGCCTCCCCTCCACTTTCAGCCACCTCTCTCTCTGTGTACAGTACTTTCCCTTTGGCTTTGTGTCCTTGTCCCCCACAACTGTATTTGAAATCAAGCAGGTAAGGAGCACTGCCTGGTTGCCAATGGAGGACAATGTTGTCATAAATAGATCCTACTCGTCACAAGATGCGGAGCAGTCAGAAGTATAATTTACCTATGGTCTCTCCCAGCATGCAGTGTTTCTGACATTTTGGGTCCTGCCTTCCGAGGGCAACTGAGTACCCTAGGGAAAAAGGCAGTGGCCATTGGCCCAAGCTAGTACCCCTCTTCCTACATGAAAATTTTATCCCTATTGCTTTTTAGATCAATATGTCTGTACAACTGAAGGGAATACTATTTGACAACATGTTTGTTTACTGACATATCTAGAAATTTCTCCTTCCCTCTAATGACTTAGTTCTGCAAGTATTTGTCAATTACAGCCTTAAAATGCTGGACAGTCTGGGAACCCATCTACTTGCAAAGAACTTTAAATCTCTCTGTGTGTGTGTGTGTGTGTGTGTGTGTGTGTGTGTGTGTGTATTAGGGATGAAGGCATAAATTAAGTAGTATCAGACTCAGGTAATGAAA
Organism: Ctenodactylus gundi; assembly: GCA_004027205.1. Classification (NCBI taxonomy): domain Eukaryota; kingdom Metazoa; phylum Chordata; class Mammalia; order Rodentia; family Ctenodactylidae; genus Ctenodactylus; species Ctenodactylus gundi. Next base: position 280,050 of record PVKB01001192.1, on the reverse strand, counting down.
AGTCCTTTGGACTAAGCCACAGCTAGCTTTAATGTCCTTAATAAGTAGCACAACCTCCAGGGATTGCAGGACCTCCCCCCAAAGCAGAGACCTTAGCCCTGGTTATCAGTTAGATAAATCTCACCTTGACCATATTCTGTGTCTCCGGCAACATATTGAGAGTACAACAGCATAAAGAATGTCACAGGACTGAATGTGAGAAGATTCCAAATACAACGTCAGTTCAGACACAGAGAACAGAACCACCGGGATGTGAGGAGCAGTACAAGCATTGCCAGTCTGGTAACACCCATCTTGTACCCCTGCGACTTTGACTTCTCCTGCCATGGAGAGTATGGGGGCCCCTGTGGTGTGACCCCTCTCATGGGTGAGTTTTCTTTTGCAGAGACTGTGGGAGGAAGGGTATCTTTTAATTATGGAATGCTTTTTCTGTCTCAAAGGTGCTATGTCATGCCAACCTTCTCACAACTTCATGAAAATACAATCACTTTTCCCATTTTCCAGATGAACTTGAAAGTAGGCAGTTACTTTCCTTTGGTGTTACAGAGGACGGAACTCAGATGTGAACCTAAAATGAGCTAAGTGCAGGCCCAGTCCCCAGTGTTCCCAAGGAGCCAGCCCAAAGTTACTCCATTACTACGTTAAATGAGATGAGTGAGGCGTTTAGCTATAAGTCTTGTTCACACTGAACACTATCTACAGAGGAAAACTGAATCAAAACTTTCCCTCTGCAGGGCACTGTAGGTGATGCTCGCACAGTCTGCTTTGTGGCCTATGCCTGAGGAAGCTGAGAGGCCAAGAGCAGACTGTGTGTTCTGGGACCAAGATGGAGCTCCTGTGGAGGCGGGCTGCAGGTCCTGGACGTCACTTTGACACACTCTGGACGATCAAACTTGGGGGAATAATATGAGGCATTTAATTTTTTAAAACAATGTTCTCTTTTTTGTTTCTGGGCGAAGAATTGCTTTCTCTTTATCTAAACAATCACAGTATTTGGTTCTCTCAAATCCCAACCTTCCCTTTCTGTGAAGTTATTTAGCTTAGTTAAACAAAGTGCTTGTTTATAATAGATATAATAGATGATGGACTCATTTTGAAATTACATAGTTGGTGTAATAAAACCAGTTAAAACCTTATTTAAAAAATGTCACAGTTGGTCGAATGTATTAATGGCATATGGTTTAGTTTTCTCTTTTTTTCCACCCGAAACAATATGCGCATTCTCATTTCTCAGGGTGAGTAGAGGATTAATGGGGCAAGATAAACTTTCTGCTGGCTTTTCTTCTAGACAATCTACACTTTCATTAACCGACTCATGCTTTATCTAGCCTTTCTATGTCTCGTCTTTCCTATCTCGCCTTTCTTTTCCCCATAGCACCCAATTACAGACTTCCTAAAATTCTAAGTAATGTAAGAGATAAATATTATATCATAGAGCATGTATGAGAAGGAAAAGTTAATGCATAAATTACATACTCCATAAACAAAATGCCCAGAACTGGCAGTTTTAATTATTTTTTCTCCTGTTGATATCACCAACTATAATAATAAAGAAAACAATGTGCCCCAAAACATAATATTTCAACTGCATGTAGTCATCACATCAGCAAAGAACATAATTGCATTATTTGTCCCCTCTGAAATCTCTCACTCATAGCTGCGCTATTCCTAAGATTTCCTGTTAGAGAATTACTTGGTTGTTTCCAAAGGTACTGCATTAACTCAGGTTTTGAAGTCTGGAGTAATATACCTGATTGGACGGGTCATCTCAGAATTGTGCCTGGACTTCGCCTGGAGCTGGGAGATGCCATCTCTAATCTACAGTCGTGCCGTGAATTTGTTTTCTTGTCATAAATGAAGCATGGGGCTGTGCTTTAATTTTCCTCACTGCCCTCTGTCAAGTAATAACCATAAATATTGTCCTGAATCATTAAGTCACAACCTGAAACGTGATCCTACCCAGCTCCCAATCAGACGGCCATCTGGAAGATGAAAGAAGTCTATTTGGGTTTCAGAATGATCCAGACTCTAATTTGTAGTAACAGTCTTAACAGGCTGTTTCAGAGACATTAACCAGCAACTTGTCTTAGGTTCTTAGGGAAGGCACATTGTCCGCAGTTGGAGGCATTTGCTTCAAGCAGAACTGTGAACTGTAACTGCTGGAAAACTACCAGGCTGCTGGCTTTCAATCACACTCTTCCATGGACACTAGATTTCTAACCCATGGGCAAGAATCCATGCATAGAGCAAATGCATGCATAATATATCTCCAAATATTCTCTGTGTCGTGAGAAAGCAAACATTTCATGAGAGGAAAACAAATTGCAGCGTCTACCAGCAAACAACAATGCAACATGATAGATATGTAATTTTTCCTATCACCCTGAGGTTACTTTTGCAGAGAAGATAAATCATACTCTTATTTTGCTGTGGAAATAATTCTGTAAACACAAAAAGAAAGTCATTATCTGAGGCCTGGACACATATGCTTAAGCATGGATATACTTCTAATTAAAAGGACCACTGGCCAAGCAATTACTTTAAATATCTGAAACTTCTTGATCAATAGAGGAGTAAATGGTATCAACAGATGACATTCCATACTCACCTGACTTTGGGTTATTCTCTTTAAATTAAATGTGCTGAATTTAACCCTAAAGCATCAGAAAACACTATCGGAAATAAGGTGCTTGCTTATAAATAAATGGTATTGTAGGTAATGTATCAATGCTGATTTCAAACGGATCTGAACTCATACCTGGAATGCAAAAGTGTTCACTTAAAACATTCAGGAAAGACACTTTTTTAAAAAAGAACATTCAGAGATCTCTTCTTTTGCCTCAAAATGTGAGTCTGTACCTCTCACTATCCATAATTAAGAAGACTCATTAACTATTTATACAAATAAATAGCATGAAAAAGATTAAAACAAATTTAAACATATTTTCTGGCCTTATTTGATCCTGATTTGAACAAAGTTATGTGTTTTTAAATTCATAATGTGAGATAAGCATGGGTATCTGAAAAATATGTTGAATTATACGAAAGAATTTTTCTCAGATGTGATGGTATTGTGACGGTGTTTTTTAAGTCTTTAATTCTTAGAGGTAACTACTAAACACTTACGAGTAAGGTGAAATGATGCCCGAGATTTGCTTTAAACAGCACAGAAAAATAATAAATGATAGAGGTAGAAGATGAAATAAATAATAGTAAGGCAATGAAACAAGGTTGACAAAATATTGAAGAGTAGCAGATACGTGTGATTCATTGTTTCTTTCTATTTCTTTTATCAATCTTTGAATTTTTTGATTAAAAAAATTTCAGTGCATTAATTAAGATTCTTGAGGAGTGGCTCTCCACCAGTAGAGAGTTTGCTCTCAGCTTCCTCCCAGCTTGTCTTCGCACATCTGGAGATGTTTTAAGTGTAACAATCGGGTGGAAGGGTAGCGCTGGTAACTAATGTATAGAGTTCAGAGCTGCTGCTATAAATCCCTCAATGCACAAGATGGTTCCCACAACAAAAGCTTATCTGGCCCCAAATGATAATATTGCAGAGATTGAGAAGCCACTGTTGTGCTAGAAAAGTGCACAGTTCTGGTTAATAATAATAACAATTAATAATAATAATAGTACAGACTGAGACTAAAGCAAAAAAGACCAGGTGAGAAAGAAAACAGGCACTACTGTTTCAAATCAGGGCTGCTGGAACAGGGAAGGAAGCTGTCTCCTTTCTGAATGGGGACCTTGGGCATCCCTACCACAGGGGACATTGTGTCACAAACCCTAGCAACACACTGGTCTTGGTGCTTTGAGAGGCTTATAGCACTTGAGCCCTTGGCCCTGGGGAGTTATCAGGAGGGCCAGGAAAGCTGCCAACTCCACGTCAGGGTTCCCAAGTGAGTGCAGGCTAAGGAGCAATTTGGGTGGTCCCGAATTCGTACCTTCCCGAAACAAGCAGGAGACCTTTGTGTGCCCCACTAATTCCCACTACAGTCCTAACGTCTGGCACCCAGGCTGCTGTCAGACTTACAGAGCTCATTAGCGTGCATAGAAAGGAACAGCTTCATCTGGGTAGAAGGAGGTAGAAGACGAATGGATGAGAAAGGTTGGAAACCACCCACTCAAAAGGACTCAGCCTGGCCACATATGGGCAGAAGGCAAGACTTGGCACCCTGCAGTGGCTAACTATAACTTCAACAGATCATGGACACTTGATGAACTAATTTCAGTGTCCATTAGTAAGTGCCAGAATCAGTCAGACCTAGGTTCAAATCCTGGCTCTGGCATTAACTATCTACTGGCTTTGAGTAGATCACTCTTTGAACTTTCAACAAAATAGGAAAAAATGTACCTTTCTCATGGGGTTTCCATAAGGATTAAACAAGAACCTTTTTATAGAATCATAGGCCCAGCAACTCACATATTGTCAGTATTCAATGGACGGCAGGCTCTATTGTCACTGAAATTTTCATATGGACAATGTCACAGGCTTTGCTCCATATCAGCAAGAGAGTGTTATGAGGACTCATTTATTTGAGAAGGAGCAATCTAGGCAGCAGAGTACTATGTTGAAGACAATGGCCAGTCTCCTAAACAGAATGCTGCCTCTATCTCTTCATTGTGCTTCTTGGGGGTCAGGGAGATTCCACTGAAACACTCACTGAGATGGGACACACAATAAGGGTGACCAACCATCTTGTGGGAGCAATTAATGGAGGGAATCACTCCACTTTCTGAGAAGTTACATGCCAGCGGCCTCTGGCTTTCTGTGCACACCTAACAGCAGAAAGGAATCATCTGTTCACATAGGGGTTGGTGTTCGGACCACTGGCTCCCTTGGGTAGGAGTTGCAGCTTTGTCATTCCCATCTTCCTTATCTACCAGCTTTGCCCCACCCACTCCCACCCCTTTCTCCAGCTTACTATCTTACACCGAGCCTTTCTTGGTACATATGTGCTACATAAGTGACTTTTAAAAATATTTTAACAGATTTCTCAGGCATCTGGAACAGCCTGGCTCAGTTTGTGTGTATATAACCATCTCCAGACCCCAGCCCAGGAGTCTACAGGAGAGGAGTAGAGCCAGACCATGTTGAACTGTCACAGAACTGAGAATTACAGAAATCTGGAAATAACTGCAATGATGATCTGAAAATGTCCTCTTTTCGGTCCACTGAATGTTTGCCTTGCTTTTGGATCAAAGGTCAGGTCAAGGTTGAAATGTTCCTTCTCAGGTCACCTCAAGCTGGGAAGGGAGGCTTTCAGGTCTGCTTTGATACAGCCATGGCCAGCCCGCTGTCACCATCCTGTCCTTGTCCCTTCAGAGGCTATGCTATGACTGCTTTGCTTCTCCTGAGGTGTTTCTGGGCTTTTCCTCGCTCTCTTCATGAAGATAACAGCAGGGGAAGGGTCATCTTCCTAGCCATGCTGAGCTGCCTGATGAAATCGGAATGAGGGGCATTTTTGCCTTCATCTGGGCTAATGACGAGAGGGGTGGAATTAGAAGCATGGTCTGCTCGGTCTCTTAGAGCTCCTTGCAAAACTGGTTTGGCTTCCTGAAGTCACAGGACTCTTAGGAGCCAAATGGTATCTGGGAAGGCCTTCAAACGCTCTCATGATGTGCTCTAACGCACCTCACAGTCCACCCTGTGATTGTGTTCTTAAGATTCATCTACCCCCTCCCTTCTGGGTTTGCTCACGGTTGCTGCGTGATCTTCCAAACCAGCAGAACAATGAACCTCAGCTTCCATGAGGCTTCAGTGTATACTGGGGAAGAGTCAAACTCTGGAGCCAGACTATGTGGGCTTGAGGAGTGATTCAGTGGCTTATTAGTTATGTGACCTCCGGCAAGATACTCAGCCTCTCCAGGCTTCCATTTCCTCATCCCTAGATTAGATGTGATCATGGAACATACCTCAACAAGTTGTAAGAATCAATGAGTTCACATCTGGAAAGTGCTGGTGTTAGCACCTGGCATGTATGTGCTTCTAAAACACAAAAGATGTTCAGAGATCTTATGTCAACCTTTCCATGGGATATGTGGGCACTTACAGGGAAACTGTTTTAAGCTCTATAGATGGTAGGATTGAAGCTTGCCTATACCCCCAGGGGACATTAGAAATGTCTGAAATTGTCTCTGGTTGTCATAATTAGGTATGACTACTGGCATATACTGGGTAGAGGAATGCTACTAAATATTCTGTAATATATAGGATAGCCCCCAACCCCACATAATAATTAAATGTCCAAAACAACATCAAGGCTGAACGTTGGGAATCTAGCATTATGGCCACGAGGCACTGGATTGCAGACCGCTGTGTAATCACCCTTAGAACAGAGGTATGCTCAAGCAGACGTCCTTCCTACTGGTTGCACAGAGAAAAACAGCTAAATAACTACACTGACTGCAGTTAAAAGGAGACATCTCTAGACTTATCTTCCAGCTTTACAAGAGCCACAATAGACACTATCTCACATCAAGACCAGGAGTAGCTATTGTGCCAGCGTTTTCCTCCTGTCACAGATGGCTTCAGGCTCTATGAGCTCCTACAGGCCAAACGCTGTCCTTGCTACTGTCCCCAGTACTGTGAATGACCGCATCCCCTACACACAGCTAATCAGAAACACAACAATCATCCTCAGTTGTTCTTCTCACTTGCCCCCTTCTAACAGCCAGTTGTTTCCCTGTTGATCCACTGTTTTACGTCACCTTTTGTCACTCATATCGCCACTTCTCCTTCTCCCAACTTCTACTTGGGCTAGGCTTCCATGTTACTCTAAGAGCCCTGAACAATACTCCTGATGTCTCCAAGTACACTCACTCCAGTTCATCTACTTGCCCCAAGAAGCATCTTTCTGAAATAAATTGTGAAACTTACCTACTTGAAATCCTAACAGCAAACTTGCACAGAGCATGAAATGCAAAGCCCTTCGCCATCCGGCCTTGACCTTCTCCAAATGAACCCTGCATCCCAGGGCATCAGGTGCTCACACTTCCCCAGACATGACATACTTAATCAAGCTTCTTCCCACAGGCTGTTCCTATGCCTATCCCACAATCCCTCCCTCTTCTCAAGGCTAATTCTACGATCCTCTGTTTAAACATCCCTTCCTAAGGAAATAGTTCTGGAACATCTCCTGAAGAGGCTTCTTTGGAGCCTTTCTTTCCGCTCTCACAGGCCCTGGTATACACTCTTGTCGTGCTGTCTTAGCGACTTAGGCTTTCTTATCTCACCCTCCCATGAGGACCCCATTTCCACGAGGTCAGGCACTTTCCGTCTTTCTATCTATCAGCATTTAATACACTGCCCTGGGCATAGCAAATGATCGATCAATGTTAGTGGATTGAATAATTAGAGGGGATTTGATTATTACATTGTTATAGATTTGATTGAAGAAATCAGTGTGGGAGTCCCTTACTGTATTAAGCACCTGCTTTTTTTTCTTCTTAGTTGATTCATCTAGTACCGAGAGTGTGCTAATCACTGTACAGGCTTCTAGGAATTTAGAGATAAGTAAGACACAGTCTCTTTCTTATGAAGTTTGTAAATTGGCTGAAAACACATATCCAATAATGGATCTCTTCTCTCCCTCTTCACTTCAATAAGTGTCACTACCTTGTTCCTCAAATAGTTAGAATCCGTTCCACATTCATCTCTTTCACAGATCCCTCAGCAGAAGGTTCCAGAGAGTCTACCTCGAAGTTGCAGTATCTTTCACCCTTTCTCCTTTAGCTGCTCCATCTCCACTGATGCAATCCATGCCATCTCTTTCTTGCCAACTCTTCAGGCTCCTGCTTCCATTCTCGCCCTTTACAAATCATTCTCCCAAAAATAGCCTGATGGTACTTTGATTCCATTCTTACAAGAAATTACTCCCGCTAACGCATCCTTACCTTCTCTATCAAGATCACTGCTCTCAATTCTTCACTCCATCTCTTAACAGAATTTCGCATCTACATTCTTGTCTCTTATCTTGTCTTCCTACCTGGAAGTTCATGCTTCTTCCCCCCTTGACCACGTGTGTCCTGTGGGTAATGAGATATTAGCAGAGGCTTAACACGCCCTTGAGTAGTTTGTGCGCAGCTTGCTTCTGTATCCTGCTGTGAGAAGTCATATCCCAATAGCTCTGGGTCCATGGAAAATACGAAGCAGACCTGAAACCCACCCAAAGCCTGTACCTAAGTTTCACCAACCCACACACTTGCAAACAAAGCCAGCTTGGGGAGCTTATTTTGTGCCACTGTGCAAGCATAATGAGGTTTATGCTTAACTTAAGGCTCTCGTGCTGTTTCAAATTTTTCAATATTTTACTCAGGAGACCCCATGTTTTCATGTGGGGTGCCCAAACAACTATGTAGCTGCTAAGGAGAAGACATAAATGATATAATAAGCAACTGAGCTTCGGGTGTTTTCAAATATGTGCACGTGTGTGTGTGTGTGTGTGTGTGTGTGTGTGCATGTGTTCATCAACTTATGAAATACTCCACAAAACACAGTATAAAACCTTAACAATAAAACTTTAGTTCATTTTATCTATCTTTATAGACCCAGGAACAGATACATAATGGACTTTAAAAAGTATTTGTTTAATGGATCAACTCTAACTTCTATACTCAAGCAAAGCGCTGAGAACCTTCATGAACAAAAAGCACCAGTTTATTCAAAAAAAGAACATTTACAGGAGAGGCAAAGCTTGAGTCTATTTGTCTCCCCCCCCCCCTCATTCTCTCCTGTTTTTAAATGCATTCAGTGTGCCTTGGGGAAATTAGAAGCCACAGTAAAATTAGGTTTCACTATATTCAGGTTCTAGAATCTAGACACAATGTTAAATAAAGAGAGTTCAAGAAAGGCCAATAGGTACATCTGCTCATAGGGTGGGCACAGACATTCATGGCCCCCAATTTTCATTCTTTCTTTTAATTTTCATTTTGTAATTCCATATGTTGCTTATTCTAGTCAATAAATATGAGTAGAAGTAAATTATACAAGAACATTTATTCACAAAGTTGCTGTAAGAATGCTTGAGCTAACATTGTTTATACAAGAGTTAGAACAATGTCTGCCTTATAGAAAGCACTTCATAAATGTCAGTCACAGTCATCATTACTATTCAAATCTCCACGTCTGCTCTCCATACAAAAGGATTACTTATGAATCCTCCAGTGTTCTAACAGCCATGTGATGTTACGTGTCACTCATTACGAATTCAGAGGCAGTTTGTTTATTGTTCTTCAATGGAATCTATTATCTTTGAAGAGACATTGCTATGGAACAACCAACAGAGCTACTATATTCCAATTCCTATGGGCAAAGGTATCTCTGTAGCCTCCAGAAAATGCATCCAAGCTCAGCTCTGATGTTAACGCTTTGTGCTCATCATGAGAATTTACCCAACACGGGCATTTCCAAGGTCATTTACAACGTAAGTGAAAATGACCAGAAGCAAATAAGCTCCGTTTTTGAGTAATAACCAACTTCCTACTAGTGATATGTTGAAAATGCTATTCCACCTTCTAGAAAAACAGGGCCAATTATATGAGAAAGAGGTAAAAGAAAATACTATGTCTGGAAAGCAGCTGATTCTGAGGTACTGGTATAGCCTCACGATTCGTTCTCGTAGCTTTCTTGCATGGCCAGATGTATGGGGTCCATGTTTAGGAGTATATGACCTTCCAGGTAGAAATGTGCTAAAGTTTCCCCTGCAGCCCTTTCAGCTGGGTGACCTTTAGTGAGTCACATTCTCATCTAATGCTTCAGTGCAGAATAGTAATTGATGCCCACGTGGTACAACTGGGGTTTATTTAAGGATGATGAGATAGTGAATGCAAATTCTTTCAACAGCATCACAAGCACAGTGGGCTGCCAGAGTTGTTGCTATGGTATTGTCCAAAACTAACTGAACTCAGGTCACTTCTCCACATACCTTAGAGATTTCTAATGACAGAGCTATTTCTATACATCACCCATCGTCAACAGACCCAGTAGGTAAGTAATTTTCTATCCCAGGAAGATTTAAATTTCTTATTGTCCTGGACAAAGGATTCAAAACAGCTTTCTGCCCTTCGTGTTCAGCATTTTAAATAGTGTTCCTGAGTAGAGCACATCTGGTCTCCGTTGAACCCTGCCTTTCCAGGCCAGGATGAGCTTACAATGTACACTCTAGAGTCTTCACTGCATTTTCTGATCTATAGCCTGGATTGTAGCCTTGGGAACCTTGGGGAGAGACCGGACTTGATGGGACTTGGCTTCCTGTTTGTGATGTCATGAGGAAATGCCTCCACCTATACCTCTGCCATGTACTTCCATTGCTGCTGGCCTCCCCTGAGTGGATGAACTGTGACCTTCTGAAACTGAGCTAAAATAAACCTTACCTCCCCTGAATTTGTGGATAGTGGGTATTGAATCTATAGCAATGAAAAAGTAGATAAGACACACCTGGGAAACGGCTCTGGGAAAGAGCTCAAACAGATCTGAGCAGAGAAGTGGAAACAACATATTTTAAGCAAAGCAGATTCCCTTTGCACAGGCAATGGTAAAGGTCCATGAGAAAGTACTTTTATATGGGCAAAGTCAACAGACTCCTCAACTCAGAGGGATAGGAAGAGGAGCCGTGAGAACACGGACGAGTACCCAGCCCTTGAGCCCCGTTGCTTTCTGATATTAATATCCTCGCCTTCGTTTTCCCCCAAATAACAGTAAAAACTTGAGATGAGACATAACAGTCTCATCAAATCCAGGCTGGACAAGAGGAAAGCAAGAAAAGGAACTCTCCCATGGCCCCATAATAGGGTTCATGTCCCGGCTAGCAGGAAAATGTCTAGAATAACACAATTTGGAAAAAAGTCATCTTATAAAGCCTGTTATTGAATCAATAAAAGTTCTCCATTTTAAATATATATATATATATATATATATGACTCTCCTAAAGCTAATGTTTAAAGTGTTTTAAAAATAAGTCAAGAATATTCCTCAATTGCACATAACCTACCATCGAATGAAAGTAAGCAGCACCAAGCTATCAGTCGGACAGAATGCAGTTGTGGGTATGTGGGTCTCGGTGGGTCTCTCAGCGTTCTTCTTGTGCAATAATGAAGGCATTAAATTACCAGGTCAGAGGCCCCAATTCACAAAGAAATAATATCAGTTTATTATTTCTAATCTTATTAAGTTAGAAAATAGTCTTGAGATGTAATGTCATCCCAGAATGCCTGAAGTATTGATTATCTGAGGCTGCACTCATGGATAATTCAAGGAGCCTGATTTCATTTAATTTCAGTAATTTTTAAAGCATTCAAACAAATTTTCTATAAAGCAAATAATCCTAAATTATCCCCATAAATAATGTAGATACACGATCAGATTTACTTACTATTTATCAGTTACACATTTTGCGTTATGAGTTAGAAACAAAGAATTATTTTTAATCCTGTTTTCCAATCCCCAGTGTCCTCCTCAAGGCAAATAGGCCTTTAAACATATATATTACAATTCAAAAAAATTAAATGTGGGCATTATCAAAATAGAGCTGGTGACAATCCATTGATGCTGTAATTTTTCTGTAATTGTATTATGTCCTACACCAAAACCTCAATGATCTATGATTTGAAATTATGCAGGAGGAGCATGTGGCCAGGCATGACAGTGTCAACCTCCTGCAGCAAGTTTCCAATTTGATGTATGCCTGGATAATGAGAGGTCAGAAAGGTGATAAGGAGCGTGGCCAAGGGCCTCTTCTCTCTGAGCAGAGGTTGCTAGGCCTAAGCCACCTCTCTCTCCTACAACCAATACCACATTCATGACACTGGCTTCAGTATCTTTTTGCCTTTTACATAGACATTTGTTTTTTTAAATGTTCCGGGTGCTGCCCTAGGCATTAGGAATACAGCAAGCAAAGATATGCAGGTTGGGCCTTTGAGGCAGAGTAGAGAATACAGAGGAGTCAATGAAATAGTGGTACATGACACATTGTACAAGAGGAAATACTTAGTTCTACAAAAATATGGAAGACTTGTGGGCAGAGAAGACTTCTAGGTGAGCCTCTAAACATGATAACACACACAAACAAGATGGACATGGGGTTCAACATTCCAGACAAAAGTGAGAAAGAATAAAAAGAAAAATAGTAGGAAACTTCCAAGTGATACTTTGGAAGTACATAATACAAGACGGTGAGAGAGGAACCCCAAGTCCAGACTCCCAGAAGGCCTTGGGTGAGGGACTGTGGAGTTGGACACATGACTGACTGGCCTGGGGTCGGCCTCAGCTCTATCTTCTCCACCAGTGTGCCCACCTTGGCCTGCATCCGATAGACCAAAGAATCCAGAAGACTCTGTCTTGTCTCGCACTTCCTTTTCCCCAACACGACGCGTTAGATTTTTCCCATCTCTGTTCCCAAGATGTTTCGAGCAATAGGCTAAGTGCCTTCACACAATTAATGAGCCTGGAGTTACCGATCCAAACCTGAGACTCACGTCCTTAAGAATGTTTCCTCTTGGGATATTTATTAGCTCAGAAGACATGTGTGGGCAGAGCATGTTATTTAGTGACCTGTAATGCCTGAATAATGATCACAATAAATCAGACCTCATTATTATGTGCTGGAGAGCCGGACGGCCCAACTGGCTAGGTAATGAGGTCTAATTTAATGCCCTTGTATTATTCTGCACATGTTTTCTGGGAAGTAAGAGGTGGGTTTGGGGGAGTGGGTTGTGTGGATCCAGATGCCCTGGGATGTTCAGCAGTTACACCGGGAGGCTAGTGGCCCAAACATATGTTAGGAGTCCGGGAAAGAGTGTGGTCAGCAGTGCTTAGTTTCTCTCAGTGGGTTACAACGAAGCCCACTTCTTCGCACTGGCTTAAACAAGGAGAGCTGATGGTCAGAGCTAATTATTACAAACAGCAGCACCCTGGGAGCTATTTATTAGAGGTAAAAGGCAAGTTTCATAGGCAGGAAACACCAGCACAGACAATGAAGTCAGAATCTCCACACAGAGATATATAACTGTCCCAGGGCTAACTTCACACGCCAGGCTTCTCAGACAGGTCTGTAATTGAGTCTGCCCAGACAGTCAGAGCCAGGGGAGGCGGCTCTTGATCCACCCTTCTTAGAGCGTGGCCAGCCCTCAACTCTTTCTTGCTGGGAGGAACCTTTTGCCACTGCAATGCATTATTGTGGTTTTTAATTCTTCATGAACAGCCTTTCTGCATTACCTACCACCATCAGTTTGGACCGGTTCCATGCCAAAGTCAACAGAGAGATCAATTTTTAATGATATGATGCATAAAAATTTGTTCATGAAGCATCTAGAAATTGAAATCATTTGTCTTTTGCCCACCAAATTACAAAAAAATTTCCTGCTATTGGTTTCTTGTTGGATTAGACCTTTGAGTATGTGCACTCTCTAGATCCCAGTGGAACCCGCGACATCCAATGTTGATTACCAAGTGTATTATCTGTGTGCAACAGCAGGGACCATGCAGGCTGCAATGCTAAACATGCTTCACACTGTAATTCTCTCCCTCTCCTCTTTATCAGTGTCTAGCCATCTCATTTCTATGTGTGTCATGTGATTAAATCAACAAAGCAGACCACATACACTTGTGTATGTCTGGATACATGTAGGGCAGATTGGCCTCTGCATAAAAAGCCATGTTAATTAAGCACAAATTCACCCTGTCTTCCACATCAGCAATATGGCAGGTTCCAAGCATAGACAGATACCCACCTCACATCTACTTCCCCAGCTTTGGAAGGTAATTTAGGTAAGATTTTCTCCTCGGCAGTTAAGGGAGCTAAGGAGAGGCAACTTACACAATGGAAAGAGAAATTGAACAATATGGCTTAATCTATGGCCTTCTCAGGACCAAAGGAGACGCATTGCCAGAGTCCAGGAAGCCTGACCCTATGGAAAAATTCAATCAATTTTCATCTTTTGTCTGGGAACATCTAAGAAATTTTGGTTGAGAATGAAACTTTGAGCGTAGTTGTTACATAATATATTCAAATGTGATTAAATTTAACCAATAGATGTTTTTCTAAATAAAAGATTACTTTCTCAGTATTTGAAAGTGAAAGAGTTCTTTCTGTGTCTTGGTTTTCCATATTTGGTGCTGAGGATACTGAAGGGTTCATGTAATCCCAAAGAGGTGTCCTCATATGCTTGGTGACTGTTTCCATAAACATTTCCTCCCAGGAGCACAGTAGCTTCTGGAAAAGCAATCTTGCCATTACATTCCCATCCCAAGGTTTCAAAGAGATCCAGCTATAAGGATAACAATTACTCAGGAAAAACTTGAGGAATGTCCAACAATAATATCAGGTTAATTCTAGTCTCTACTTCTTTCATTCCCACAGCCTCCTCTCTTCAAAGTGATAAAACTGCTGAGTTTCAAGAAAGCGTGGCTTCCTCCCCACACTTTTTATAAGAATATTATAGCTTGTACATTCCAACATATTTTTTCTCTATGCTTTCCTTCCTCGTACTCTGTCATTAAAACATGCAAATAGTTTTTATTGTTTCAAGCTTAGTATGTATAGATGAAGGTTGTAATTCTGGCATAGATCTAATTAAAGACTCTATACTATACACTCTTTGCCAACTGCAAACTTTCCAAGACTTTTACAATCTTTTTACATTTCCGAAGTGATCTTCTATAAGGATCGCTGGCATCTGATCACCTGGAGAGATGTTGATCTCTCTAAGCTCTGAGCATTTTATGTTTGGAGACTACATGGTGGGCGCTGGCTGATCTGCACTCAATATACTCCTGCCCCCAATGGTAATCTACATTGAAGATTGTGAGAGACTTATAGTTCTTTTTTTCTTCTCAGCTCTTCATAATCTTCACTCTCCATCTACTACCTGTTATTCTTAGGCCATATTTCCACCCCTGTTTCTTTCAGAAGGTCTCAGGTTAATATCTGTATTGCTCAATGTTAAGTAGGTTAGAGTAGTTAAAATCCTAAAGGTTTAACAAAAAAAAAATCACAATGATTTAACAACAACAACAACAACAACAACAACAAACCCCTCTTACTTCACGGCATGTCACAGTCCAGTGAGATTGTTTCTGATTGGGATGCTGCTCTCCCTCTGAGGATGAGAAGACCCATACTCTTCCCTTCTCATTGCTCAGCATCTTTATTAAGCAACTCTCAAGAGAAGTCACTTCCTCCCCACCTAGCTGAAGGAGCAATGAGCACAGCCTCTTTCAGGTGGGAAGTTTAAAATAGGCCAGGTTGGAAAGGGGAACAAGTCATTGGCACTCATGTGTCCAGAGCTGAGCTCTTTCACACAGCCACTTAATCACATCTGAGGATGAATAAATGCAGGGAAATGCGTGAAGGAAAGGGCCACAGATTCCCCCGCCATCTCTTGTTCGTGGCTTTTGGACATTCCATCACTGATGGAAGATAGAGATTGGATTGAAAAACTGAGGATTTGTTGTCTACAGTCTCTCCCATTCCTGACATCTTGGTAAGAGGAAACTGCACCCACCCCTGGTGAAAGTATTTCAAGAAAGAAAAAAAAGATATGACCAAAAGACTCACCAAGAAATCATATCGCCTTTGTTACCATTGACACATGTAAAAGAAGTAAGCAACCGTTACAGGGAGTCAGGCGTGCACTGACCTGAGTGGTAGGTAACCCACAAAGTGTTAGCATCTCCTTATTGCCCAGCTGGGCTGGGCGTTTTGCTACAGACCTGCCATGCCACTTGACCCTTCCTCTTTTCTTCCCATGGTACCAGCATCAGAAGGAGGTTCACTGAAGACTCTGATTTGGCTGAGTTGGCCCAAGCAATTTTCAGGCATCATCACATCGATTACCTAGTGTGAGATACCAGTGCCACACACTGTGTGGACTTGGGTGTTTTTTTGCATATTCTTAACGGCAGGGATTACAGATACCAAAACTTTAGAAGAATGTGAGAAAGATTCTCAAGAAGTCATGACTCCATGGTGCCAGGAATCCAGGGAGTTAACGGTCACCAAGTTCCTGGGAGTAATCTGATTTTTATGGTAAACCCTTGGAGATCTTTTTTTCTTACTGTTCCTATTTTGAGTGTAACTTTATCTTGTTTGTTTTTATGGCTCCTAAGGCCTGGAAACCTTTAACACTGAGAGAGTTCTCAGATTTGATTTGGTCATCATTCAGCCAGTTTTGCCAATTCAAACCTGATTCTGAGGCCCTATGGAGGGAAGGAAACTAGAAGCTGAAAAAACATACAAGTACTGTTTACTCTTCTTCCCAGAACTTGTCACAAGGGCCAAAGGAGTAGGGATGGGTCAAAGAAAGAACTGAGTCTTCTGTAGTTTCTACATTCCTAAGAAGGGCTGCCATCTTTAGGCTACTCTTTACCCTTAAGGAAGAACAAACTGGATTCCACAAGAGACTGGGGTCTACCCGACTTCCTGTCACAGATCTTTAGCATACTCTTAGCCCACCACAGAAACATTTCCTTATGTAAGGTCCCCACTGGAGGCCTCAGTTCTCAGGGAAAAACCATCTGGGCCATTGTGTGGAGTGCTTAGATTGAAAGGCCTCATGTTCAAATCATTGGAAAGATCTTATTATTATACATTATTAGAATGCCTCATGCAGTTCAGCTGCTCTAGATGAATTTGAAGATTTGTTACACTTCTGGCTTCATTTCTTTATTCTCTGGCTTCCCATCTCATGTTCCTTTTCCTGATTATTATCTTCACAGCCAGTGGGCAGGAAGAGGAAATAAAAGCAGCACTCTCCCTCCCCTCGTGGGTGGAGAGGGGCCTCCTCCCATCTTCCTTAATATTCCCTTCTGAGAGACACTTGAGTGCAAGTTGATTGTGAAGGTCTGAGTTCAGACTCAATACCCGAGTGCTATAAGGCAGCACTTAGAAGGAGACTTTTGTCATTGATCATGAATAGGAGCGCATTTGGGAAATTTCAAGCTGTCCTCAAATGTGGTAGAAGCCTCACACGCAGAGGCCAGCAAGAGTCAGCGAGGCACTGCAGTGCAGAGCTGGCTGGGCACGCCCCAGCCCAAAGAGAAGGGTGGTCCCCCATGGGAAGCAGTTGCCATTCTTGCTCTGTTCAGAGCTACCAGGCCACATGGGGACCCACTGTTGATAGCTGTACTGATTTTCAAGGGAATCTGGGGGATCTTTTTACGAATTATCCCAGTATATAATGATGAAAACCAATTCATATCTTTGAAAATACATGGCTGGCCTATCCGAGGACATCTGATGGGAGATGCCTATGAGGGCTCAGGTTTGCAGCCTCTGCGAGTCTTTCTTTCCCACTACAAATAATTGAAAGCGGGTTATGACTGATCTGCTCTGCTTGTCCTCTTGTGCATTGCCAGTCATAGGATTCTCATGTGCAGTAGTAAAATAAAACAGTTCACATAAAGAACATATCACTAGGAATACAAAGTTAATTCAGTCTGCAGTGAAAAGGGAAAATCTGTCTCACCTCCTCATAAGAGGGTTGCCTTTTCTGAAAGTACTCAGCCTTCCTAGATATAATTTTCACTGAAAAGGGAAGCTCTTCAGAAGTCATTAAAATCCAAGAATTTGATCTGAGGAAGACAGGCAAGAAACACTAGGAGCCAGCAGCGCAGGGCAACGGTGGAGAATTCCTCTCTATTAGATCTCAAAAAAGATCTGCTGATTGATTAGAAAAAAAGAATTGCTTACATGCACAGGGAGTGGGAGGAGGGAGGAGGGGATGTGAAGGAAGCTGCTGAAAACGTGAAACAAAGCAACAGGCCTGTAAAGAGCCGAGAGACAACGGAACGGGACCCATCCCTGATGGGCTTCCATACAGAAGAGGGGAGGCTTTAAACAGGGGGAGTGGGCGGGCACACCAGTAGCTCTGTGCCCCTTTGGCCACAGAGTTTCTCAGAGTTTGGGGACTGATTATTTCAAATACTGAAGCCCTGTCTACTGAATTTTGGGTGTGGACAACAGCTTCCTCACCCTCAAATCTGTCCTCAGGTTGCGAATCACTAACATTATTAATTGGTCTGAATTTATTGTCACCAGACAAAGTTACTTGACATCAGCTGATTTCGTATAACATAACTCTCTTTTCAATAATTATTTCTGTTGATCCAAATTCTTTTAATAGTCCACATTTCTCCATAACAAAAAAAAAGAAAGAATAAAGAAAAAGATATTGGGGAAAAACTGAAAACAGTAATAGAGTGTTTGTTTCACATTTCTTTGATAGGCACATATGAAAATACACAAAAAAATTCTTCATCATGAAGAATTCTGCCGTCATGAAATTTACCTCTGAGTATTCATTTCAATTTATTTCTTAATAGAAATATTTTTAATATCCTAGGGATTGAACTGAAGGCTGTCATACTGAGCTACATCTCAGTTCCATTCCTGTCTTTAATTTTTTTTTTTTAATTTTGAGACAGTCTTGCTAAATCACCAAATTATCCAGGCTGGACTCACCTTGCGATCCTTCTGACTCAGCCTCCCAGAGTGCTAAGATTACAGGCACGTGCCACCATACCCAGCAGGCAATATTTCTTGATGGAAAAATTCCCTGTGGTGAGGCTTCTTTATAGTTTCCTTGAGTTCCTGCAGTTTGAGTTCTGGGAAAGCAGGGTTCTGGCTCCAGCAGAAGGAGCAATACCAACTGATGCCCACAAGCTCCTGCCTACCAGAGTCCCTGGAGCCTGTGAAGGGCCGATTTTACATTGATTGTTCTGCTGTTTGGGGGACTGAGGGTCTATCTTTCTTGCATAAAAACCATAATATGGGATTTTAAATTAAGTAATGAGTAATAACTGTAGAGCAATGTTTTTAAAAGTTTTTGATGAAATAGAAAATACAGCTATCGTGGCAAAGTAATAAAAAGCCTCTTCCAACTGTGCAGGCAAAATACAAGAAAAACACAAAAATACGTATAAGAATCTTCTCAGTTATGGAAGATTTTATAATCTTCTCACATGTAAAAAAGTAAAATTTCATATATGTTTCCCACCTATTTTATGAAAGCAACAAATAGAAATTAGAACACTTGAGATGTTTACTTGGTTCCACGTATGCTCAGCATCAGTCCTTTTTATAATTAAAATGAATTTCATAATTTACATATTTTTGATTTATGAAGTTGAGTGTCTTTGTCACCTGGACTTGGCAGTGTACAGGAAGGAGGAGACCCCGTAGGTTACGGGCTGACTGTGCCCACGGTGCAGAGGACTCCCACCCTGGACCGCAGCCTCCGCGCTGGGCTGCACTGCCCACAGGAAAGCAGCGATAAGAACAGTTCCTTATTTCCCTCCACTATTTCTCAAAGCCAAGTTCTTGATTTTCATGGAGAACAGGGTGGGGAGAGTTTTCCACATCGCATTTTCACATTTTCATCTATCTTCATTTAGACCCCTACGTTCTGGAGCTGGTGATGGATAGCCTCCAAACACATAAACACTCTCCACCTGTACACATGCACCGGGGACTTCGCTCTCATAAAGGCAGGATCAAGGCAGGAGGGAATAAATTCTCAAACCAGTGCACTCCTTAGTGGGAGTAAGTCCCCGGATGGGCCACGGCCATGGAAGGTGACAGTTTCTGGATGCTGTTAGTTTGCAGCAAATTGAACTTTTGTAGTTTTATCTATTACCAGAAAAGCTCTCCAAAAAAAAAAAAAAATGTAGCCAGTGGGGGAGAAAGAAGGAGTCCCACCGTCTCATTTTTAACAAGGACCAGCTGAAAAATGAAGGCGCGCACACACAAACCATCTTATGTCTGCCAATTCATTTCCTGGCCCCGAAAGGGGAGGGGGACCTCGTGTTTCCTCTTACGCAGGCCAAACATGGCAAAGCACCAAGGGAATTCTGAATGGAATCAATTGCACTTGTTACTAACTGAGTTTTCTTTTATTCTTATATTACCAAGGGCTGGATACTCAGCTGCAAGCAATTATAATGAAGAGTTACTGAGTAATGGTTTCCAGATTGCTCCATGATGCGGCATTAATTGAAAGGGACAATTTAAGAGCTTAGGCCATGTAAATGCATTTCTTATTCTGTCAGATTGAGAAATTTCTGAATGCAGAGGACTGAAATGCTCAGAACTGATAAACACTTCACAGTGCCCGTTTAAACCAGCATTTTCAAAACAAGTTCCAGTTTTTAAGAGAACTAAAATAAAGTGGTCAGCCTGTGGGCTTATTCTTTAGGATCAAGAAAATATTCTAAACAGCACATTTGCCCACCTCACTAGCAAGACATGTTGCACTGTCACTCGATTACTTTGTTGAATTTCAAAGGCAGTTAAGTTTTCAAGTAAACTTTTGTTTTTCAAGTTGCATGTTTATAATGCACATTGTAATACATATCCCTCTCTATGTGTATGAGTATGCTTTAAAAAAGTAAACAGCATTTAAAAACGTATGACACCTTTATATATGTGTGCTTGATTTAAATTCAAAATAGCATCTTAAACAGATTTGCATGCATATGAAAACGAACTGCAACAGAAATTACCTACCAAGTCCATGCAGGAAAGCTTGACTTTATCTTCTAAAAATGAATTTTAGGTTTCCCCACGCCCTGCTAAACAACATTTTCAAAGAGATTCTCTGGTAGGTCACATTAAGGACAAATATCAAAAGATCCGAAGTTATAAGCAAGCAAGGAAGACATTTTCCATTCCTTTTAAAAAGAAAAAACAGGAATACTAGCTTTTAAGTCTAATCTCGGACTTCTGCATTAGTAACTATTTGTCTCTGGAGAAAAACAAGAAGAGAGGGAAGAAAAGAGACAGGGAAAGCTGGATAAACAGATAAGTGGAAGGATGGATGGGTGGATGGATGGATAGACAGACGAGTGAAAGGAAAGGGACACAAGTGATTAAAGGAGAGAGGGCCACTATCACTTCTCTTCATTATGCGTTCTCAACCTGAATTGCCATCTGAGGATTGAACTTTTACCCTTCCTTAAGCCTCTCTCTTTCCCCTGTCTGGATTTGTGCAGAGGAGAAGCAGTGCTGATGGTGGACTTCTCGGAGAACCTTGACACAAACCATGCCGTGAGTGGCAAAATGGGCAGAAGAGAGACGCTGTCAAACTGGGTAAACTGAGAACACTCAACCAAAGAGGGTGAGAGGAAAGGTCTCTTCATTACTGTTATTGTTACACTGGCCCATTTTCACTCATTCAACAAGTCATGACGTGTCTTTCCCTTACATCTGTCACTTCAAATGTCAGCCAAGCACATAATGAGGATAAAGATACCTTAACTATTCATGGGCATTCCTTCACTTTTTGCAAAATTCCTAAACTATTTCTTGGATCAGAAAATTTCTTACTGAATTATTCATTCATTTAATAAAAGCTTTGAATTATTATCTGAGTCCTGCCTTTGGAATGGTCTTTGCTTGGTAACAGTGACAGCAAGTTCATCAACGTTGAAAAAGTTGGTGGTCTTTCTTGTACCTCAAAAGTCAAGGTCAAGCCCCATATGAATGTCTCAGACAGTGGTTCTTGAGATCAGTAATAAGGTAATCTAAATTAACTATTCAAATAGAATTATTAAGAATCCACAAGAACAGGAAAAGCATTTTTTACCACAAGGTGAAATAAGGGTGTCATATGTTTTTGTGTGTCTAATGCCAAAAAATACCTTTGTTTCAAACGATCCCTTCTCATCCACAAAATCTGCACTTTATGCCAATCACGTGTTTTGCCGCCCTTTCTTCTTTTCCACTCATGCTGAAATCTGAAATTTTCCCTCTATGTTTCAAAGCCCCATTATTCGTTTCCAAGATTTGAGGGGTCAAGATTTCTTTTTGCTACATAACACCCATTCATCTGTATAACTAATATATACCGATAAAAAACTCATGAAACAAAAATGTAAACATGTTTAATTTAAAAATAAACAAGCTGAACAGGAAGACTTAAGTCTGTCTCAATTGATCCTGTAATTTCCCATTGTGTGAACTGTACTGATAAAGTATCTTACATCACATAATAATTGTTCATAAAATGTAATAGGGGTGATCTTTCATCCAGTTGTTTTCTGGGCTGACACTATTCCTAGGAACAAACACCTGAATAAGTGCGGTGAATTCTGGGCCGAACAGTTCTGTTAAGAGCAGATCTTGGGCTGGACTGGTTTGATGAAATAACTCATTTAACATCCAATTAAGTAAGTGCCCTCAGTTCTCCCTTTAGGTCGGGGAAAAAACAGTAAGAACATATTCTGTTTTGATAAAATGGTTTAAGCTGACAAAAGTTGGAGCAAGTACCTACACACCTAATTGAATAATATGTAAGTGTGACTGTCATCCCAAAGGGTTATCGTAATCTTGGATCCTGAACATAGACTTCCTTTCAACAGCTTTACAGAAAAGCATTAATGCAGAATTTATTAGTTTTCAGTGATAGGTTTGGAAGTTGATTTAAAGGGTCAGTTTTTTTTTTTAAGTTCCAAAGTTGTTAAAATGCAGATAGTATGCAAAAAAATGCCCAATTTCTTACACATCCGAAAATTCAAAGTTGGCAACTTCATACTGACACTAAGGAAGTTTGCTTAAATCAGTACCTATGATAATTCCTGTGTTTACAGGCTCCATTCATGCAAGTCGGGAGCAACATTTGAGAGGGATTAGCAATCAGAAATTGAAAATCTACCATCAACACACAAGCTTGCTTTTTCATTTTGCACAGATCATAAAATACTTAACGCGGACCAGACCCCTGTCCGGCAAACGTTCACATTCTAATTTTTAAAAATAGCTTTTATACATGATCACTCTCTACAATAAAACAAAGATTTGTTTATAGCTACAATTTAATTAAGAACCTTTCAAAGAGAAAGATCTGGAAACCAGGGATCTTATTTTTTGCTTCTCTTTTTTTCCTACTATGTTGTTTGTTTATTGGTTTAATTTTCCCTGAAGTAAAAATACACTTTGAAATGTAACATGTCATTATGTAATTTGTAGTAACAAAGTGCAGGCCCTTGCACACGACAGCAAACAGGACTGCTCCAGCCCACAGGCCATCCTGTGTCCACTGCCCCCTTCTCAATCTGATTAACAGCCTGTATAAACATGCAGCCAACCAGAACACCGGCCAGTGCACTATTTGGTCAGCCATAAACCTGCCAGCCCCATTATTCGTTTCCAAGATTTGAGGGGTCAAGATTTCTTTTTGCTACATAAGCACAGACACGGTGGTTTTATGCAGAAATCTTAATTTGGGGGAAATGATCAAAACTAAGACAACATGGCCCCAACGGAGATGGGAAAGGGCTGACCTTCATTTGTGTTAATCCCACTCCCCACCCAAGCAGAGAGAGATGATCTCATTGCTGAAGGAGCAACGCTTCATAACATACCCCTGAAATGCAGGGGGCAGCTGGTCAGAGAGGCAACACCCTAACTAAAGAAAAAGCTAGGAGAAAAAAATTAGATTCTATTTTGCAGAGAAATTTTAAATTGTCCACACTGATTGTAAAAAGCCCACTTTGACGTCCCTGGGATGAATTTTCTCCACCAACATGTTCTGTGTTGGTGCAAGAAAAACAATTGCATGTTCTGATGGCACGGAAATCAGACTTTATACAAAGAGGGGTCTTGTTGGCTTTTAAAAAAATTCTCACTATTTTCGTTGCTTTTGGCAATAAGACTTCAGATCCTTCACATAATAAAAATTTCAAAATGTTCAATATAAATCAAATAATTAGTAAGAAAAAGTTACATTTTTAATTATTCTTAAGGAGTACCCTCATAAGATTGCAGACTTGTTTTTTCTGGGTGAGGACATTAATGCATAACTTTTGAAAAACTGACACATCGTTCTTGTACACAGAGGGTTCAGTGGGATATTTCAACACGTTTAATACAATGTGAAATGACTATAGTTCACTGTTGAGACTATATAACATTCAATTTTTAACAAAATTGAATTATTTTTAAAATTCTGCCTCTCAAACCTAAGCTAGTGGTATTGGGGTAATGACTGCACCGACTTAGCTGTCGTGGAGACATCGCCACTTTGGCTCCTTCTCGATGGCTTTCTGGTTACCATGGGGCATGGGCCTAGCAGCAGTTCCTCAGAGTCCTCATCTGTGTCCGAGTCTAGTCCCTTAACTTTGAATCTGTACTTCGTTTGAAAAACAAACATGGTGGGCCATTTTACCACACTGCCAAGGATCCCCCCCTCCCCCCCACCGCATCATCAGTATTTTGACGCTCTTCTAAGAACCTCCAAGTTCTATTCTGGGTGATTTCCTGCTACAGTAATTAATAATTAGACATAATGAAGGTTTCACACAGAATGAGAACATTTATAGGCATACTGAAAGATTTGGGTCTTGCTTTTCAGGCCCTATGCAAAACGCTTTTCATTTCATTTAATACAAAACCCTGTGAGTTGAGCACAAGTTTCGCAAATTAGGAAAACGAAGCACGAAGCTTCAGAGGTTTGCCCCAGCCTCACAGCAAGTGACTACAAGGACTGGGGCTGTCACCTGGGCAAACCAACCCAAGGGCGGATTCACGAGCCAGGTATGATGGTGCACACCAAGGTAGTGGAATCCCCGGCGGGCAACCGAATGACTTGGCAAGACCCTGTCTCAAAATAACTTTGAAAACAGGGGTTAGGGATGAGGATGTAGGAGAAGGGGCTCAGTATGAAAATTTTGGGCTCGGTACCCAGTACCACAGAAAGAGAGAGACAGAGACAGAGAAAGAAGGAAAGAAAAAAGGAAGGAAGGAAGGAAGGAAGGAAGGAAGGAAGGAAGGAAGGAAAGAGAGAGAAAGAGAGAGAAGGAAAGAAGGAGAAAGAAAGAAAGAAAGAAAGAAAGAAAGAAAGAAAGAAAGAAAGAAAAAAAGAAAGAAAGAAAGAAAGAAAGCAAGCAAGCAAGCAAGCAAGCAAGCAAGCTCTGGTTCCCCTTCTGGACATAACTATTATGTCTCCCAGCCTTGAGGCCTTGTGCAGAGATGACAAGGAACCACACACCCTCTGCCCTGTGATCCCACTTAGAGAGTTGGTCGGGGGGTGGGGAAGCCAAGACTTGAAGGATTATTCCTTTCCAGGTCTGAAAGCTTGGAAACATTTACTCATGCCTCTAACTTTTTGTTCCCTCATTGGTGCAAAGAAAAAACTTTGCACGATTCAAATGAAATGTCATTTGGAATATTGAACTTCTAGAAAGTTTTTTTATTCTTTTTTCTTTCTATGCATATCAGTTCTTCCACTTTGGGTTAGGTTTTTGTCATTACAACTTTACTAACATAACTTGTAAAATTCTATTCCCAGATGCAGTTTAATAAGAAGGTTATCTCATCTGGGAAGAGGAGAAGGAAGGAAGGAACAGAGGAAAGAAGGAAGAAAATAATTAAAACAGAATATTTTAGTACATATACATTAAATCCATTGGGTCCCACTGAATTAAGTATGCTCTCACTCTGAAAAACAAAGTAGGTCTTCTAGGTACATTGAAAAGTGGCACCCCTCACTTACTCCCCAAGCCCCAAGATAGTTCATAACGTTCAGCATTTGATAATGCTCACTTCAGAAATATATGGTCACTGCACAAAGACAACCCTTTTGTCATCAGGTCAGGTCAGAGAAGAACAGAGACATCAAGGAAACTTCCTCTCTGATGAGACATTTACCAAACCTGTTTGTTGCGCCTCTCCATTACAGCCAGCCTGCAACCAACTCTCAACTTCTGGAACAAGGGAAACGAGCAGAACTACAACGTGAATGCTGCAGATGATTAGTCCAATGCTATTCCAACTCCATGTTAAATAACCCTGACCTAAATAAAAAATCACCAGAGATCTCCCTCTCCTTGGAGCGACAGAAAGCAAGGGAACATCCGACACGATGTTCTCCAGTCTACTCATCTCTTTCAAAACATCTCAGCGTTTTCTCCACCGCCAGGTCTCCTGAAACCTGCCCGTGAGCCCTTGGGTAGAGTCAGGCCTTAAAGCTTCTGATGTTCAATTTGTTGTCAATAAGGAAACAAGTGCCTCTTCCCAAAGCCCCTTGGAATAGAAGCATATTCTACTTTCCTTCACAGGCCTGAGAACTACCTGTACCTCAGCACACACCAAAGACCATTTTTATTCACAAAATCAAGCTCTAGTAATCTGTCGAAGAGGACAGATTCCCAAATGGGGTTTCATGTAATCCTCGCCTTTGAGATCATCCATGCTCATAGCCCAGTATTTATACAAGATGAAATGATTTACAGCATCGAGCCCTGGAAACCTGAGGGCAACTCCAAAAGGCAAGAGCATGTTGCCGAGTCAATCACTCATCCTGCCAAGGAAGCGTTTGTGTTTCCAAATGGTTATGAGACACCATTCTATCCAGGGCAGAGGGACTGTTGAAGAGGCGGGAGGTAGGTGGGCCACACAGCCAGCCTAGATCGCTGGAGTGTCTGGCTGGGCACGTCCACCCCAAAGCAGACAGAGTCCTGGAGGGAGGCTCATGTAAACAAAGCAGGGAGATGGTTTCAACTTTGCAGTGAGGTGCATCCTTTCCAGATCAAAGCCGGCTCCAGAGAGACAGCCCAGTGGAACAGAATGTCCTTTCTGTCATATACAGCTCTGGGGGAGATCCGAACTGCAGCCACATCCTTGTCACCTGTGTCCAGTGGCTGCCACACAGCAATTCTCAAGAGAGAGAGAGAGAGAGAGAGAGAGAGAGAGAGCACCTATAGCTGCCTAAGCAGCAGCAGATCAGTGCAAAGACAAAGACAGTGCAGCGGACGTGGGGGTCTAGCTTAAATAATGAAAGCTGAGATCAGAGAGTTTGAGTAAAACTTGCATCCTGCCAACCCTAGCTATCTGTGCAGCACAGGAAGGGGGTGGAAATGGGTACAGGGTAGTGGCTGGCAGGCAAGTTCTGAAGCCAGGTTGCCGGACTTTAGTGTTCTGTTCTGCTACTTTCTAGCTGTGTGATCTATGCTTTAATTTCCTCACCTGCAAAATGGACCTAGTGTCTAGGAATTAATGGGTGAGTAGCTCATAAGGAAGGGTTCGGAATGTTACTATGGTTACCTAAGTTCACAGAGCCCTAAGTTTCAACCTGGGTCTATCACTAGTTTTGTGAATTGAGGGAAATGACAGTCTTTAGATGAATCCCCCGTCTATAAAATGAAATTTACCACCCTCGTGCAGCAGTCTTGCACCATTGTCATGGTGATTTGATTTTACATGATGCATAGTAAGAATTCAATAAGTGGCAACTCTAATCATTACCATTTTTCCTGGTTTCCAGTGGAGTGAAGCCCTCAGGCCCGAATAGGCCAGAAGGAAAGACCTCTGGCCAGTAAACTTTTGGATCTTCTTATGCCCTCAAACCTTCATCTATATGTAAATGAGATACAACCCTGGGGATGACTGAATCCTGGGTGTCTTAAATACACAATTTATTCTAAGTTTGAAAAGAGAACCTGGAAGTGCTCCCAAACTGAACATCTGCAGGCAAAAGGATGACGAAATGTATTAGTACTGAGGAATAACTTTCTCCTGTCTTCTTGGAAAACATCTGGGGTATTGCCCTCCCCTCCGCCCATTCCCCCACTTCCCACCCCAGAGCTGACTCTTGGCTGACAGTTTATCAGAGATAAATGGAAACAGCTGGGGCCAGACAAGGCCAACTGAGTGTGAGCAGGTGAGGATCCCTTGGGGATATATACCACTCAGTATTTCTTTTCCCGTTCTAGGAAGGGTGGAAGCATGACAGATGGTAGGTCTCACTTTCTCATTCATTCATTCATTTATTCATTCATGCATGCATTCATTCATGCATCCATTCATACATTCAAAATAGCCTCCCGAAGTCCACTCTGCTCAAATAGTTCAAAGCCTGAACTACTAGGTGCCTGAGATAGTTACTGATCTTGCTTTAAGGCATTTTCGTGCAAAGACATTCAGGAGCTAACTCTATTTTGGTCAAATCTCTAATTGTCCTCTCTTTTGTCAAGCCAAACTCTCTCCAGCTACCATATTTCATCTCTACAGAGATGTAAGACCTAATATAATCTTTTTGTAACCTCCAGCCATTCAAAAATATATTATTACCATATGCACTACAACAACCTCCTCAAATGAGAAGACTTTAAATTTCCTTTTCTCCCATGTCCCTTTCTCATACAAAACTAAACAGTCCTCATCTTCTTTAACCTTTTTCAAAGGTCTTACTTGCCTTCCCTTTAGTTAGCTGGCTCTTTCTATTCTCTCAACTCATTCCTGCCACTTCTCACCACTCAGAAACCAAACTTGACATGGAAGGCTCACAGTTGACAAGAGCGCTACCTGCTCCGGAGGTAAAAATAGTCCAACGTGTTTCCATACAACGGCCACCTGGGTCCCAGGCAAACTTCCTAATTTTCTGGGTTTTGGTTTCCTCAGCTATAAAAACTTTTATTATTATTTTTTTTTTATCATGGAGAACAAAACCTACTAAGGTGGCACTAAAAACACTTCCAGCAGCCAATGGAAATTTCCCCAAAGAAATGAATTCCGAAAGATACAAGAAAACTAACCAGGTAAAAGAGGAGGACAGATGAGACAAGTCCTGCCAAAAACAAGTGCATGTACAAAGATCATGAGAGCCAAACTGGTAAGGACCCATATGACTAGATCCCAAAGAACAAGAGGGAAAGGCTCTGAAACAAACTGGGGAGGAGGGAGGGGAAAGTAAGCCGGGGGAAGGATTCTGGTCTTTGTCTTAAAGGTCCTGAGAAAACGACAAAGTTATGAATCAATTTGCCTATTTTTTAAAGGAAACTGCCTGCAAAATAGGTTGGACACAGAGTGGATGTCAGGAGGGCAGAAGAGCTTGAGGTAATCCAGGAGGACAATTGCAAAAGCTAAGACCATAGTGGTATCTGTAAGGATGGAGAGACGTGGATGGATTTGGAAATGCGAGTCAGCAGCACTTACTGATTCAGTGGATATGCAGAGAAAGAGGGAGGTGTTGCGGCTGCCCGCCAAGGGCCCGGCAGGCTTCTTGTTGGATGGTGGGGCTGTTTACTGAAAAGGGAATGCTGGGGGAGGACTGGGTTTTGAGGGAGAAGGTATGAGTTCAGTTTTTGGACATGCAGAGTTTGAAGTGCTGCAAGATGGCCAAGTCAAGATGTCGAATAGGCAATTGGATTTATGATCAGGAGCTCAGAGCATAGTCAAGGCTAGAGATATAAATTTAAGAGTCATCAGCATATAGATAATAATTAAAACCATAAGATTGGACAAGTTCACAGAGGGAGGGTGTAGAATGTGAAGGAGACGAAGGCAATGGATCAAGTCTTGAAATTCTCCAATATTCAGCAGTCAGGAGGAGGGAGATGAGCCAGGAAAAAGGCTGCGAAGAGTCCCGAGAGATGGGAGAAAATTAGAGTGCCAGGTCAGGGAATCCAAAGGCAGAGGGCGTTTTAAGAAGAGAATGCCATCAAAGAGGCTGTTGTATCCACGTATCCTTAAAGACCTAGGCCAGGTTCATTCCTACCAGACTTCCAGATTTATATGCAGTCCCAAGCTTTTCCAACTTGGAATTTTTCCAATTTTCTTATATACAACTATAGTTTATTGGTGCAAGTTATGACCAAAATTTCTATCCAATGGGATCAGTACAGCAGCAAGGGGTTACATCTGACTTTTCCAGAAGCTTCTGCTATATAAAATGCAACCAAGACTTAGGAGAAAAAGAGGTGGTGGGAAAGAAGGACAAATGAAACATTCAGGGATTATTAATCAATTCTGGTCACTCTTATTTGTTTATTTGCTGATAGGAAGTTCTTGATCAGCTTTCACATAGAGCCATTTTTACCTCTATTTTATAAACCTTGAAATGGTTGGTATTTAGATTCGTAATTCACGGTAGAACGAAAAGAACCCATGGGCATAGCTCAGTTCATGGAGCTCTTAGGGAGGGAGATCACAAAGGCAGGCGAAAATTGTTCCAGGACACTCAGTGATCATTTGAAAACAGATTAAAATCTACAGGAAGCAAGCAACAGAACAAAACAATTAGAGTAGGCCGAGTCCATCTCGTTAAAGATAAATGCAACATGATGGCATAATGTGTATTAACACCAGGGTAACCAAATAAATTTTAAATAAATGTTTGTTGCAATAAAATGGAGGGGGGAGAGCCTATCATGTGTGTTTCCACATCTTCCTCCCTTGAATTTTCTGTAAACTGGTATTTAATAGCAAAAAGTACTCAAGTTTAATTTTCTGTTAAGAATTCATTATAGAAACCGTTGTAATCATCAGACTGTTGTGAGCTGTTGGGATTGATTGGTGGTCTTCAGTACTGTCAAACTTCTGAGCCATTGCGAACTTTCCTGTTGGCTTCTCACCTCATGTTTTTCACTCATCAATTATCATTCCCTAGATGTATTATTTCATTTGAAGTTGAAAACTGAAAACTGTGGTAAACTCTACAAAACAAATGACCTATTTCTCAACAAATAAACTGCAAAAAAAGTGGAGAAAAGGGAGGCATGAAGGACCCACAGATTTAAAAAGATTTGTTTTGTAAATAAACATGGATCAAATAGGGAAATACTTAAACTGACTGGAGACCTGATCCTACTAAGGAATTATTATTTTTAGGTGTAGTATCAACATTGCATTATATATTTTCAAAAGTTTGTGTCTTATATCAGGAACACACTGAAGAATGTAGGGTCCACAGATATGATGTCTGGTATTTGGTTCTAAATAACTCCAGTGGGCGGGGATGCTGGGCTCTAAAGGAGCTTGGGGAGTGGGCTTGGGGAGAAAGGCAACAAGCTCAGCCTTGTGCTGCTGTTAAAGCTGGCAGCAGGTTCACAGTCCATGTCCTCTACTGGCAAGGCATGAGATGTTCCTAGAAGAACTTTTTTTAAAATAAGACATTTTTTCCATCTTGTTATTTTGAAATAAAATATTTTAAGGTGTCATCTTTAGCAAACTGAACTTTGGAACATTAGAAATAGACGACTTGGAAAGTTCAGTGGTGAATATGGAGATGAGAAGCAGCACGTGGGATGGTGGAGGCGTGCCTGCGTCATCATCAGTGGCTGAGACAATCCGTTAATCAAAGCATGGGGAAGACGTCACTCCCCGCCTCTAGGCAACAGAGGTTCAAGGCCTCACGCGGAGTGGATGTCTAATTGGAACTCTACGGACTTCCATTCAGAACCCTTGGAACCTGAATCCCAGCGTCTTCCATAGGTCTGCACCTCTGTTCCGGAAGACAGAGCTCTTGGAGCTCTGAAGGTTGAAACCCAGTCTTTTTACTTCCTTACTCCTTGTTCCCTGATCCCTACTCCAGAGAGTCAACCCACTTGCGTGCTGACTGACTTAGGTCAACACCAGGAAACAGAAAAGCTTTAGAAAGATTTTTTTTAAATTCTAGTGAAATTCAAATCAGAGTGAACTCTTCATTTCTGACCAGCCCTTGATTCCCACAGTTCTTTGCTTACAGAGCTTGCGTAACCTTTGAGCAGCTATAGCACCGACTAGTTAATTAACTTTTGAAGGCCCAGCTGTGTTTCATTCGCCTGTGGATGCCCGGCTTACCCTGAGGTGTTCCACATGTTCAGTGACCATGATGCGCGAGGCCTGCAGACAACGTACTTGAGCCCAGCCCTTAGCCTTCCAACCTTCTTTCACTGGTCATCTCCCACTGTCGCACCTCTGTCTCCTTCCTGTCACCTCTACTTTTCCCACACTTGCGTCTTCTTTTCCAAGTCAAGAAGCAAGAACATCAGGGAAAACATGGATCAGTTTCACACTCAGGCCTCAGACTGACTCCACAGCTTTCCCTGTGCCAGGTTATTTGGCTGGTGATGACTGAGTGAGATGAAAATCTCAGCCCTCCCCATGCATCCTCCAGCTCCCCCCGCCTCCCATGCCCACCACAGCTTTCTGGATCAACAGACCCCTCCTTCAATCAAAAGGAGCTTTATAAGGGCAACAGATGCCATCGGACCTCACAGGCAAATAAATATGGCTATTGAACCAATTTTATGTCACACTGTGCATAATTCAGGAAATTCGATTACGGTTTCCCCAGCAACCGTAACACAACTTTAGGCCTGGCCCACCAGGCCTTGTTTTCTGATGCCTTCATGTGGCTGGGGACAATTCAATCTGGCAGACTTACAACTGTCATTGGAAACCTTACAGGGTCCTCCTAAATCTTATACTTGCAAATTTAAAGCTATTTTTCAGCATTTGGTATAAAGACTTGAGGGGGTGGGGGGGGGGGGGTGCGGGCATTAAAATAACTCCAGAGACAGATAGGTACGGAATAAGCAAGCACCATAGACACAAAGCCAGAAGCTAGCGACGCATCGAAGCGTAGAGCAAGCAGGGTTCTCAGAAAGTGAGATGTCCAGATCAGACCCGCCTCTGGCCCTGTCGCCTAAAGCAGGGGTCATGAACTTGGGATCTGTGATGGCCCCAAAGAGAAACCAGTGACACAGTGTTTGGGATCATGGATTCTGGTGCCAAACTTCACAGGTTTAAATCCTGCCCAGCTCTTCCATGTGTGTAGCTACGTGGCCCTGGGAAAAGCACTTCCCTTCCCTGTGCCTCAGTTTCTTCATCCATAAAACAGAAGTAATGACAGCAGTAGAGTCCAGGGTTATTTGATTAGTTTTGCTTTGGCACAGAAAGCATTTCTAGACCTCCAGGCAGGATTTACTCATGACAGCACTTAGTTATTTTTCATGACCCCACTTGTAATTCTGTGCCTGAGCCAAGATCAGAATTGGGACATGTTACATATGCACTACCTTGAGTTTGTTCATTTTTATTTTCTTAGCAAACTGTATTTCTTTTTCCACTCCTCACTCCTCCGTGAACTTTAATTAAGCCTTCCCCCATCTACAGAGTAGGCAAGGGGTAGGCTTGTTTTTGAAAAGACTCACAAGCTTGCCTGGCAGCAGGCTTTTCCCCAGCTTGACAGTTCCTCTGCAGCTCCGAGCTGCTGATTTATAAGACACTGAGCTCATTGGCTTCATCCTCTGTTCTCCCCTAGTCGTTTCTCAAGCGAGTCACACTGGCTGGAAACATCTGAGAAAGAAATTTACTGGGAGATGCACAGACAGCCTATTCACATTTCATAGCTTCGCAATCGCCTTGCCTTCCCTAGAGGGGCAGTGAGTGGTAGCCAGCTAACTCATGCACAATTCCCAGCTAGTGTGCCTGCCCCCGTCACCCAGCGCCCTGGTACAGACAAGCCCAGTCCCCTCCACACTCAGCTTCCTTGACTCTGATGCTAAGTGGCAGAGTTAACACAGCACACACTGTTCTCAGGCCTTGCCCAGCCTTGCCTGTGACAGCGCGATTAGGCAGGGAAATACGGACAGGAGGCACCCAATGGATTTAGTGACTTAATTGTCTGAGCACTTAAAATGCAAGATTAATTCCACTTTAACTGTAGTTGCTTCTTTCTCATTAAAAGGAATCTGTTTAAAATAATTCATTTGAATAAAGACCTAATAGAGGCTCAAAAGAATGCCTTTGTATGACTCACCTGCCTCCTCTCTCTCCTCCTTTCTGATACCCTTGCACACACGCACAAATTTGATTTTGAAATAGACAACCGTCTAATCCAAAACTGGCATTTCCCACTGAACTCTCCATTTGCTGTTGGAGTAATCTGCAATGGCTACTTTCTGTGTCGTGTTCTCAGACATGCCTTGGTCAATTAGTACAATGTCACAGTCGTGGGTAGTTATTGTAACTCCAGCTGTGAG
This sequence comes from Ctenodactylus gundi, assembly GCA_004027205.1. Lineage (NCBI taxonomy): Eukaryota > Metazoa > Chordata > Mammalia > Rodentia > Ctenodactylidae > Ctenodactylus > Ctenodactylus gundi. The sequence continues at coordinate 246,314 of PVKB01001192.1, read as the reverse complement.
CTGTTAATAATAAACTTGCCCAAAGGATAATCCTGCCATATGTTGGGTGGTCAATCAGGACTGAAATATGCATTAGGAAAACAAAAAGACTCCTGTCAACAGTAAGCGGGTATAGGTCATTGGTTAGGATGCTGGCGTGTGACAAGTATGGGTTAATGTTGTGTCAATGGCATCCTTGGCTTGCTCATACTCTATGATGTTTGTCCTGAGACACAAAGACACAATAACTAAAATGCTACAGCTGGAATTTGAAGACAAGTAGAGAAAACACGGTGGAATGTACGACTTGGGTTGGGGAACAGAGATTTGTTGAAAAGAAACATATCTCAGATTCTTGGGTACAAAAGAGACAGATCTGCGTTTTGGTCATGGGAAATGGTCTGTGTGCTACAAGGCAAATTTTATTTAAGGGAAGTTTTGAGGCAAGGTAAAAAATAAAAGCTGACTTGTCTCAAATGGTGAAGAAGGAACAGTAACCCACATGGGTGATTCCAATTAATTTCTTCCTCAGGATCAAAGCACTTGATTATTTCAGTTCAGATTTGAATTCTGATGTCGGGGATAGGGAGGCATGGGTGGGAAGGCTCCTCGAAAATTGTATAACCTTGGTACAAAAATCAAATGGAAGTAGCAACAACACATTTACTTGTTTCAATGCCAAAACTTATCCCTGTATATGTCTGGCTTAGGTACATTTTTTTTTTTTAGTTACTTTTTCATTGCTGAGATACGATTCCTGGAGCCAACAACTTAAGGGAGGAAAGATTTTCTTTACCATACAGTTTCAGGAAACCTCGGTCCTCCTGGGCAATGGTGGCGCGGCCTGGCAGAGGCCTAGCCAAAGAGAGCAACTCACAGCGTGGCAAAACAGGAAGCTAAGAATAAGAGAATGGCAGAGCTAGCATGCAGCCTTCCAGGTTGTGCCATGGTGACCTGCCCTTTCTGGCCAGGCTCCGCCTCTCAGCAACACAGGAAATCAATGAGTTAACCTTCATGACTGCATTACCTTCCAAATGTGAGACTCTGGGGGCACATGCAGATCCAAACCATAATAATTTCAAAGTCTCATCTGAAGTGGCAAAGCACTAGGGGAGAATGGTAAAAAAAATCATGCCAATTATCTTGGCAGCTTCATGAATTTTTGTGTGTTTAAATCAGGGATCCCCAACACGTAGGTCACACACCGGTCCTGGTTCTCAGCCAGCCAGGAATCAGATTGCAGCACTGGAGGTGAGGCTGTATTTACAGCTGCTTCCCGTCCTGGATTTACCAACTGAGCTCTGCCTCCTGTGAGATCAGAAGCAGCATTAGATTGCAGCATTAGAATTGTTTACGTGAGGGATCTCCTTACGAGAATTGAACGTCTGATGATCTGAGGTAAAGCGCAAGAGGTGACGCTAGCACCATTCCCAACTTCCAACCCGTCCATGAAAAAAACCTGTCTTCTACAAAACTATTCCCCGGTGCCAAAAAAGGTTGGGGACCACTGGCTTAAATGACACGTTCTAAATATGACTGGTAACACATAAGGACACAGATTTTGAACAGTGTCCAGCTTTTGCATCACTGCTGTTCTTAGTTCAATAGTTTCTAGCTGAAAATCTAGGACAAAGCTGAACGTGTAACTTTTCCTTTGAGTTCAAACACTTCCATGGACCCTCTTCAAAGACCTCCCTCTTTCATTTCCACTTTTTAAAAAATATTTTTTCCCCTCCCGGTTTAGAAGTGTAATGACTTAATTTCTGCTAAAGTTCCTTTCCATAGGAAGGAAGAAGTTGTTTTCCCCCACTAAAAACAGAAGACCTTTCAATTGCCGTTTGAAAAGTAATCACCCTATAAAGGCCTTGTTAAAAGCCTGGTGTCCTATTTACTTGCTGAGAGCCGGACTTGATTACTTGGTAATTATTGAACTGCAGTCTTTCCTGAGGAAGTGCTCCCTTCCAGGAAAGCAGTTTTGGGGGTTATGCCTTCCTCATGGAGGGGGTAAATTACACTTCCTTCCTCCCCTTTCATTTCTAGATTTGCCTTAAATTTGTGGCAATCCAGTGAAGACAACGCTCTCCTGGTATTTACACATGAGCTCATGTATGCAGTATTAGATACTTTCTTTTTTGCTGGGACAAAATACCCAACATCCACAATGTAAGGTAGGAAAGATTGATTTAGCTCACAATTTCAGAAGGTCTCACACAGTCCATTCATAGTCGGCCATCAGTGGTGGAACCCCATGCTGCTCACCCCATTAGACAGAAACCAAGTCAGGTAAGTGCCAGGCCAATGTGTGGAGACTCAGACAAGACTAAAGCTTTCCCACTGAGAAGCTGTAGCGAAGTTTCTTCTTTCTTCCTTTAATTACTTCAAGTTACCAGTTGGTGGAAACCACTCCCTCAGTTCCTGGCCCACAAGTCAACAACACACACACCTGAAAGCTCTGCCCTGGGCACCCCCAGTCACAACAAGTTGACACAATCTTTCTAAGTCGAACCCCAAGCACCCACCCCTTTCAGCTACATTCTACATCCCAACAGCACACAAATACATGAGGTTTTGGGGGGACACTCAAGATCCAGATCATAGTATTCTTCCCCTGACCCCCAAAAGACGCATGTATACCTTCTTATGAGTTGCCAGTCTTAACAGTTTCAGCATTGCTAAAAAGTCCAAGTTTAAAGTCTCCTCTGAGACTCAAGGCAAACTTAACTCTGAGTTCCTGTGAAAACCAGAGTTAAACACTTCCAACATATGATGACACAGGGTAAATATTCCCAATCCAAAAGGGGGGAAAAGAAGGATAGAAAGCAATTGGGCCAGAACAAATGTTAAATCAAGCAGGGCAAGAATTAAATCCTACAACTCCATGTCCAGCATTTGGGGTAAACTGTGGCTAGATGTGGGCTCCAATAAGCACGAGTAGCCCTGCCCCTACAGCGTTGCTTCCAACTACAAACTCCATTTCCTCTCCTTTGGGCTGACTCCACTCACAGCCCGTGTGCCTTTCCTTGGGGAATGGTCCATGCTCCTGGCTTCTCCAAATATCTGAGGTCCCACTGCACCTTAGGCTTCTCCTTTACAACCTTTTGTGCTACCCTCCGAGAGACACACTGCCTGGTCCCTAAAGGCCTTCCTCTGAAATCTGGGTGGAATCCTCCATGACCCCACAATTCCTGCATTCGGCATGCCTATAAAACCAGGACGACGAGGATGTTGCCAAGGTCTAACACTGGCTGGAGCAAAAGTTTGGCCCTCTGGCCTTTGGCTGCAGCAGCCTCCAAGTGCCTGGATGGATGAATTCCAGGCATCTGAACTCTGGCAAACATTTCTCTCTTTGTCCCAACAGGATACCCTGGGGAACCCTTCTCAGAGCAAGGTCCTTTACCTTTCCACCCTTTGATTGGTAAAAAGTGGGATCTTGCTGATGCCTGAGACTTCCTTAAAGCATCTTTTTTATAGTCCTGATTTAAAGTACTTGGTTTGTGTTTAATGCTAATCTCTTTAACATCCCTGTATTCTTTTGCTCTATCTCTACAGCCCCTTCCAGGATTGCAAAATTGCAAACTTTTCACATCATTTTTTTTTCTCTGTCATATTTTTTCCTGATTTTCAGTGTACTGACAGCTAAAAACTACAACTAATACCCACGTGACAGTCTGAACATTGGGCTGCTTTGAGATTTCTTTTACCAGATTATGTAGTTCACTGTCCTTAATCTCAGTTTCAGCCAAAGTTTCTGGACAAAACACTTTTTGCCAGGTAGTAGTGCACATGGTTTCTAGACCAATTGCTAATATAATTCTCCTTTCCATCTGAAACTTTTGGAGTCTGCCCTTTATAATCCACACTCTGTCAGCATTCTGATCTTTGGGTCTGTGATCAGAATCTTCCAACAAACTTGGCTGAGAGCCGTGCAGTGCTTCTTCAGCCAGCATCTTCAAATCTTTCTGAATTCCTCCCACGAACTGGATCCCAAGGCTTCCAAACCACATGATCATGTCAAGTCACAGCAGTGACCCCAATTTCTCTGGTACAGATTTCTGTCTTAGTTACTTTCTCATTGCTGCAACAAAATACCCAACATCCACAACTTAAGGAAGGAAAGATTTATTTAACTCACAGTTTCAGAAGATATTATACAGCCCATTCACAGGCAGCTGGCAATGGTGGAACCACATGGCAGAGGCTAGGGAGCTGCTCACTGCATTGTAGACAGAAGTCAAGTCAAGTAAGAACCAAGCCGATGTCTGAAGACTCAGGCAAGGCTAAAGCTTTCCCTGAGAGAGCTGTAACAACGTCTCTTTTTCCTTCCTTTAATTACTTTAAGCTGCCAGTTGGGCCCCAGCCCCCACAGAGTGGGTGCCCTTCCCTCTTTTCCCCGGCCCACAAGTCAACAACTCACATCTGAAAGCTCTGTTCTGGACGCCTCCAATCACAGCAAGCTGACACAATCTTTCCAAGTCAAACCCCAAGCATCTATCACTTCTGGTCATGCCCTATATCCCAATAGCACACACTTTCCAAATACATCAGGTTTGGGGGAACACTCAAGATCCAAACCATAACAATGCACAAGCTCATGTAAACACACACACACACACACACACACACACACACATATACACATACGTGTATGCATGCATTCCTGCACTCAGGCACACTTCTTTTCTATTCCATTTAACTGGCTGCTAAAGGTTGCTGAATTTCCTGTCGTTCTGAGCTGTTTTTCAGCTGGGTGTGAAGTGACATCTGGAGATGGTTTTTGTTGTCATAAAGTGAAGAGAAACAGATATTACAGTATCTAGTGAGCAGGCGAGGTCAGGGGTGCAGTACACAGGACAACACCTACCCTCGACTAAAAACTATCTGGCTCAAAATGTCAACAGTTCCAAGGTTGAGAAACAGTAAACTAATAATCATTCAATTTGAGGTGATACGGGGAAACCTATGGATTTGAGTTCAGAATAAGAGCATTGAGACAAAGTAGGACCAAACTGTTTTCCATCATCTCCCCTTCAGAAAGAGCCGAGTCTGATTCATTCTATTTCTGCTAAGCGGTTTTCTCTGTGACATTAGAAAGCAGAGTGGGCAGCCAGTGAGTTATGGCTGCTTGTTACATTTTTAAGCAGCTCAGAAACATACTAAAATAATAATAACCCATGACTCATAAAAATTACATGAAATTGAAACTGTAATTTTCATAAATAAATGTTACTGGAACCCAGCCACACCCATTTATTTATATATATTGGCCATAGTGATTTTTATGCTACAGGAGTAGAGCACTGTATCAAAGACTATGTGGCTGCCGAAGCCTAAAAGATCTTCTGTTTGTCCCTGGACAGAAAGGTCTTGTTGACCTGCTTTACAAAACCGAAGATTAAATACGTGGCCTGCAGGGCAGCCAGACACTGATCCTCAGAGATCCCCTTTCCATGGTAACCAGGGAAGGTGAGTAAATAATGCTGTATTTTTTGTCACAACTTGTACTCCGATGTCACCAGGTTGGTGGTGGTTCACCAACTACCAAGTTGTTTGTTTTCTAATCGTATTACTCATGGGAATGTTGTGGCTCCCATGAGCACTTTCCTCATTGAGTTTAAAGCTGACATTTCTTCTCTAGCTCCTACTGTTAGCCTGAGAAGAAGATAAGAAATGAGTGAGAGGCAGAAGGATCTGAGTCACCTTCCCCCTGGGTCCTTTGCTGTAATTGAGAGAAAAACATAAGCTCACACTAGCCACAACCCTCAGACATTCTGCCAATCCCAAGACTGACATCCTCTTACTGTCTTAGAGGTCATTTGGTTACCTAACAAAGGGTCTTTCTGTAGCCTAAATAAGCTAGGTCATTAGGGATATTCACACAAACCTACCCACACAGGCTTAGAGGAGAGCTGTGACAGAGTTCTGCAAACTCTGGGGTTACTGCTGTTTAATCTTATCAATTTAAAATCAAAAGGAAAGAACTCAAAAAGATTGCCCTGGGCACTGTGCATGCCATAGGTGTACATGCCCCACCATAGATAGATAGATAGGTATAAAAATAGATATTAGTTCAGAGAGATGACAAGGTGTCTTAGTTAACTTTTTCATTACTGTGACTCAATATCCAATACCCACAAATTCAGGGGAGGAAAGGTTTATTTTGGCTCACAGTTTCAGAAGGTCACAGTCCATTCAGGGGCAGCTGGCAGCAATGGAAGTACATGGCAGAGGTGGAGGCTTCTCATGACATCACAAACAGGAAGCCAACTCAAGGCAAGTGGAGACTAGTCCTCCAAGGAAGGCAGGAAGCAGCTTATAGATCCTTCCAGGGCTCATCCCAATGATCAGCCCCTCCTGGATCCAGGTGTTGAAGGTGTGGTAAGCCCCCAGTACATGCCCGTAATCCAATTTACATGCCACCTCTGCAGAGCAGACCCCATTCTCCCAACGGCACATGGTTCCATAGACAACATATAATATTCAAATACATGAGACTTTTGGGGGACATTCCAGATCCAAACCATCATACAAAAGACATAGATGAGGATACAGAAAATGAACACATCCTTTCTAAACTGGAGATGAGGAGGAGGAAGAGAGGAGGTACATCATGATTTTTTTGAAATTTCAGCAAGTATTCTGAGCACTTTACAGAGATATTTGGAGCAACCTGAAATATTGATATATTTGACCCAGTCTACAGATGGAAAAGGTGACCTCCAAGAAGTGAAGTAGCTTGCCCAAGGACACAGGAGCAGAACAGTAAAGAAACTATGACTCAAGCCACGTCTGCTAGGCTTTGCTTCGTGGTAAGGGAATACTTCAGAGCAGAGGCAGCATGTGAGTGGTCCTGGATACACGAGTGAGGTTGCAGTTGCCAAAGTTAAATGAGAAAACCGTCCTAAACAGGATGAGAGATAAAAGAACAGACTCTGGAAGAGGCATGCTAGGAGTTGAAATAAAGGGATTTCTTGGAAACACAGTTTGCGCAGAGCAAACTGTACCACTGGAAAAGTCTAAGGTGGCCCAAAGATGCCAAATGTCCTGACATTTGATGTTAAGGCCATGTGGAAGGAATGTGCTATAATAAAAAGATTACTGTTTGAGCAGTTTTATTTAAAACTGCCAACACTTGAAAGTAAGCATGATGCGCTTCAATACATAAATGGATCCATACTGGTATATTTTATGATGGAATATTATTCAGTGTTGAGATGATCTATCACATCAGTAAAACACAGTGCATATTGCTAAGTGAAAGAAGTTGATTTGAAAAGTCTGCCAACTGATTCCAACTGTTTAATGTTCTAGAAGCCCTGAAATTTTCGAGACCAAAAAAAAAAAAAAAAGAAAAGAAAAGAAAAAAAAGACCTATAGTTACCAGAGGGTGGGGGAGGGAAAGATGCCCAGGCGGGGAGTGTGTAGGGCAGGGGAATGTCACAATAGAGGATATGTGTCTTTACTGACTTGTCAAAACACATAGGATGCACAAGGCAAAACCTGAACTCTAAGGTAAGCAACGGATGTAAATTAATAATATCGATATTAGGTACTTTGTTTTTACATATGTTCCAAAAATACATGCTAAAAACATGGAACATTAGAATTTGGTGGGAGGGGGAGCCTGGGGAAACTCTAGGTATTTTTTTATTTACATTTGTTTTTCTGTAAACCCCAAACTGTCCCACACCAATAAAATGACTAAAACCAATCAAAATATTAGTGGACTGGCTGCAGGTCTCAGCCTGGATCTATCACTAACCAGTTCGGTGACACTGAAGGAACCACAGCTCCTCTGCGTCTTCAGAACCCCTGATCAGTGCAAGGATCTTAGGATGCTGAGATAATAGATGTCTGCCTGATTCTCTCCATGTGTTGAAGGAGAAATCCAGGGTGCTCAGCCCCCGAGAGAGATGGGGAAATGTGCGGGGAGGGCCTGGGATCCAAGGTAGTGTTTCCCCTGTGTAGATGAGGTCACCTGGCATCCGGGGCCCCAGTCGCCAGTGTGTTTGTGGTCGTACTTGTTTGTTTAGGGTAGTTACCACATCCCACCTTCTTCAAACATTAAAAAAGGGTGCTGGTGATTTTGCAGGATGATAGAAACTGGCACCACAAAACGTGTTGACTTTAAAGGAGTCGATGTGAGAATTAACACATCTTCCCTTCACACCCCACGTCTGAGCTTATGTGCTGAGCGGCCTGACAGAAAGCTGCAGCCCCACGGCTGCCGTGGAAGTGACATGGTAACTGGCAGCTGTCAGCAGTGCATCCAGCCTGGACTAATATTTACCAGCAGAGGTGGCCTCAAGTGTCACAGAGACCCCGCTGCCCTCTGTTTCCTGTGGCTTCCCTGTCCCCTGCACAGAGCTGGACAGGAGGAGGGTGAAGGTATGAACCTATGCTGCAGACTGCTTTTACCTAATCCTCAAAACTCGTCATTACACTTCACAGATACCCGTCAGAACCATATAGATAGTAACGCCAACATTAGGAATATTGCACAGGAAGAAAGTGAATGTCGATGCCAACTATGTTGGGTGATTTCATTCCACACAAAAACATACATATGGAAATAAGGATCATGTTAGACTGGGTCTCTTTTTCTACACATACAAACACACACATTGTTTAAACAGTTTGGGTAGAGAAAATAATATTGCCAAACTTTTGTCTGTATGAACTTTGTATAAGCGAAAGTTAAACAGATGTGTGTGTTTATGACTTTAAAGATGCACATATGTAAAACATTCAATAGTATATTTATCCATTCAGTGGATTCACAGCAAAGTCCTGTATTTACATCTTTTAATTGTGCTCTGTAGGATGGTGTTGCATACGTTGTTTATGTAATCTGACACGGATGATTGAAAACTGAGCAACTCCATGGAAATGAGTTCTTCATGTGTTTTGAAACTATTCCAGACCTAAAAATTAAGTGCTGTTGTGGAAGGGGCAAGGAGGAGGAACAGAGCCGAATGTTGACTGATTCCAAAGTGTGTAATGTGGGCTAATTTATTTTATTTTAATTTAAGAGCTAGGGGTGTAGCCCGGGGTTTTTGGAGCACTTGCTTAGCACACGCAAGGCCCTGGATTCAGACCCCTGTGCCTCCTCTCTCTCTCTCTCTTCTTTAATTTAAAATGTAAATCCTACTCTGTACATATTGAAAAATCTGATGTTATTCTCTCCAATGAGGGAAAAAGAGAGAAGACTTCTGCTGTGCCAACGTGTGATATTTGAAAGAGGAAGGGGTGCAAGGTGTGGGACCGGGCTGGGAGGTGGCGAGACCTCCGCGGTCCCCTCCCACACTTCTCAATGAGAATTCCAGAACTCCCAGCTTGTCAGTGCCTGTAGACTGCCCTGCAGTTCCGGACAGCTGAACATTTTCCTTGGTACATCCACAGAAGTCTTCTCTATGCATCCAAAACTTGGGTCTTTAATACAGTGTTTGGAAAATAATTCTAACATCAGAAAGGATGTGGTCTGAAGCGCTGAAGTGTTTATCCACACATGGGACGCACAGCTCGGAAAAATGAGGTGGTGGGTTTATCAGGTCTCCCCACAAGGTTCTCACGTTTGGGGCCCAGTGTTCATGCGCTGCAGCTGCTCGGGGCGGAGGTTACCGGACGTCTCGCTGTCTCGATGTGGGCGCTATCTTTATCGTCGTCCCCTACTGTGGAGGTGCCTCTCCCTTGTGGCACATATTATTAATGTGGCTGACAATTCTGCTTATTTCCTTCTCTCTTTATCAGTAATTCAGCCTTATGAATCTAATAAATATCAGCCAAGACTTAAATTATACATGGGCGAATTCTCTGTCTTTCCTTTTGCTGGTTTTCTATGGCTTTGGGGGAAATTATCACACCGAGGGAAACGTGCTTGCCAAAGGAACAGCGTCCCTTGGGAAGGCTGGTAACATTTATGAGGGCATATCGGGTTGTTCTAGAAGCACTTGCCGCAGTATTAATCTCCAAGCCAGAAACTAGAGGTGCTCTCAGAACTTAACAAATGCTCTCTAGCTCAGATTCCAAGGATAGAAGCAAAGTGGGAAAAAAATAAAAATAAAAGGCTAAGACATTCTCTGTTTTACTCTACAGATCTACACAAAACAGCCAAGGCAACGTGACTGGCAGGAGGAAAAAGGTGAGCATCACTTAGCCCGACCCCTGACGCCCGCCATGAGCACTCGGAGTCCAGTAAAACCCGGTTACAGTAACCACCAAGTGCAACTCTAAGGAGGTTTGAAATACGCGGGAGCATGGGTGTGCAGAGGAACTTCAAGTCTTTGCTAGGGTGAGTGGGCGGGTGACCACCTGCTGCCAAGTCAAGCCCAGAAGTGCCATTTCCAGCCTGGACCCCGCGGGATGCAGGACCATGACCTGTGTGCTCTCAGTAAAACTAATAAATAAATTTTGAAATCCAGCAAGAAAACGCTGGCTGATCCAGTAAAGACAGTATAAACCAGGAACCTCTGAAAAGGGCAGGAAAGGGGGTATCCAGAAGACTTCAAAAAAAGCAGATTTCCGCAATTGTGGGAAGAGAGGTGGGAATAAAAGGGTAAATGCCTGTGGTGCAGATGGAAGGTGATGTCCCGTCCAGCCCTTTCCTTTGTGTCTCCCTCTCTGTTCCTTCCCCTGTGAAATGTGGAGGTGCAAAGAAGTAAGTCAGGGCTGCAGGTAGTGGAGACAGGCCCAGGTGGAGAAAAGGAGAAACTGGACCCACGGATCACTGCCACCAGCAGCAGTCTCACTGTGGAAGTGGGTTTTTCCCACTTACGTCTCTGAAGGATAAGGGGAAATCTTACCTGAAAGAAAAGTTTTCAGTCTCAGGCAAAGAAAATCCTGGGTATTTTAGAAAGACCAAAAGTTTGAATAGTGTTTATAGTGCTCTTCTTCCTTGAGCGGCCATAGAAAGATGTGTCTAGTGTCCGTGGAAGCTTTCGGAGTGTTGGCCCAGAAGTTGCAGAAGGAGGGAGCACATTGCTACGGGTCTGAGACCAATCAGAGCTCTCTCTCTCTGCCAGCCTGAGGGGAGGATCCCAGCTCACCTGACTCAAGGTTTCTACCTAAGACTTTTCATGAAGTTTGGGGGAGAGTTGAAGATGGAAATGGGGCACAAGGCAACTAGATAGCTCAGTCTAGATCTTGCAAACAGCAAGAACTCACTCAACAAATACCAGCCACCAAGAGGGGGCTCAGAGAAGGGAGAAGACGACTCCACAATGACTAAGTTTATTTGCTTCCAAAGAGAACGAAGTATTGAGCCCAACCACCAAGGCTGAAAGGCCCTTGTCTTATGCGCCCGCTCAAGTCTGAAGCAGTACCCCATTTTCTGCTCCATGCCAGTGCCTCGTCAATGTCACTCACTTGGTACTTTTGGGTCCTCAGGAGTCAGTTTGCCAGCCATTATCCAAAGGTGATGATCAACTATTTAATTTTTGAAGTTCCTGACAGCTTACCAGTACATGTAAGTTTATGTTACTTATGGCAAATTACATATTTGCTCTTAAGCAAAGACTTTTTGGGAGCCATGCTTTATACCAAATGGAAACTCCAGTGATAAATTCCAGATAGAATTCTCTAGAAGAAAAAGCTTCATGCCAGAAGTTGTGCTTTACCGCTCATTCCAGGCTGTGACCCCCTTCTTAGTGTTCATTGAGAATGAGAAGATTTCTAGAGAAAAAACAAAAATAATTTGAAATTTCAAAGGCTGAGGGAAGAATCATATTTATAAACACAGTTGTAAGTCCTTTTGACTTCCCCCCAATCACTGCCATGCGTTCAACACGAGATAAAAGGAAGGAAGGAAAAAAAGAGGAGATGAAATGAGATCTAAGACATAATTTTTTTCTTACACGGCTTCTACATGGAAGTTAGCGACCAAAAAAAATAGATTTTTTTTTATTCAGTCATAAGGGGACAAAAAAACAAGGGACATGGACATTCAACCTATTGCCGCTAACCTTTTTATCCTGAAATTTAGAATATTTGAGCCTACAAAAAGCTTCATGTTGTATGTTCCTTATTGGATGCCTGGATCTATGTTTATGAAACATTTTAATGGTTATGAAGTCAAATTGCAAAGACAATTTTTTAAGAGTCCTTGACTTTTCAGGTCGCTGCATTCTAACAAAAATTTCAAAACTGGCTGTAATATAGATTATAATTCTAATGTTTCCCATGGGACATAATGACCAAAAGCTTTTGGTCAATGCTCGAGAACTAAGACTAATTCACCAAAGGGCTGTAAATCACTGATATTTGATACCAGCTGGTGCAATATGAAAAATTCGGCAACAGAGGAACTCTTTCCAGAACTTCAGAATTGAAGGGATTCTCAAGGATTTTTCTCTCCATACTCTGAGTCGGTGCAACGCTGACACTTGGCCCACAGATATACAATAATTTAGGAAAGCAACAAGAAAAATCATGGAATTATCGGATGAATGGAGCTTTTAGGCGACAGTATAATAATAAGAAATGAAAGTTGAATGCTTTGAACTGGGTTTTTTCAAGAAAGCCCTTTCAAAGTCTTGAAAGAAAAACATCAAAGTTTGAAGGGCAGGTAGGGAAAAAGCTCCCCTTCTTCCACCAACATGACACAAACTCAATCTGACATACACTTATAGTGAGTTTGGTGTGTCAACCAGGATAAAAAGGAAAAAGACACATGCTTATCCTGGAGGAACTTACTGCAATTATCTTCCAGCCCACTGAGAGCTCTCTTTTTTGAATTATTGTTCCCTTCTGTCTTTTGCTTCCTCCAAAGGGACCGAAGTGGGACATAATTTTGAAGATATGCTTTCAAGATGACCAGCCTTTTTCACAGTACTAGGAAAAACGAATTATATCTGTAATAAGAAAGTATTTTTCACTAGTTCGAGAAAGACAAAGAAGTTTAATAATAGGTTATCTCAGTAAGAGCTATTCTTACTTTCTGGTGGGAGTAGGACGAGATATAACCTTCAGAGAACCAAATGTGATAATATTTACCTAAAGTTTGAATGCTTATGCCAGTTGTTTCAACAGCTCCACTTGTAGAAACTTATTGCCCTTTAGAAGTACTTTCCTCATGGGTAAAAGATGCTATCTATGTACACCTTTGATGCCACTGTCATCAGAACAAGAGATTAAAGGTAATCCATCTGTCCACCAATAGAGGATATATATCAATAAATATACCCACAAATGACTAAGGAAAGCTATAATGACCAGGAAACTCTGTATGAGCTAATATGGAATCAGAGCCAGGTACAATTCTAAATAAAAAAGACCTGAGATAACCTGCTTAAACAGAGAAAAGGTTTACAGTCACATTTTGTTACCTACTGTTTCTTTGTTCCAGAATGCAAGACCAATGATGAAATCTATGGGCATCAAAGGAATTATTCCGGTAAGAATGAGGTAATTAGAACTTGTCAGGTCTGTGTTCCTTGGCCAGTCTAAAGTGCTGAGATCCGGTAGCATGTTGAAAGAAAGCATAATAACTAGAAGCAAAGTCGTGCTGTTTTCCTGACTCTATGCCATTATCCTATAGTGGTAGTCATTACAGAAGAATAGCACACAATAGTGGCTCAGTGCTGTCCAATCAGAAAGGACAATATCATGCATTGCATTGAGGCAACTAGGAAAACCCAAATAAGGGGCCAGGAAATATAGAACCAAGCAGTGAAGAAGGACTTCCACGTGAGACAGGAAGAGCAGAGTCATGACCGCCATCTTATCAAGCCATTGAATTGTTCCTTGTTACTTTCTCCATAGAAATAGTTTATGAAAGTTGCCCTGAATGTTCACATTTTACTGAGTTAATTATTAGGTAATGAGGTTATTTGTAGTACAGGTCCTTAAGGCTAAACTAAACTTGTGAAGCCCATTCAGACTAAAGAGGCATGGATTTGAAAACAATTAATTATATAAAATTTAACTTCATTTTGCTTATACTGTGATGAGTATTTGCATATTGAGATGGTGGTGAAGCGAAGGAGGGGAGGGGTTAGTTTTGGAAGAGAAGTCGTCTTCCAAGACAGTTTCTCTCAATTTCTCAAGGGTTTCTGTCTCTTGAATCACTAAACCCCGTTGGAGACTCAGATCTAGGGAATTGCACTAAAGATCCATCAGGAGAAACTTGTTTCTGTCCACCATTCCAAATGTCCCTACAGCGTGACACTATTCACCCCTGTTCACCCACACTGGGCTTGCTTGAGCCTTGTCTAGATGATACTTTTTCATGTCACTTTGAGCTTCACTTATCGCACACAGCTTTTATCAGTGCAGTGAGACCCCCCTTCCCGCCTCACCTGAAGAAATGTTCTGTCACTGTCTATTGCTGCTTCTTTTGATGTTCATCAAGTTCCTCTGTGCTGAATTTTGCTCCTTCTCTCTCCTCTGGTTCTGAATGCTGAAATACATTTTCTTGGCAAAATACTAGAATAGCAGGCTTGACCAGTTCTGAAGCCTATGGGTACCAAGATATTTTTGTCTCAGAACTTCGGAGGTTTCAGCTTATGACTAGTTAGCCTGCTGCTTTGGGGCCTGTGGCAAGACAACATATCACAGTGGGAGCCATAGCACAACTGCTTATCTCATGGCCAGGAAGGGAAAGAGAAATAAAAGCAGAGACTAGGAAAGATCCCATAATCCCCTTTGTGGACATGTCCCCAGTGACATAAAAACTTCCCAATGGGTCTTCCCTCTTCAATGTTCCACCACCACTCAGCAGTGCCACTCTGGGAAATAAGTCTTCAACACATACGTTGTTGTGAGTACATTCAACCTCCAAACTGTAGAAGACTTATAATTCACCCCCATTTATGCTTAACATGTGGTTTGTATGTGTATATACGGAGAGAATGGCTTGTGCATAAAATATCTCTGGAAGAGGATATAAACAGCTGAAACAGTGGGAGCCTCTGGAAAGAGTAAGAGAGCAGCAGGGTGACTGGAGTGGGAGAGATATTTAGTGCTCACAATGTATTTTCATTTTGTGTCTTCCCAGCTATGTATCTACTTTTTCAAATAATTAAAAGTGAAAGCTCCCTAGAACGACATGGAGTTCTAAGGGAGCAAGCACACTCTTGGGTTAAGCATTTTTATAAGACTCTGCCATTTGTGAAGTCCATTCAGACAAAAGGAGCTCGTTCTTATATCGTAAGACCAGATTCCTACAGAAAGGATTGGGTGGTTCTGCCCAGAGTGCTTCAGGACTCGTATCCCATTTTAGCATTTGGGGGGCCTGTGGCTTCTTTTGGCCTTAATAGTAGCCATCTTGAGGAAAATTTCTTTCTTTTAGATCTCATCAGCACCCTTCAATGTTTTCGTCATCTGGGGCTTAATAATCTCCATTCCCTGACACCTTACCTGAAGATCTATTATCTGTCCACTACGGATACTGACCACTCTGTTTACTGCCTCTGCTGCCAGGCACATGTCATTGTTACAGGTCACCTTGTTATGACACTTTGTAAAATTGCAATCACAGATTGATATTCCTTCTCCAAAATACTTGAAAACAAGTGTGTCAGATTTTGAAGAGTTTTATTTTGGAATATTTGCATAGACTTCACAAAGCATTCATAATATGAAAATCCAAAATCTGAAATGTTTGAATATTATATCAGTGCTCAAAAAGTTTTAGATTTTGGACTTAAGTTTTTCAAATTAGAGATGTTTCATGTGTATTTCCATGTTTTCTTCTCACCTGGATTGGGAACTTTGTGAAGAGGAGTCTACTCGTTATGGTTTCCGTGGGACAGCCATCCAGTAACAATTTTTAAGACAATGGGTTAAAGGAGCCCCGGCAGAGGGCGCCTAAACCACCTGCCCAGCCATCAGCCCCCTTGCATGGTGAAGACCAGCGATGAAACCGTGATAAGTTCTTCAGGAATTCTGCTGACCTCAGGACAAAAGAGACGCCTCCTTTTTGTTACAGAGTCTTCTTGCTCCAAACTTCTAGAATTCACTCCCAGACTCAGAACTAAGAAGCTCCACGCTGTGAGGGAGAGAAGACAAAGTACTCCTTGAGTCATTCTCCAAACACCACATTTGCCCACCACCAGGGGGCACCCAGCAGCAGAGGGAGGGCCCTCCTTCCCCAGGGCTCCAGCCTAGCAGCGCTGTCCCTTGCATGCTCCTGAATCCGTGCAGCGACCCTCTCCTGCACTCTGCCAGGCCAGTTTTGTTCCCACGGTTTATCCTTTCAGGATGGCAGTTCTGCCTGGACTCCGGGAAATCCCTGTCTGGTCTCCTGTCTCTAAATGTGAAGTTTTCATACATGTACTTTAGATCTGCACATAACTTTCTGCCATGGTCATCCCTCCTCCTCAGCCCCCCAATAACACCACAAGAGTCCTCAACATCTTGCACACGGCTGCTGCTGGATCCCCTGATGTCTGCTCCATGGCTTTACCACCAGGATAAGAAATAAGGTGCCGGAGCAGCAAACTTTCAGGGCTGGGGTAGACTGTGGCAGGACTCAGGCTTGGCTTAAACTAGGATTTGGAGCCTGGCTATTTAAAAAAGACGTCCATACCAGGTGGCTCCAGTGGATTTATTTTATTTTATTTTATTTTATTTTATTTTATTTTATTTTTGGCATGAGAAGCACAGTCTGGAAAGAGAACGTTCAATGCTTTTAGGTCCTGAGCAAAGGTTTCAGAAGGGGCCGGAGGCAAGGTAGAGGCCATGGAGTAGTTCCTACTGTGCACTGAGAGCTGAAGAGGCCTGGGACCCTTTGACTTGACTCTCTTGTGACCAGTGCCTAGGACAATCTAAAGAAGAAGGACATTACAGGCGCCATTTCAAGTAACTTTTCAGGAAGTGGACACCAACAAGAAGCCCTGAGAGAAGAATCCCTAAGAACCGTGTATGAACCCATGTCAAGCGGGCCCATAGATCAAGTCTGGAGATGTGTATCGGAGTCATATATCCTTAGTTCATTTTGTGTTGCTAGAACAGAACAGTTGGGGTTGAGTAATTCATAAAGAACAGAGATTTATTAGATGGTGGGCACAGTTCAGTGACCAGAGCACTTGCCTAGGAAGAACAAGGCCCTGAGTTTGAACACCCAGCTTGACATAATAGCTGGGCATGGTGACACAAGCCCATGGTCACATCATTCAGGAGGCTGAAACAGGAGGATTGCCATGAGTTCCAGGCAGGACCAGCCTAGACTGTAGAGTGAGACCTTATCTCAAAGAGAGAGAGAAAGAGAGAAACAGAGAGAGAGAGAGAGAGAGAGAGAGAGAGAGAGAGAGAGAGGTTTATTTCTCCAAGTTGTGGGAAGGCCAAGGTAGAATAGCCTGCATCTGGACAGAGCCTGTCTCTGGAGAGCAAGGGCATGCAAGCACATACACACACATATGTGCATAAGCACTCATGCATACACACCAGACAGAAGAAGAGGAGGATGGGACCTCACTCCTCTTTTATTAGGATCCCACTTCCTTGGCAAATAACCCACTCCCATGAAGACCACATCGCCCTATTCGTGAGAGCAGAGCCTCTTAAAGGTGCCACCCTTCAACGCTATCGCACTGGGAAGTAAAGTGACCACACATGACCCTTCAGGGACACACTCAAACATAAAAAAAGCCTGACACAATGAGGCAGCAAAACCTGACAGTTCACATCAAGGTGAGCTCCTTCAGACCAAGCAGGAGAGGCCTGAAGAACTCTGAGTGACAAAAGCAAACAGGCTGCTGCTTGAACTTGTAGGAGTAAAGAGCCCTAAAGACTTGAGTGACACCTCATCCCCACTGTGGCCGCCCCTGGTGCAGAACATGTTCTGATTTCCTGTCTCCTGCCTCCCAATTCCAGGTCGGAACGGAAGATCTGGCAGGAGGAAATGAGTCGGATTAGCCAAAGCAAAAGCAGAAACCAGAAGGATGGTGGTGGGTTTCCAAGAGTGAATAAACCCAAAGCTATTTTTTTGATAGACATCTCATATGTTCAAGAGAAATCTAGAAACCACTCAAGACATCCCTGGCCTCCAGATTGGCTCCTCCACTCACGGTCTCTCTGTCCTAGGCAATTCTTCTCTCTGTAGTTTGACTTAATTTCCCCCAAGATACGATTTTGTTTATTAAAACACCAAAATGTTCCCCTCAGTCACAAATAGTCCAAAATTCGTAGCTGGGCTTTCAGAGCTGGCTAGACTGAACCAATATTTCCAGGATTATCCTCAGAGGAACTCAAGGCAAGTAGAGTGATTCATCTGTTCAAAAACCAAAAGGAAGAAAGAAAGAAGAAGGAAAAAGGGGAACACCACTTTTCTATCCGTGTACTTGTTGCCAGCATCCCCCACATCCCCTGTACTCATCTTGCCATCTTCCAAATTTCAGCTCAACACTGGTTCTCTCAGAAAGGCCTTCCGAGTCCTCAAAGCCAGATGCACTCACTCTCTCCTCTGTGCTCCACAGGCCCTCTTCCTGCTCCCTTCTCATGACCCCCCTTACACAGCTTTCTATAAAGTTACATTTCAAACAGATCGTGTTCCTGAGAAGCAGGACATGGTCTAAGTCAGCTAGTGCCCTGCAAATTTTTTGATAGCTGATACCTTGCATATGATATAGACTGGCAGCATTTAAAATGTCCCCACCAAACTCATATGTTAAAACTCTAACCCCCGTGGTAATGTTACTTAGATGAGGGGCCGTTAGAAAATAATTAGATTTAGGTGAGTTTGTGAAGATGAGAGTTTCTTAATGAGATCAGTGACTCATGAAAAAGAACCACTAGGAAGTTTGCACTCTTTCTTCTCTTCCTTTCTTCCTCTTCTTCTCTCTCTCTCTCTGTCTTTCTCTGTCTCTGTCTCTGTCTCTGTCTCTGTCTCTGTCTCTCTCTCTCTCTCTCTCTCTCTCTCTCTCTCTCTCTCTGTCTCCCTGTCTCTTTCTCTCCCTCTACCCCCACACCAGTGCCATTCGGTAAACCATGAGAAAGTAGTTATCTGCAAGGTGGAAAGAAAGCCTCCATCAGAACTCAATTACTCTGGCATCCTGATCTCAGGTTTTTCAGCCTCCAGAACTGTGAGAAAATAAATTTCTATACTTTAAGCCATCCAGACTGTGGTGTTTTCTTACAGCAGCCTGAACTGGCTAAGACAGGGCCTTTAATGGTCCTGTGAGCTAGCTTATTTTATGTAGTGTTTTAAGTACCCGGTCCAAAGGGACACAGCAGAGCAGAGATCAAACCCCAGCCAGTCTCCTCGCCCCTAGCACACAGCACAAGCATAACAAGCCTGCCAAACAACACAGAATGAAAGAAAAGGCTCAAAGCAAAAAGAGTATTTTTCTTGAACATGTTCATACCTTAAATTCTTTTCATCCTAGCCTTGAAATAACAAACCGAAAGTCCAAGAGGACTTCCAGCAAGGTCTGAAATTGAGAATTTGGCTTAAAAGGCTGCCAGAGATGAAGAGTGAAAGTGAGAGGCCTTTTGGTTGTGACAGTATCCTCTTACAGACTTATGAATTATGCAAATGAAAACACACGGCAGTATTCATGACCTCAAGAGATTTCTTGCACTTGTACACAAAACTGTGTGAACAAGCATTTCAGAGCCTCATTTTGAAACCCTCTGTTATCTCCTAGAGTCTGTGCAATACCCTGCAAAGGTATCACTGTTGCCATGGAACCATCACCATCCCACCACCTCTGACAGCCATAGCTCCCTGGAGACCTGCGCAAAGTTAGTCACAACCACTGAGTGTTGGGCTTGAGTCTTGATGTGTGTGTGTGTGTGTGTGTGTGTGTGTGTGTGTGTGTGTGTGTGTGAGAGAGAGAGAGAGAGAGAGTAATAAAAAGAGAGAGGGAGTTGGGGCAAGGTTGATCCTGTTCCCTATATGCTCTAGAACTACATTAAAAGAGGATATACAAACACACTCCATCAGCTGGGTTGAAACAAGAACTAATGTGTCAGTGAGAGGCCTGGGTTTGGACACCAGTTCTGTGCCCCGTTCACTGATGACTAGAGCAAATCACTTACCCTCTCTGGTTCTGCTTCTTCAGCTGTGGAAGAAGTGGATTGAATAGGTTTTTTTTTTCTTCTTCTTTTAAAATTCTTTATTTTTTAATATTAAATAGTAGTAGATAAAAGGCGAGACCAAGTCACTACCAAAAGCTTCTGAGCCTTGGATCTGGACCCTCAGAAGAATGCATCGTCCACTTTACTTCTTCCTCGAATTTCCAAGTGTAGCAGTGGATAGGGAACTGTATATTGGCTCTGAAGGCAAGATGAGTCTGTCCCATCTCTCAGTGGGAACACCAGGCTTAGATATGTATACCAACATGGGCAACATAGTTTGGACGTAAGGCAAAACCAAGTATGAAGAAGATAAGCAAAAGCCTCCCTCCACTATACCAACCAAAACACAAACTCCCAGCAGAATTTAAACTCGTATTAATTTCTATCTAATTAATAGCCTAGACACTCGTGACTTCAGGTCAGCAATAGCTCAAATCATAGTTGGAAAATAATGTTCACACCACTAAAGACTGCTTTACATAGCAGCATCTCCATTTGTTGACTGTATCTATTGCTAATAAAATACAGAGAAAATTAGGGATTTAATATGGCATTCCATTAGTTTTAATTTTTAACCATTTCAAGTAAAACTCAAAAAAAAAATGTCCTCAATGACTTCGCATCTCTACAGCAATTCATAACGCTCACTTAGGAGAAAGCTGGTAAAATAGGGTTGCAACAAATGAGAAATACAATCACTGTCTAGAACAGATCAGGTTTTTAAAAATCATTATCATGATGTATTAGTTCTGGCTTTCAAGTCTTGTATTGCATAATTCTTGGATTCTGAATTAATTCATGTTTGTGCATATTATGAAATTATTAGTAAGTTTATCTTGTTAGCATATGTTTAAAAGAGGAATAATAGCAAGAAAATTAATTTGTCAATAAAAGTGTGGTTGGGGACTAAAACTTTCACTCCTAGAGTTCCATCTTCCTAAGTTTCTGCCTTTCCTGTATACTGATTATGATATAATTTACAGAATATCTTACTTTACGTTCAACAAAACAATAAAATAGGTGAAATGAGCTCAACGTTAAGTTTCCATTCTTCATAAACACATTAAACAAGATCTACTTGAAATGTCCATAACTTTGAGAGCTACTCAAAGTAATGCATTGCACACATGCACAAAAAATTATCTGTAACTTCCTGAGTTCATTCACTGTAATCTGGGTTTTAGCATATGTCCATATAGCAAATATTCAGTTGCTATCTGCCCTATAGATATTGTGAATGCTACAGAGATCTCACATCGTATGAGAAGACAAATATTAAAATTAATAATTATAGTAATGTAGTTAGTGGCAGAAATAGAGACAGAGAAAGACCCCAGAAGAGGAAAGCACTCACTTCAGTCCAGAAGGAAGCTTCCAGAGGAGACTGTATCTGATATAATCTTAGTTCCAGCGCTTGTCAGCTATTGGACATGGAGCAAATGACTCAAACTCTCTGAGCTACACAGATTATACATAAACACAGATGATACAATACATCTAGAGCAGTGGCTCTCAAAATTTCCAGTTTTAAAGTCCTTTTAATATACTTTAAATTATTGAGAATTCCAAGAACAATGTGCACTATATTTATAAATCCTAACTGTATGAGACTGTAAAACTAAGAATGACTATTTATTTTTACAACAAGAAATCTATTGAATTATTAGGATAAATAGCATTTCTATGGAAGTGACTTATTTCTCAAAACATGCAAAAGCTCACTGAGTGAAACGAACCAGTCAGACAAATACTATATGCTTTCAGTTACACTGTACACAAAGTGTCTACAGTAGTCAAAGTCATAAAAACAGAAAGCAGAATGGTAGTGGGCAGGGTTCGAGAGAAGACCCCTTCTTCTTCAGGCAGAAGGCTCTTCAGGCAGCTGCTCTTTAGTGGACAAAAGTTTGACAAGATCAAAGTGCCCGACAGATTGTTTCCGCAATAACGAGACTGTGTTTAACACTGCCGACCTGCACACTTAAAAATGATTAAAGTAATAAACTTTGTTCAAGTGTTTTACCACAATTGACATTTTTAAACTTTTCAACTAAGTGAAAAAAAGAGTGCCACGGTTTTATAATTTGAAGATATTGCAAATGTCTAGGTTAGTAGAACACAACTGGATTCGCCTATCCATGCCTCTGTTTAATCTGTGGCAATGTGTTGGGTTCTTGTTTGGCCATAATGCAGTCAAACCCAGAGGCACTCTACCGCTGAGATCCATCCCCAGCCCTTATTTACATTTTTATTCTGTAACAGGGTCTCGCCATGTTGCCCAAGCAGGCCTCAAGCTTGCAGTCCTGCTGCCTCAGCCTTCCAACTGCTGGAATTACGGGTATGGGTCACTAAGCCCAGGTGCAATTTATTATCTCATTTTGATGGTGATTCTAGATACTCTTCTTTGATACTATATCAAAATTCAACAAGTGGTAGCATTTTATATTTAATGCTGACACTCAAACCCACAGCCTGTGTGTTCTAGGCAAGGTCTGCGGCTCAAGAGGAAACTTCTTCAAGGTTATTTATAATTGAGATGAAGCTATATAAATGAACTAGTATATACTTTCACATTGAAATCCATCATCCACTTTGTATCTTGAATGAAACTTTTACCTGTGCATGATCCGGTATCATAAAGCACTGTCGATGGGGAAATGCTGGTCACTGTATTGCACAATCTTCCAGACGTTTACTCCATCTATTTCAACACCGAAGGACTGCAGGGGCTAACGTCACCTCTGATTGCATCAGATGCTTGCTGTCAGCCCACATTGTTGAACACAAGTTGTGAACAACTCCAGTTTTTTTTCAAAAGCTCAAATTTTATTATTAGCTATAAATACTAGTAATGATTTCCCTGACACAGTAAGATCGTTTTGTTTATCCTTGTAAAATATTGCTACTAAATCTTTCAGGTCTAAATATCTGTCTACAGTTTGCCTTCTGTTCTTTCAAGTAAAAATGGATCCCCATGAAAGGCATGGCTATTCAGTTCCAACTCAAACTATTGAACAAGTTCTTTTCCCCAAAATAACCACAGTACTTCAGTGGGCAAGAGATAGGCCATATGCATAATTTCTTCACCAAGAATATTAAAAAAAGGCAGACTTAAGGATCAGAATTTAATGCAATTAATACTTTTTTTTTTACTCCTTCATCAAGGATGCTGTTAAATGTATCTGGCTTTTGATTTTTCTGTGGATAAACTTATGGCTATCAGAAACACAAGGACCACTAATGCCATTTGCTAGTACTTTGATTCCTCCTACACACTCAGCAGTTCTCCCCACCATTGCTTTTGCATCATCAGTGTAAATACCAGCACGATAAAGGAAGCACATAATATTTTAGTGTCAATATAAAACTATTTGTTTCTGGGTATCCACGGGAAATTGGTTCTAAGACCTTCCAAAGATATCAAAATCCAGGGATGCTCAAATAGCTTAGCTAAACTGGCACAGTATTTGTGTATTACCTATACACATCCTCCTGTATACTTCAGGTTGTTGCTAGTTTGTTTTTAAATATTTAATGTAATATAAATGCTACATAAATAATTGTATTGTTTAGGGAATAAGGACACAAAAAAGTTCCTCGTATGTCTCATACAGAGGTGACTCTTTCATTATTTTCCATCTAAGAAGAGTTGAGTCCTCACATAGAGAACCCACAGGTGCAGAGAGTAGACTATCTTGACCTCATGGTGCCCAAGAAGCTCTCTGTAAACTGGAAAGACCAGAATCTAGAGTTTCTGCTAAAAAAAAAAAATGGCCATGGAAACAGATTGCCCCTGATCCAGTCCAGTTATCAGCTATATGTTGTTCAACAGGTCATTAGACTTTAATTAGCCTCAAGTTTTTTTTTTTATTTCTGAATGAGAAAAGAGTTGTATCTACCACAAAATAAGTCTGAGAAAGAAATAGAGGATGCATTTACCTCGTGCCTGGATGGCACTGGATGGGACAGGTGTGAACTCACAACACTGTGAGTTGTTGTTAGCATCTTTACCTTCAGTTCTAAAGAGACAGTCATGCGAAGAGGTAATTTTAGACGTATCTTTAACTTTTACGTGTCATATACCAGAGATGCATCAGCTCCTAAGTGAACATAAAGACTAAAAAAAAGTTTTTTTCACCTGAAAAAAAATGGAATTTTTAATACTTAAATAAATATATTCTGAAAGAAATTCTAGACCTGAGGCTTGTATTCCATTAAGACAACCCTCACACAGTATTTTTAATTCTAAAGAAAATTCAGGCATGGGACTCTAACACAAAAAATTACCCAAGTGAGTTCTGGGCATCTGTAAGAGAAGTTGGTAGCTTTTAAATCTTCTTTCCTTTTTTCTTTAAGAATGATTTTTAAAATTCTCTTAAGAAAACTTTAATGGGAAGGAGAAAATCCAAGTTGCTATTTGTACTATGTCTTAATTTAGGTCAAAGCTGTGGCCCTCACAACCAATGACAGCAGAAATTTTTTTGAAAAGAGCACAGCCTTTCCACTCTCAAAAGCTTGTAGGACCGTTGGATTTCAAGGAATGAAATAGCTGGCAAGTTTCTACATTTGTCGTATTTCAAGCTGAGTGTGTAAATAATAAAGGTCAACCTCGGAAAACAAGGCCAATAATTCCATGGTGACCAGTCAGTCTCTAGTTCCCATCATTTATTCATATGTTGATAGACTTCCCCAGGAAGCCTGGGAAAATAACAGAAGTAACTCAACTTCCCCCAGGAGAAAAGGCCTCGTTTTTCCTTGGCAGATTCATTCCTAATCACATAGCAGGGAACCATTATTAACATCTGGCTATTCAAAAAGAGCCACTGAATTATTATAAAAATGTTTCAAATCATCAGCCTAAAACTCAAATGATGTACTATGTGCACGATGCTTTTTCCTTCTTTAGTCAAGAAGATAAATGGAGAAATTCTTTATATTTCAACTTCCATTGCACATTTGTTTTTAATCTGGGAAAATTCATGTTTGCCTACTGTTCTTCCATATCAAAGACCGAGATGTCAGCAGTGGCTTCTCTCCTCCCACCACGAGTTTCTTCTGAGAAACACAATTTTTATTAGGAGTAAGATTACTGCAAAAATTAACTGGTTCAAAACAGCCACGACTCAGAGACTAAAACTGAATTGGATTCTTTTTGAGCATAGTTACATGCCGTTAGGTTGAACATGAACATACTTGTTAGATTGAACATTAGGAAATCAAATGTCTTCCATTTTTTAACCAGCCCTTTCCTCTTGTAAACACTTTCTAAGAATTAACTGTCATGATTTATTGCAAATGCACTCAGGCATTATAATGTTCTTTGCCAAACCTCAGCTGAGTCCTCAACATTAGGATGATGGGGCTTGATAAATATGTTACTCCTCTCGTTAAAACCTTCTAGGAGCTTCCATCACTCTCAGGACATCATATAAGTTCTCCCATGACCCATAAGGCTCTGCTTTCAGCCCCAGCGAGAAATCAGGCCTAGATTAAAAAAAAAAAAAAGTTTGGGGACCAACCTCACCACTCCCCTCTCCCCATCCCAGCAAAGATGAGCAGGCCCAAAACTTTGCAAGAAATATTTAGTTAGACAAAGCCCATTCCAAATTTCCTGGCCTAGGAATAGGTACCAACCTCCCACCACTCTGTTGTACTACCCAATCTCTCCTGCACCGGCCTCCTTTCCCACCACACTATCTCTAGCCACCTGGAACTAAGGCTCTGTCACAAATGCTCTTGTCTGTTTTTTCTGGCCCAACCCTACTCAACCTCAGTCTCAGCACAAGTCATTTTCCTGAGGACATCTTGTCCATGGCACATACTTACACACTCTGCAGGCCCCCTTGGTCCCAATTAGCACCACCAACTACTGAAGGAGTACTTTTCCTTGTAATGGCTGTTCCCCCCAACTAAGTCTCATAAATGGAAAAACTGGGTCTGTTTGGTTGTTGTAAACTCCTCTGAGTCTAGAAGAAAACCTACGTATAGGCTCTCGAAGAACTTAACCTTCATTGTGTAAGTTTTAAGATGGCAAAGCCCTCCTTAAGGAAGCTTTGTGTTCAGGAAAAATTCACTGAAGTGTCAAGGAGTATGTTTTAAAGGGAGAAGAACATCTTCATCTACTGGATGTAGAGGAGAAAATGTGAAGAGGCTGAGGATTTTTAGGTGGTTGCCCACCTCCAACCACTTCAGGAGGACACTTAACCATCCAATGTGAGTGTGCCAGGTGGGGAGGCAGGAAGCTTCCATGTGGAGGTGCAGAAACTGACTAGGGACTTCACATTAAGCTAGCCCAAAACTACTGACCAAGTTAGTCAACAGATAATTAAATATGTTCTATAGTCTTACTTTAAAAAAAATATGCTTCCAAAGTACACTAGACGTCCAGGCACTCAAACATCATGAAATACAGACTTTAATCAAATTGAATTTTCAGCACCTAAATTATCCACATTTGAAAACCCTTGGGCAGGCAATAGAAACATACAACCCACAGTCATCCACAAAGAAAGAATGGTTTCCATCCTTAATATTTTTTGAGAAGTATATTAAGATTTATAGGATCCTCAGAATTCACTTCTGTTGAATGATGAAACCAGTGTGTGCTCCAATGAAAGTTGCTGCCTATAAAGAAATTGCTATTCTCACTTAATCATTCTTCCTCTTTCCTATTGATCCTTGGAAAAAGACAAGACGTGCTATGTCTCTTTCTTTATTTATTTTCCAGCTCTGTATTCATCCTGGGTGATCCACAAAGAGTGATATTATGGTCTTTAGGTCCCAGCCAACTCTCAACAGTGTCCTACCTTGTGATTACATCAAGTACTTTATAAATCACCTGGCGTGAGGGCATGCCTGGTGTCGCGTGGTGCACTTTGCTTTATAAGAGTGCTGCCAGAGCGTGTTGCTCCCACTGGTCCCTGTTTTGCTTCCATCTCCAATTACCTGCACAGAAATGGTTCATCCTCACTTCTGGCAGCAACCTGAACAACTGCCTTTTGCTTTTGTTCTTTCTCATCTTGTTTTTCAAGTCCTTGCCATAGTCTTCATTCAAACATCCCAGGGTATTAATATGTAATTTGTATCTAAATATAAAGAGATCTACAAATTCTTCAGGCAAGTGAAATGACACATTTTAATGGTGGAATAGGAATAAAACTATTGTGATGTTCTTGCTTCAGACAGCTCTGCTGTTCTTCCATTGTGGTCCCCCCTTGGCCCTGGGAAGCCTTTGCCCAGGCCTCTCTTTGCTTACCTGATTCTGTATGCACTTACTACTTACTTCACAAAGACAAAAAACATACCTACATACAATGAACTTAGATGAAGAGACATTCCAATCATTTAACTGACAGCATCAATTTGAGCATGAGAAAATGCTTTGAGCTTCATTTCAGCTCAAAGTGTTGAAATCTAAATTTTCTTAAGCCACTCCACAGGCTGAAACTTGCCATGAGGCAACCAGAGAGTGAAGGAGGATAAAATTCCAAGGTGAAATGTATTAAACAGATTTATTTTTCGGCTTCTCTTTGGCTCCGCCTCCAGTAGAACTAATGCCTAATGATTCCAGGAAGTAAAAGCAATTAAATTTCACTTGGTGTAAAGTTGAAGAAACTGCCCCATGTGAAAAGAACGTTTTTTTGCCACATTCCATAGGTGGCAATAAACAGGCAAAATCACTGGTTTTGATATAGTTGTATGAGCTTTCACAGGGCTCAGGCCGATTTCATTTTAAAAAGTTGAATTTATGGGACAGAGGATTGAAAGGTTTGTACTGACATGTTTAAAACCCTCTTTTAAAAAGTGGCATATTGCATCGTTCCATTTAAGTGTTCACACCGCAGGCTGAAACATAATCTGTTTACTGAAAAAACAACTTTTTATTGCCCTGTGAATAATTTCCCATTGAAAAAGAAAACAATGTACAGTATTTTAGTGCTTTGCGAAACATCTGGAAATTTTTCTCAGTTGCTAAAGCTATGAAGAATTTGCATCCACTTCAAACTACTAAGTTTTTTAATTCAACACAGGACAGCTTCAAACATACTATTGAACCAGCTAAAGTTGCTCCAGAAAAGCAGTGGATTCCCCAGGCTCACTGAGGGCACTCAGGGAAAGAGTCACCCACCAACCGCAAGGCATCTGGTTTCAGAGAGCCTGGGATGGGGGGGTGGAGGCGGGAGTGTCTTGCCTCTTTCTCCTTGTGGTTCTGAGTTTAGTGTAAAGTGGGCATATTAGTTAAAGTTACACCAGATGCTCCAACAAATAAACCCCAATCTTGGTGGCTTAGCGTAGTGGAAGGTTTTATCTAGCTCACTTAACCATCCAATGTGAGTGTGCCAGGTGGGGAGGCAGGAAGCTTCCATGTGGAGGTGCAGAAACTGACTAGGGACTTCACATTAAGCTCGCCCATTTTCGATTTTTTGATTTTGAGAGAGGGTCTCACTGAGTCCTAAATTGTCTGGGCTGAGCTCAAACTTACAATCCTTCTGTCTCATGTTCCCAGAATTCAGGCATTATAAACCTCTACCACTGGGCTCAGCTTCCGCCATTTTTAACAAGGCCCAGAAAGCGAGGGGAAAGAGTGAGAAAATGGGAAAATAAGCCTGTGAGGATGCTCACATCCCAGTGGCTGGAACGCAATCACATGATCAAAGAAACTTCAAAAAGGAGGGGGCAATTACAAGCTATAGTTCCAGGAAGGACAAGAAAGGGGTGTGTCCAGGTCCTAGCCAGAACTTTGCAAGATCCAGTTTTTCTCCCAAATTTCAACTGTGTTCAGTCAAAACGACAGTGTCTAAACTCTTTTGGAGGCTCTAATAAAGCTTTCTACTAAAGGTGCTAGGGCATCACTGAGGTGAGTGACCAGTACCTAAGGCAATTTGACTTAGACACGCTTCTAGTTGTCAGCTTCTGAGCCTGTAAGGTTGTTTGTGAAAATCATGAATCGGCACTGATTACAGAGACAGCAAAGTAACCGTTTCCAGCTCTGGGAAATAATGCAGATTCTGGAGTCAGAAATCCTTTCTGCATTTCATCCCACTTTCATTCCCCCCACCCCTCAAAAAAAGATTTATTTCTGTGCAATGAAGCTTTATGCAAATTTGAGACTCAGGTACTATTTACAAAGCCATCATTGCACAGCTGCTTAAGTATTAGGGGCAGCACAGTGCGGAGACTGCAAGGCGATGCTGTGATATGAGCCATTTTCCTCAAGAACAGATCCACCTAAAAATTAATTAAAACGTAAATATTGTTCTCCTCCTTCTCCGCCAGCTGATGTGAGTGCCTTTTCCTGTCACCATTATGTTCTACCTATCCATCTCCTGCTGACAATTGTCTATTCTTTTTTTCCAGTACTAGAGATTGAGCTCAGAGTCTTTGCACTGAACTATGTCCCCAGTCTCTTTATTTTAATTGTATTTTGAGACAACATCTTTCTAAGTCACTAAGTTGTCCATACTGGGCTCAAACTTGTAATCCTCCTGCCTCAGCCTCCCAGAGTGGTAGAATTACAGGCTTGTGCAACCAGACCAGGCTAGCCTCCTCTATTAAATTATAAATCCCATGAAGAAAAGGACCATCTATCTCTCGTGCATCCCCAAGAGAGGTCATAGTCTCTGGCTCTTAATGGGTGCTTGCTAAATATCTGTGGAACGAGATTGTAATTACTATAAGTTAGAAAAAGATAACTTCCATAGGACATCAAAAGAATTATTATTACCTAAAAGAGAAGAATCACACGTCTTACTTAAAGAAGGCAAAGAAGGATGAAATCTTTCTTGAAGCATTTGAAACAGACTGTAGAAGAAAGGGAGTTTCAACAAGTAGAATCTGCAGGGTAGCATTGTAGGTCGAGGAGCAGTCGGTGTAAATGCCTGGAGACAGAAAAGCAAAGTTTTGAAAATAGTCAATATGCCTGTTCATTGTGCCTCTAGCATATACAAAGGGAGGAATAGAGACACAAATGAAAAAGAGGGTCATGGCCTTTCTAGGAAGGGTTTTGACACTGAGGATAGCTAGTCCCCTTCACATCTGTGAACCGTGGGTATCTGGGAACAGTCCTGATAACAAGCAGATCAACCTGCCAAGCGGGTAGGGAATGGAATATGTTGGTAAATGCAGGAGAAGGAGAGACTTCTCAGAGTGCATAAGCATCCAGGTGAACAACAGCACCCTCCACAGGAGACATGAAGCAAGGACCAGGGTTCAAGGCTCTGGACAGGGGAAACCCATGGCTCTTAGTGACTAGTAAGATTTTAAGGACCTGAGGCACAATAGAAGAAATAAAAAGGAGACAAGGAAAACTATAATTTTGAAAATATATTTTTAAAGAAAACTACAGCTTCAGACACAATCAAAGTTTCCCAGGACTACAATGCCTTTTTCTTCCTTCTAGAACAGTCACTCCTGATTCTTAAGAATCTTAAAAGATCCAATATGCCTGAAAATTGGGCCTGTACTTTTCTTTTGGCTATTGGATTGATCCTTTTTTTAATAATGTAGATTTATAAATTTCATGGACTTCCATCCTGAAGGAAAGAATCCCATTAATAGACTTGTAGCTTATCTCCAAACTTCAAACACACATGTTTGGTTTACATTCTAACCTAACCCACTAATGAATAACCTGACAGACACTAAAAATATATATCTTAGGTCACCATCTTGAGGGTATCCCCAGCCAAAATATAATACATACCTCAAGCCCCGTACCATAATGCTCCTCACCTTTCAAGAGCCTGCTGTTTTCTTAGAGTATGCTTAATAAATTTGTATGTTTCTCCACAAAATGATTTCTTGTAGTGAAAATTGGAAAACCTACTCTGTGGGGGTAGGAAGGGGACAAATTGAATTCTTCATCTTTCACTCACGGGGTCTTCCTTGGACACCATCTGGTAACAGAGCCAGGAGAGAGGAGTGAGTTCAAGGTCGATGATAATATGGTACTCATATTCAAGGAAGAAGGACCAGTGGAGTGACTAAGCAAAAAGTGAACAGATTGAAGACAGTGAGCTGTGGGAGGAGTTGGGGGGAGTTGGAAGGTGGGACACAAAAATAGAGTTGACGGGGAGTTAGAAATGCAAGGCTGTCGGGATGGGGCAGGAGCGGTGGGGACAGGAGCCACTTGGCTTAGGCTTTGTCATGAAATTGCTCAAACAAAGATTTTTTGATATTGCTTCTAAATAAGTGCTGAGGTCTGATATCCCCCAAAATTTATGTGTTAAAGCTTAATCTTTATTGGGATAGTATTATTAATAGGTGGGGCTTTGGGGAAGTAGTTTAGTCATAAGAACTCTGCCCTCAAGAATGGTTTAGTTTCTTTTCAAAGGGCTGGAGATAAAAAGCTCAGGCCCCCTTAGCCCTTCTGTTCTTCTAAGATGTGAGGACGCAGCCTTCATGCCCTAAGACGGCACAGCAACCAGGCACCATCATGAATTCCGACAAGGTCTTCACCAGATATTCTACCTACTATGCCTTAACCTCAAACTTTACAACCTCCAAAACTGTGAGAAATAAATTTCTGTTCTTTATAAATTACCTGGCTCAGGTATTTTGTTAGAGCAGCACAAACTGAGAGTTTATTTATACAATCCTTGAATTCATGTTATATTAAAAATTTAATAAATCTATGCCATACATTGTGTGCAACCCCACTGCAGTATTTTTTCAGCGTTCTAATACGCATGGAGAATTCTAAAAATGGAAACATCATCCGAGAACTCTGGCTCAGGGTCCTCTCATAAACTTCATTTGTCTCCAGTGGTAGCAATTACTTCATTGAATAATGGAAGCTTTCCATCAACTACCACTTCCCCAACTTCCCCAGGGACGTAATGCTCTTCTGGTTGGTTAAACCTCCAGTAACTAATGTGACCTCTGGCAGAATGAAAGCAACTCTCAAAAATAAATAGTTTGGAAAGAATAGTAAAAAAAAGAAAACAACTGTAGTGAAGTAATAACTATAGCTATCAAAGCAGAAAAAGATTTTATAGAAGAAAATAAAGTATCTTCCTTTCATAAACAGCAACAAAAGAATCTTATATCATTAGTCACTGTACCTAACACATGGCAGTCTCAGACACAAACCAGACGCCATCTTTTGGAAGTGTCCTGACATTATCAGAGAAATTCTGTCCAAGTTAGTGTTGACGAGTGGCGTGCAAAGATGGTGAATATCAAGGGGAATACCAACCTTCTCCTTTTTAGCACCTCAGAATTCCCTCTTGAGCCCTTAAGAACCTCTCCAGAAAAACTCTGACCACCTTTTCAACTCTCCTTTGATGCCTGAGCAATCATGCGCAGAGAGATGAAGTCAAGATGTGGGAGATTTAAGCAGATTTGAAGACAAAGGAGAAACAATCCTCATTTTTTCCCTTCCCCATTAAACTCTGGGCAGATTGCTTCAAGAAGAAAGAACAACACAATGCCCAATTATGGTAAGAATATGCTTTCGATAACACCTGCTTTGCCTCTGGAAGTCAATTTTGATGACCTTAATTCTACCTATACTATGGTATAAATTTGTGCTGAGATCTTTATCTTAGCCTGACACCAATTAGCACATGAGTTTCAGCAGAAGAATCCATGGCAATTGACGCCATACCTTGGAAGAAAAGGGGACAGTAATGGAAATGAAGACTGTCCCAAAACCAATTGAACAGGTGTGCATTTCCATAATGGCCGCACAATTCAGCAACGAAGTGCTGTTCGCTGCTTTTGCTTGTGAACTGAATTAGTAATCTTCACATGCCCTGTCCCAGTGATTGAAATAAATTACTTTGTTAAATTGCGAAGCAGGTTGACCCATCTGTTGGCCCATGAATGTTCAGATTCTCAGAGGGTTTATTATTCCAAATAATGACTGCCATATGCAGCGGTAAACAGTTCCTTTAAAACCGACTGAAGGATTTGGTGCTACTTTTGAAGGCAATTTATAAAGCTATTCATGTTCCCCTAAAAGGATCTGCCCTTCAACTAAACTTCCAGAAAAGCTGTCCTGATCAGTTAGTTAATCCTGGCTCAGACACCTTATTCTCTTTGGAGATAAAAGAGGAGGGCAGAAGCGTGTTCTAGGAGTACCTACTACGTGTCAGGCAGCACACAGTAGCCTCACAATTGTGTGAGGGGGTTGAGAAACTAAGAAGTGGAAGAACCAAGTGGTCCACTTGAAGACAACAGCTATATTGCAGAGGCGGGACTCGAACCCAGTCTACCCAGCTTCAGGGCAGATGAATTGTGCTATCAGAGCATCTGGTGGAAAGTGTTTTCCCAGGAACATGCAGTGAGAATTGTGTGCACTCACAATTTAGATCTCAAAGTATGAAAGTGCTTATGCCACTGTTCTGATTCTACTTGGCCTCTCTTCAGTAGACAAGGAGTCTTCCCCTCTTCCCTTCCTGACCTTCCCTTTTTAAGGAGGATGAGGCAGAGCTTTGAACTCCCAACGCAGAGCTTTGAACTCCCATTGGCAAAAATCTGATAGGAATGTTTTAGAGACAAAAATCTGCAGGTCGTCTTTTCATATGTGTAGTTCCTTGCTTTAGATCATCCCGATTTCCAAATCCCCGAGGAGAATCTGTGCTTCGCTCCCACAAGGTCCATAAACTCCTCTGACCACAGCCCGGCCCTGATTTGTTCATGATGTTCGCGGTGACTCACTGTGGCTCAGTTACAGATGTTAAATTGCTGATGGATGGCCCATAGCCAGCATATGGTCAGCTCTTCTGGTATTCAACTGCAGTATTAATCACATGCAGAAAGGTATTTTCCCCCCTCTGTGAAAAATGAAATGGCTAATATACAGTATGGAATGAGTGCCCTGGAACAATTCTTTTTCTTAACGGGAAAAGAATAAAGCTATTAAAAGAATAAACTCCCGTATGTGACATGATGACAGTGGGATTTTCTGACAAGCTAAATGAATAAGTCCCCTCTCCTTTGATTTACGCCGGCACAAAGTCTCTCAAAGCTTCAAAAGGCAGAGAGCACATTTGGACACGCCAGTGGTCTCCACTGCCTTTGTTTAAACAGAGTGAGAAACTAAGTTTGGGCCAAAGGCAAGCTTTTGACAGGCAGAGACGTGAAGAGGTCGCCCCCTAAGTGCCCAATCACAGAAAGAAGAAGTGCCCTGGGGGACTGCCAGACCCATGGGTTGAGGCTGCCTGCCCTCATCACAGCCACCCCCCAGGCACCTCCATGTGGGCCCATGCAGGGCCCTGCCTCCAGGGTGGGATCTTCCCAAGAGGAAATCAGACCTGTTTCGTTGCTGTCAGCCTGAATCTGGAGGAGGGGGCTACAAATTAAGACTGTGTTTCCATCCACCAAACATAGAGCCAGAAAGAACGAGAGCCCTCATTAAAAACCTTAGAAAGGCTTATATGTAAAAATAAATTCCTGACTAAACCTCAGATGGAATCACGTAAGTAGTGTTCATTGAAAGAAAAATATAATCGAATCAAATATTTTATTTATTTGAAATAAGAACAATATACACATGTATCAGAATGTTACATAGTACCCCATAGATAGGTATAATTGTGTGTCAATTTAAAACAATGGAAAGAAAACATAAAACATCAGACAAACCCAAATTCAGGAAAAAATATCCAAGAATATTTATCAAATTAATTAGCCAACACTCTTCAGTTGTCATAGAAAACAAACTGTTACAATATGTGGCTAGATAAAGAAAAAACTCACTAGCAGTAGTATAAGATCATGGATGGGATCCAGGACCAGATATGGAGCATCAATGGGACAATAAAGAAATCTGCAATTTAATTCATAATGGCTAACTCTTAATCTGCAAATTGGTTAGCAATATGTTATCAATGTTAGCGTCCTCGCTGTAGATCACTGGACTGTGGTCGCATAAGACGCTAATGTTTAGAGAAAGCTCTGTGCCACTCTGCAGCTTTTTCAGGAAGTCTGAAAGCATTTCAGAATGAAACTCTTTTTGAAAGGTTCTGATGCAGAAAGGCCCCAACGAAGGGCGAACAGCGGCAACCCGAGGCCCGCTCTCCCTCCACTCCAGCCTGTTTCCCAGAAACAGCCGCTCTCACCTCTTTTAGTTCTTTCAAATTATTACCCATGTGTGACTGAATATAACGCTTAAAATATTGCATCACAACTTAATGAGTTTTAGACAATAATTACTGACTCTCTGCCACGCAGGATGAGAATTCAGGTCACCTTCCCCAGTGCTGTCTATTCCTCCTTATTCTTTTTTTTTTAGGCTTTCTATTTTGAAATAATTGTAGACTTTGGAGAAAGTTGCAATGACCTTAAATGGCCCAATCACCCTTCGTTCAGCATTCCTTGATGTTAATACCTTACTTACCTACAGTACACTTAATGAAACTAAGAAAATAGCATCAGTATAATACTGTTATTTAAATTACAGATTATATTGAGTTTGCTTTGGCTTTTCCACCACAGGAGTTCATCCAAGATAGCATATGGTACCCCGTGACCATCTCTACATTGTTTCGTTTAGCCTGTGACAGTTCCTCCGATTTTAGCCCTTGGGCTTCATGGCCCTGACAGGTTTGAGACTGCTGGTCAAAAGCGTTGTAGACTGTCCATCCCTCCGACTGCATCTGATGTTTTCCTCAGGATCCGACTGAGTTATAGATTTTAGGAAGGAACACTGCAGTGTTGACATGCCCTTTGCAGCATTTCAAGGGTGTAATGTTAATATGTCTTCTAGCTGGTGAAGTGAACCTTGATCATTTGATTAAGGAAATGTCTGTTTCTTCAATGAGATGTTCCTAATTTTCCACTTTTCATTAGAAGCAAATAAATAAATCCAGCCTATGCTCACAAGAAGATCAATTAAACTCTAATTCCTGGAGAGAGGAATATCAAAAGAATATCTGTAGACACACATTAAAGCCACCAGAGTAATAAATAAGCACGTTAGGGAAGATGCTTGAGGCTAGGCAGGCCTCCAATTTCTCTTTAAAGTTTTACTCACCATGTTTAGCATTCCTCAGTGGTTCTTGCCCGCAGCAATCACTACTGTGCAGTTCCAGCAGTGACTTTCTGATACCCTCCTTTCCTCCGCATGTGTTAATTGAAATTCTTCTCTGTGGAAGAGTTGTCCACCCCCGATGTATTTTTTTTTTTTACTAAACTGGTATTTATATCATCATGTTTTCATAAATACTTATTTTCTTCTTTAGGTTATAACCAAACATAGCCACTATTTATATTGCTTCTTAAGTATTTCAGTGTTGGACTTTGGAAATTCTTTCCCCTTGGATCTTTTTTTTTTTTCCTAACTGGAGATTAAACTCAGGGCCTTGGCACCAGGCTACTTCCTTAGTGATTTGATCATTTTTAAAAATTTTTTGAAACAGGGTCTCACTAAGTTATCTAGGCAGAGGTCTAATTTGCAAACATCCTGCCTAAGCCTCTCAGAATGCAGGAAACACAGACACATGCCACCATCTTGGGTCTAATGCTTTGTTCTTTATAAGTCCCATTCCTTCCCCTTTTGTCTTATCATTTTTTGTATCTTCTAACACGGGTTATTTTGTAGTCTCACCACCTCAGCATTTGGATTAGTCATTCTTCAAGAATGACTTGTTCCTTTTCTTTGAGAATGATCTGTAGAAACCAAAGTCTGGAGTTGTGTATTTCCAGTACTCAGGTATGTCACTCCTTCTAGTTTCTCTTAATGGACAGAGTAAGTGTGTGTATGTATGTAGGGGAGTGTGTGAACTAACTCACACATATTCATTTCTTTATTAGTGTAGGTACACCAATATTAAAGCAGGCATGACTTCATACCGGTATCTGTGGCCTCAATTAGCACCACAGTTATTCCAACATGACTACTTTATTGATAGAGACTTCCTTCCATAGTGAGAAACCTGCTTCTCTTTACCTACATTTGTTCATTGCTGGTATTTAGGAGTATAACTGACTTTTTTGTTATTCTTATATCCTGCAGCTTTGCTACATTCATTTCTACTTGTAGGAGCACTTCTATAAATTCTTTGAAATTTTCTATATACACAGCTATGTTGTCTATGTTGTTGTCTACAAATAGAAATAATTTTTCTTATTTTCCAATATATATTGGAACTCGCGCGTGCACGCGCGCGCGCACACACACACACACACACACACACACACACACACACATAGATTTGCCATAGATGCACTTTGTCGGGTTAAAATTTTTTCCTTCTATTCCTGCATTGCTGAGTTTTAGGGCTGGATTCTCAAAAGCTTTTCTGCTTCTATCATGATGATTTTATGGCTGTTGCTCTCTAGGCTGCTAATATGGCAAACTGCATCTGGTAACTGAGGAGTAAACTATACCCATCCATCCAACAGCCTGGCGATGCTGGAGTGAACATCACTGGGACCTGATATACTAGCTTTTTATATACTGTTGGGTACTATTTTCTAACATTTTAAGGAGTTTTGTCTTGGTTTTCTTTCCTTGTGATGCATTCAATTTTCAATGTGGGTAGCGATGGAAGAGGCGACGGTGGGAAACAACCTCTAGAAATAGTCTCTACCACTTTAGGGCTCGAGTGAGATGAGCCAGGTGAAGTTCATCACATAAAGCACATCAGATTGAGTGAACTGAAGCTGAAAAATATAACCATAAATGTGATTGTAAAAATTCGTGATCTCACACACACACACACACACACACACACGCACGCACGCATGCACATGCACATACCCATGCACACTAGCAATTAGTATTCAAAGCAAATTCTATCCTTCCTTGAAGAAGAACTGGGCTCAACACAGCTGCCTCTGGCAAAGCCTGCAGCCTTCTCCCTGCTCCTTCCGAACAGAACAGATTTGGCCAAGGTCCTTTTGTTTTGGATCAGCAACTACTTAATGTTGACAGTAATGCCAACAGCACTCTCCTGAGACCTACTAATGAAATTTCAAAGTTTAATCGAAGAAAAGCACATTCATTCCTCGTTAATATGCTGACTGGTTTGAAAGTTGGTTGAATTTTAGCAACACTTTCAAAATAAGCTCGGGATGAGTCTAAACAATGAAATTAAGTCTGGGCTTCTGGAATTGAAAACCAGAAAATGTCACCCTGAATGTAATGGGTGTTAGTATTTATTCGGGATGGAGGAATAGCTCAAGGGTTAAAGCGCTAGGGCAAGCACTGTGTACCTGAGTTCGATTCCCCAGCACCACATACGCCAGGTGTAGTAGACACTGAGACAAGAGGATTGCTGTGAGCCCAAGACCAGCCTGGGCTCCACAGTGAGTACAGGGCTAGCATGGACTTCAGAGTGAGACCCTGCCTCAAAAAATGTATTTATTGGATAAGTCTATATATTTAAAGTCTGATATATTCTTAAAGTGATTCTCATTCCTCATGCTACTCAAAGTCTCAAAATTCTTAGTTTAGCAAAACAAAAATATGAATGTTTCTTAATCTTAATCTCTTTGACTTTCAGCTGATTTGTGTCCTAAAGTGGTGATCTCCAAACTTTTGACAGCAGGGGCCCATACGCTGTCAGGGACGAGAGCTGGGTGTAGTTGTCATGCAGTAGGTCACTGGATGGAGAATAGCTTTGAAATGGTGAGTCGCAGCAGGAGGAAGCTTTGCCTCCTGTCAGATCAGCAGGGGGCATTAGAATCTAATAGAAGCACCTCGAGAGGAGGCAGATCTTCTCTCAAAGCTCATCTGATTCAGCATCTTGGTCCTTCCAAGTCCTTGGACAGTACCAGTCCATGGCCTGGGGCCCTGGTCCTAAAATAAAATTACCCCATGAGTTTTTAATTTGATCACAATCATCTAAAATATTGTTATTCTAGTATTCAGTGTAATGTTTTATTGACACTTATCTCAAGAGATAGTGCACTGACATTGATCAGTTACAAAAGAGGTCACAGTTACACTGCCTGTACTCAGCTGCAAAGTGCCTGAGTTCAGCTCTTTCTGAGATCATCCAGAAATGAGAAAGTCTGGGAACATTGTGCCAGGAGCCTAAAATAATCTATATGTGGAGAAATGCTACGATTTTTTTAATTTCCTTTGTGCCAAGCACAGTGCTAAACTATAAACATCCCCTCAACTAATCCTGACAAGTAGCTTATGTGATTGTTGACAATAGCGATCACTCTCTTTATTGTTTTTATTGAGACAAGGTCTTGCTCTGTTGTCTGGGCTGGTCCTGAACTCACTGTGTAGCCCAGCCTAGACTCAAACTCACGGCAGTTCTCCTGCCTCGACCTCCTGAGTGCTGGGATTATAGGCATGTGCCACAATGCCCAGCTTATGTGGTGTTGGAGAACTGAACTCAGGGTCTTACCCTTGCTAGGCAAGCACTCAAACCACTGGGCTTTTCTTCCAACCTCCACTCTTTTTTTTATGAGAGAATGGATCTCAGGCTAAAAGATGGAGGGTACCTGAGATAGTCATTCCAATAATGGTACGTTGAATCTTTATCCCCAACAAAATTATCATTGTGCTCAAACATGAGCCCAACTCATAATGAGGTTTTGCTAGTACAGGAGGGAAAAAAGTTGAGTTCTGAGAATGGGAGCACAGGACATATGCATAGGGAAGAACAGAGCTAAAATGACATGTCTTGTATTCCAACAGCAGTTACTGATCTGGAAAGTTCATATTATTTATTTTGCAAAAGATCAGACAGTGTTATCTCCATTTTACAGAGGAGGAAGCTGAGGTTTCAAGCTGAACAAGCAGAGGCAGCTTCAAGTTCTGCAAATACATTGACTCTAAATGCAAATTCTTTCAATCCACACCATGTATTTCCTCAAGATTCTTTCTTGGTTGAGAAATAAAGCTCAGAATGACGTTCCAGTTTCCAATGTTATCTTTTATGTGTATGTGTGTATGGTGTTTGGAATTGACCCCAGGGCCTTGCATGTACTAGAAAGTGTTGTAGCACTGAGTTACATCCCCAGTCTTGACAGGGAGTATTGCCAAATTACCCAAACTGACCTCAAACTTGCCTCAATCCTCCTGCCTTAGCCTCCCCCACAGCTGGGATGATAGACATGTGTCACAGTGCTCAGCATGTCATCAACTCTTGATGGGGTCCAAATTTGGAGTAGTTCAAACTTGAG
The DNA here is from genome assembly GCA_004027205.1 of Ctenodactylus gundi. NCBI lineage: Eukaryota > Metazoa > Chordata > Mammalia > Rodentia > Ctenodactylidae > Ctenodactylus > Ctenodactylus gundi. The sequence continues at coordinate 206,234 of PVKB01001192.1, read as the reverse complement.
GGATCCGCATGTTAATTATACCCACAGAAATGTTACATTGGGTACATCTCAGGCCTTAATAGTACTGTTTGTTGAAATTTTGAATCAAATTAGGTATTTGTGAGTCTTTGCCAAGAGATTTCAACTGTAAATTTCATGAGCTGAGGGATTTTATCTTATTCACTCTTTGTCCCCAGTACCTAAAATATTATCCAACAAAAAACAGGCATCCAATAAGTATTTACCGGGGAAATAAATGTTCTCAAGCACAATAACTTGACACTTAGCTCACAAGTGCCATCGGTGGTGTACAATAAACAGCTTTTCTGTGTGCCTGTCTCGTGTCTATCCTAAGGTCATAGTCTTAGGAGAGAAACATTTCCTCAAACCTCAGGCTAGATAATGGCAGCCAAAGATACACCCAGCAATAAGTTTTTCCTATAGTATCTGGGTCCTAGTAAATGCCCGATAAATATTTATTGAGCTAATAATCGAAGAAGAGCTGCATTTATTTAATGCTTACCCTTTACCAGAAATTCCTCTTGCATTATTTCATAAAAATATCTTACAGAATATACTACGCTGTTTTTCATTTTATATAGAAGCCAAATAAGTTTTAGAGAAGTTAAGGAACCTACCCAAATTTAATAATAAGCAGGACAGCCTGATTTCGAAGTCCTCAGCTTGAGTCTTGAGTCGCTCCACGGTGCTTGATGAACTTGCTGATTTCTTTCTCAAGGCCTTTGCGAACCCCTCCCCTGGAGAGTGGCATGTCTGGCTGCTCTCTCTACACTCGTGTCTCTTTCGCGGAGAAACCTTTACTGACCGCTCCCCACTGGTCCCTGCTGTATCCTATGACCTTGTCAGTGCCTTCTAAGCACAAACCTCATCTAACATGCTCCTGTTGATGACTTGATTGTTGTCAGGTCTCCCAGCAGAAGTTACGCTTCCCGAGAGCAGGAACTTGGTCTGTGGTGCTAGGAACTATGATCCACAGCTTGGTGCTGAGGCTGATGCAACAAGTATTCCCTCGATCCTTGCCGAGTCAAAGAATGTCTACCGAAGGCCAGGTGGTCCCTGGACTGTCAAGAGGTCGGAACTCTTCAGGCCATCCCCAAAGAAGAGCACCTGATGCCAGCCTGGTGTGCTGCACTACGCCTAGGCAGCTCAGTGTCCCCATTCGTGCTCCTCTGCCATTTCACGTGAGGAAGCCAACTTGCACCTGGTCCAACCAAGGAACTTTTTCTATGCAAAGAAAAACACTCACTGACTTAACGTTTGTTGCCTGCCTTATCATCTCTCTAACAAAGACACAAAGCTGAACAACAGTAAGTCTGTCTTCCTCAGATGGGAGATCTACCTCCTCGGGTCCGGGGAGGCCAAGCTGTCAATTAGGCCCTTTTCTAACAGCCTTCAACTTTATGTATCACACTGGATAAAATCCAAGGGGAAAAAATATTACAGAAATCTCTCTCTGGCTTGGGTCCAACATTTGACGGAGAATATTAACAATATTGCTTGGACTTGACTCTCTGTAGCCTCTCAGTTGCTCCCAGCATGAGGCTGAAGAAGCGCGATGCGTGTGACTTACCTCTCCTTTTGGACCCTTGGATGTGAGCCTGTTGCCAGCATAATTGCCTTCTAGAGCCCAGCTAGTGTGAGACCTCCTACATCGCTGCCCTATTTGTTTCCTCTGAGAGTTGGATGGTTCTGATGACTTTACTTTCTCCCCATTCTTTCCTCATTTTTTGTGGTTTTCCAGTCCGTTACAACTGCTCTGAGCTCACTCACTTTACCAAGCTGATCATTGTTCAGAATCCCTCTGTTTTCCCTGTGACTTAAGTGTAATTTTACGCTTAAGTGTAATTTTTCTTCTAGTAATTAATGTACTTAATTGAAAATGTGAAAGTACATATTTATAATGTGAAATGGCTACATCAAGATAATTAATATATTTCACCTATGTAAGACTCCAATACGTTTACCTACATCCCTTTTCAGTGGGAAGTATATACGGCTGCCTGCCCACTCTGTCTCCCACGTATATTTCTGCTCCAAGGAATGGGACAGGCTTCCTTCCTAGGAGTGATACTGTGCAACGATGTGAGGTTAAAGAAACGGTGTATCCTCCCCTTCCTGTGGGTTTGTGACTTAATTTGGCCAGCACATTTTATTGTATTGGTCTCAATAATGTGGCCTCCCAAAGGACGGCAGAAAGTCCCAAAACACCAAATACGAATCACATTCCAAAGCTACTAACGGAGGTTACTTACCTGAAAAGAATAGGACACCAAAAGTTAAAAAGGAAATCTAACAAGATGATATTTCAAACACTAAGTAAAGAGAATGTCAAAAGTAATTTTGTGGCAGTCTTCTTGGCACAAGATTGGGATAGAAATTGAAGAGCTGGAGCCTTACAGGTGGCTCCACTTTGGAGTAAGCAATCCAGGTAAGGCCAGAAGAGTAGGATACAGCTTCTTTTAAAGTGTTCTTCTTTTGGAGTCTACAAAAATTCTTAATGTTAAAACTATCGGCACCTTACCGGTCAAAACATAGCAATCATTATCATTTAATTGTACAAGTGACCACGGGTCTACGGCATCAAGGATCAACCCAGAGTGGCAGGCAGCAAGAGTGATGGCCACCATGCTCTGTGCTACAATCCTGCTCTATGTCTTTCGGTGATCTATTACATTTTTAAGGGATCAGTACACAATGAAGAGACACTCAGAAACATTTACCAGATAGACTTCGATTGTCAGGAGTATTGAAGTTGTGATAACCGGTTAAGTGAAGCATGTGATGACGGTGTTAAGGATTTCCATTGATTATTCTCTCAACACTATTGTCCTTGCCCTGTGCTAAGCGCTATTCTAGGTGATGGAGGCGCAGTGGTGAAGAACCAGGCACTTCGGGCCCCAGCTCTCAAGGAGCCTACATGTCTGGGCAGGGATGGGGAGAGACAAAGTCATCAAATACACAAGCCAATGTCATAGTACCCCGTAGTGTCAAGTAGTAGAATGAAAATGAAGTACTACCATGGAGAGCCATTAAAGAAAGGGGATCATCAAGGCAAAGAGGAGGAAAGTGGTTGCTCAGATAAAGTCTCAGGAAGGAGGCAAAGTTTTAAAGGAGAACTACAAGGTGAGGAGTCAACCACGAAAAAGAGTCACGGCATTGGAAGCAGAGACAGAGGCAAGTTCAAAGACAAGCATGAGTTATAGACACGAAAGGAAGGCCATCCCGCTGGAGGGCAGCGATCAAAAAGGAAGGCGGAAGAGGAAGGTAAGAGACGGTCCGTGCCAGACCTTGGGGCATGTTGGGTAGGTCTTTCATCTCCTCCCACCCCATTCCTTTCCTCCTCCTGTTTTCTCTTCCCTCTGCCCATCTCTTCTTCCTTTCTTTGTTCTCTACCCAGTGGTTGAACTCTTTACTTGCATTTGAAGAATTTCTCAGCTTCTGCGTCTTTAAGGGAATCAATATCACATCTTGCTATAAAACGTGAAGATATTAACAGCCTGCTCTCCAGACTTTCTTGCAGCTGGCGTGCAGATGCGTGATCCATCCTCCACCAGCCAGATGCAGTGGCCTGGCTATAAACTGGGAACCAGCAAGGAAAGAAACATGAATCCTGGAAAATGGACCCTAGTTCAGGGATGCTGGTGCCACCTTGAATAGGCTTCCAGAGAGCAATAAAGGGTGCAGGAGAGGGAGGGGAAAAATATTCAGGGAGACCTAGAATGTTCCCCACTGGCAGACACTAAATGGCTGTGGTTCTAGTGGCTGTCCATCATTCCTTGCTCCAGACAACTTCCTAAGCACCTGTCCCCTTTCATTCCTACAGCCTTTCAGCAACTTTCTCTGCTGCCTAAACATCCAGATTCATTTCTTTTACTTACAATGAACAATTTGGATTCATAAAACATGGTAAGAAAGAGCTTGGAATTTTTTCTAGGTACAATAGGAAGCCACTAGAAAGACTTAAAGGTACAGTGTCACCGATGAAATAAAAATCCTAGGGAGGAATTCCTGTTGAATCCTAAAACTACCTTGTAATGCTCCTCTCCAGTGGGTTTGCTTTGGTTTCTTGGGCACTCTCATTTGGGGAACTGACAGAGTTTCTTTTCTTATCTGTGTTATCTACCAGAAAACTTAGAATCCAGTTCGTGGTCAGTCCATAATAAAGGTAGGTTACTCGAGTGTGTATTTTTAGCTTTAGGCTCGGCCACACCCTTCTCCCTCTTGCTGCCGTGTATCCATTTAGCCCTCCTTTAAAACGATATCACTTTGTCCTAGTGTGTGTCACAGTGTCTCCGGAAAAGGCTTGAATATGTGCATCATGGTACTCAATGCATCTGGCTATTTTGATTAAAGTTATAATTAGTTAAAAGTAAGCTAAATTGATACTTCTACTCCTCAGTTACACCTGTCACATTTCACACGTAACTAGCATGCACCACTTGGAGTGTACACATATAAAAAAATCTCATCATCCCAGAACCTTCCTTGGATGACACTGACACGTGCTACAATACGGTATAAGCAATGGATACCTTACTTAGCCTTCTGCCTCTCGGCATCCGTCCATTGAAAGCTGAGGTCCTCTTAGTGACCGGTAGCGGCAGGAGTCATAGGATGCTGTATACACAAATTACACAGGGGAGCTGAGACAGTCTTAAGAGCTCAGGCACTACGAAATACTCTACTCATATTTCATCAAAAAGAATACTTGCATGGCAACGTGTGCTGAAAAAACTTCTGAAGATACCCGCTCTTAAGGGTAAGCTGTAAGACTAGGAACCACAACTGGAGCACACCTGGGCATCTTACACCTGCCATCAACAGTAGCAGATGAGTTGATTGGAAACTGTCCCTCTGGTCTATGTGAAACAGCGCCTTTTCTGAAAACAAAGCAAATCAAAAATCCCAGTGGCCTCTAATGTGTGCCAGAGGTTTATAACTTATTTAAGAATGTAAATTATAATTATGTTATGATTTGATAATTTAGTAATCTGCTATTTGTTTTAAATGTCACCTGTTAGAGAGAAAGTGGGAGTTTCTGTATCAAAATGGAAAAACTCATTTGTTCTTTCCCAATGTTAACAATAAATATTTTCTTTATTAAGCAAAATACATGTGAAAGTGTTATTTGTTCATTGCTTCAAGGTCAGCAAGTCTAGGAAGTGATTAGCAAGAGCCAGCAGCGTCTCTCAGTCACAAGAGGATGGGCCAAATGGGAAGAAACGTTTTTCCGAACAGCAGATTTTCTTCTACCAGCGATCTTGGAGGAAGAGAAGGGAGCTCCTGGGACAACTATCAACACAGTAGCAGCCTGGTACGTTTTCTTGTCCGCCCCATGGGAGCTATTTTCTTTGCAAAACTACTGTAATTTTAATGGGCTGCCATTTGCTCATTAAAGTCATCTGGGAATTTAGTCAGCAGACAGACCACAAAACAGGACCCTGTATAATGTTTAGGAGTTTGTCGTTTAATAAAACATTTTATAAGCTCAGAGTGTACCTATTAACTAATAACTGCCCTTGTAGGGGCCAGGCAGCATACCCTGTGGTCTAGAGTGCTCCAGTGACTGGAGGTGAGTTATAGAGATTTGTCCCAAGTCCCAATTTGTCTTTATTATGACACTCAAATAGCAAATGATGAGCCATCAGTCACCGTGAAATTCCATCCCTGGGAATTGAACAGGGCTTGGCTTCTTATCATTCAAAGTCTTCTTGAGGGCTGCCTCCTCTGGAAAAGGGAGGCTCTGGGACTGTGATCCAGGGGAGGTGGGGGATTTATTGCCTGCCACAGGGGAGGTGGGAGTACACGCGCAGAAGGAGAGGTGGTGGTTATCATTGATAGAGAGGTTCCTAAACCCTGGTCCATGACCTGGCTCATCAGATCTTCTGAGGTAGATGATAAAGATGTGCATCCCAGGCCCACCCAATTACGCTCAGAGACAAAGGTCCAAAGAGGTTGATAACCACGACCACCAATCTTTGCTGATACACAGCCAGATGAGGGAGACACTTGGAAAGCAGGGTACTTACCAAACTGAAAGGCACACGTGGTTTCCTCATAGTGAAGTACTTAGCTCTTAACAACAACAGCAGCAGCAGCAGCAACAAAAATACAAACTTTGGTAAGGAAAGCATTTCCAAGTCTAATGACCAATCCATAAACATTGATCCAAACGGTGATAATGCAGAAGACTCCACACAATCTGTGTGACTAATTTTCTAGCCATACTTAGAAAACTCAAAAAAGATACCATGTATTGAAAGGCTTGGTGTTCCTGCATATTGTTTCTAATTTGGAGCTCCTCTGCCTCCTTTGACTGTCAGTTCCTACAAACTGAGGAGAATGTGTTTCCACAGCCTCAGGCTCCAAATGAGAGATGAGGAGGAGGCTCCCATACCAGGCAGCAATTTTGGGATTACGGTGGGGGTGGGGGTGGCCAGTGGCCAGCACCTAACCCTGGATGAGTGAAGGAACACAGCTTCTCCACTGACTACTAGAATAATGGTCCCTGAATATCTTCTCATAGCTTTCTCTAATAGCGTTTCTTCATAAATTTAGCAAACATCAAGTTAACATATGCCATGATTTGAATCTGGAATAAGAGAGGCACCTGCCTCACCCATAACTAAGGGAAGGAAGGTGGGACTGAAAGAAATGCACTGGTGCTAGCCCAAGCTATGACGTAAGTAATGACCCCACTCATTCCAGGTTCTATTTGTCCTTGCCACCCACTGATACTCAGGGGCCATCTGATTGGCATAACATGATCATCTTTGCTCCTCCCAAAGGCCTCAGAAGCTCAGCATTTCAGCATTATTTTTATCTTCCATTTTAGAAGTGGGGAAACTGACCCATAGGGGGCGTTGTCAAAGTTACAGCCTAAATAATTTAACTACTCTGTGCTTCCAGATTCAAACACCCCAATCTGGGCAATGCAGGCTGGCAGCAATTCTTTCCCAAGGAGGGAAACAGCCAGGAAGGAGAACAGAATGCCATCTGCGGCAAAACAGTCTCCTCACGTTAACCAAAATCCTGAAGCAGAATCCAAAGCCAGTTTTGATGGACAAAATGATAGTAATGGTAACTATTACGATGATGGTGGTGGTGGTTTAAAACCCCAGACTCAAGAGCCACATAGCCCAAATTTAAGTTTTCAAGCCTTTCAGTCTCTCCCTTGACTCCTGACCCTCTACAAAAACAATATTGGAATAAAAACAAAGAAATTAAAGCGTCTTGACTCTCCCCCCGTGACAATCAAATCTCTTCCTAGAACTTATCTTCTCTGAAAACTCCATGTTCCTGGAGGACATCTTAGATCTGGGCCCCTTCACAAGAGGCAATTGATGGTAGGGCTCGACCTCCCCCATTCTTGGGGTCTTTTCTCAGGGAGTCCCACCCACGCTGGAGCTTTGTCACAACGCCTTTCTCCTGGATCCTGAGCCTCAGAGAATGTCAACATTCAACGGGAAACAGATTTCAGTCCTTTGGTGATTTTCAGAAGCCAGCTATGAACTGGCAGCACATCAAAGCCTATGACATTTGCCCTGTGCGGACCCTTGGTGCCCTTTCTGAAGAATGTCCACCCACTCTCTAGGATAATTAGTATTGATACTTAGTGAGCACTGACAAAGCACAACAAACAATAAGAAACACAAAGGCTCTTTACCTTCCACCCAGTGCCAGAGCCCTGCAGACAGGAACAATAGTTTCCACTCACGGTGCCCTTCCCATGGTCCAAACCCTGCCCTAACCAACCGACACATAATCCTCACAAGAACCGTAATGCGGGTGGGAAGACGTAGGTATCCCGATTACACAGACGGTAAAACTGACACTCCCATTCTTTCCAAACTAGATCAGCAGGTTCCAAAGTGCAAGCTCTGAGCTAATACACCACGGGCGTGCTCTTCAGGGTGAAGTCTAGAAAGTCATAGGCTCAAAGTCACACCTTAGATTATCACCCATCATATTTACCTTGCACTAGTAAATATTTCTAAGAAGAGTCAACAAAATTGAGAGGAAAGAAAAACCTTATCATTTCACTGGCGATTATTTCACCTTTGAGTAAGCTTTCCAAATACCCTGCGATGGGAGGCAGACGTGGCAGAGAGAGACAGAAATACCAAGAAAATGCATTTCCCCCATTTTATTGATATGTAGAAGTGCAAAATTTAAGGTTTACAATCAAGTTGAGGATTTTGTGCACATACGTGTCTTGTCAAGGTGACAGACTTTCCCACTCTCCTTTTGTGCCCCCCCCACCTCTCCCTCCCTCCCCCAACCGTACTCCCCTGTTTCACTTTGTTTTTCAAGCTCCATAAGAGTTGTGATCTGGGTCTCTTCCCAGCAGTCATCACTGCTCCAAAACAACGTGATGAAATCACGGAACAGCCACGTGAAGTGGAGGTCGGGGGACTTTTGTTTTCTTCTTTATATCCATTGACCCCAAAGGCCTTGCAACGTAACGTTTTCCCAAATCTGGGTCAAAAATGAGAAAAAGAAGGGCATCAGAAAGATTATGATTTCCATAAAGCTAAATTTGTTCACTTTAAGTAGATATTCTTTTTTTCTGAGATTTTTCTTTTTACTATTATAGTATTCCTTCTTCTAAGAAAATGATAATAACTTTAAAAGTTCATTATTTCTCTCTCTTTAAATTAACCTTATTTCTCCAAGAGTTGGCTACCTTATTAGTTTTTCCATAAACTTGTTTTTTCAAATTTTATTCATTCAAAAGAATTTCAGAATAACTGCTTCTAATTTTTTTCTAATTTTTATGGCTAGCATGTACTTTGAAAAACCAACAAAAAATTATTTTGAATGAAATAAACTGTAAATTTTTAGACAATCTATATATGCGGGTTTATCCTCCTTAGTACAGCTTCATTTTTGAAATTTTAAAAGATCTAGTCACTCTAGAGTCTTTGTATTCTTATCATCGCCGGCAGAAAAGGGGAAAGCAACGTTAGGAAGGGTTGCTGGCAATGTTGAAAGATTTTAGTGAGAAGGGAGTCATTACATAATGCATCAGTGACTCAAGTGAAATTTAACAAAAGAGTGTATTTAAATTATATCTATGAAGCCAAATTGAGCTAACAAAAATAATATTTTTCTTGAACAACAAAGAAATATTTCTCTGTTGCAGAAGTGAAATCAGATAGGTAGATATATAGATTACAATAAATAATGCTAAATATCAGGTAATTTAAAAAACAAAAGCTAATTATCTGATCTTACAGAACAGCCTGACAGTGAAGGAACAAAAACCTCTATTGTGAGCAGACTCTTCCACAAGGGCAGACTGAGGGAGGATTTGGCAAAATGAAGTTTAGGCTTGGACTAATTTCACATGCTAATGAGAGCCTCCAGATAAAAGCCACTTTATAATGGGTGCTAACCAGTTGGTAGATTAACAAGATTCAGACCAAATAGAGCAGGAGTTCGTGGTGTTTTTCATAATACCATATGGCTACAAAGAATCTGGCAACATCCCAGGGCATGTTTTCTGGAGCCATATAGCCAAGTATCCTAAACAAATCATCGTACCACAGTCTCAGAGCCTTCACACCAGGAGACTGCATAAGGCTCAAAATATAAACCACTTCAAAACTGTCCAGCATCATTGACAAGGCCGCTGAGAGTCAAAGATTCCCCTGCCAGGCCTGACTAACCCGCAGCCCATGGCTTTGACTATGGCTTGATAAAAATCCACAAGCTTTGGGTTTTTGAACTTTCTTGTTTTGTATTGTTTTTGATAACTCAATTGTATTAGCTACACTTGATAGTCTACGTGCAGCCCAAGAAAATTTCTTTTCACTCAGTGTGGCCCAGGCGAGCCAAACTGTTGGACAGGAACTTGGGCTTCACTCCACTTTCTCATCTGCACACTTTGGAAAGTAATAGTGGCAGATGCCCAGAAATGTTGAGAGAATACAATGTATGTATGCGTTCTTCGTAAGCTACAAAACGAATAAACGCTGGCTATTTTCATGAGGATGAGGATGGCGATAGATGAGGATCATGATGATGTTTACCAACCTGCAGGTAGGAAGCCTTCCTGTCCCTTGAGATGCTCAGCGATGTCAGTCTATGCACAGAGTAGTCTTAATGCCACATGGAAAGATTTTTGCTCTAGTAGTACGCTCTCTCTTCTTGAAAACTTCTCCTGCACACCAGTGATGGGGACAAATACAACGTATAAGGAAAGGATTTCAGGATCTGATCTAAACATTAATTATGTATGACCAGTAATCTTTAAAGAAAATCACATTCAAGCTTTCCATCTGGCTTAGTGTTTCTCAACAGGATGTCCTCAGACCCCGGGTTGGAAGTCTAAGGGTTGGTTGGGCTGAGAAGAGCAGGTAGGGGGCGAGATGGGTGGCAGGGAATATGCTACCACCACTGTTGTTGTGTCCACGCTAAGGCTAACTTAGACCAACTGACATGCCAAGCATTGGCTCTGCATGAAATGATATTAATTCAGTCCAATAATATTATTTGATAGATCTAATATTATTTGGTAGATCCACAAGCAAACTCTATTTTTTTTACATCAAAAAAAAGCTAGAAACTTCATATGGTTCAACCAGACAACTGTCTCAATTTGATCTATAGCATTGAGACCAAGGGCTCAGGTTTTAGCTGACGAGGAGATTTCAGTTCAAATCTCAGTCTGCCACTTAATTACAATATATCTTTGGGAAATTAATAAAATAATGGGAAAATAAATATGCAGTTTGTATATCAAATATATCCCTATGAGAAAAGAAAATCAGAAAGTAGTTTTGAGAGAAAATATGATGGAGATTCCTCAAGGTAACGCTTTCAGCTGGCAATACCTCCTTCTCTCAGGCAAATTTTATTATCTGGGATACAGAGGAGCTAGGAACAACAAAGGAGACAGCCTTAAAAGCAAAGACTTATCAAAAGGCCTGTGTCTCTCGTTGTTTAAACATGACCAAAACCACTCTAGGTTTGACCAGAACAATGTATTAAAAAGCGACATTAATGGCAGAAAGAAGCAATATAACTGCAGAGACCAGATAACACAAGTCTAAAAGATGTAATGGCTCTGTCAAGAGGCTTATGGTCTTCACCTTCTCAGCGGCTGGACAGTACCGCCATATTACAAGAATAGTTGATGTCACTACTTGAGAAGGCAGAAACGTGCATTATATCATCAGACTATTTTCATTTAGAAAGGAAATCATTGAACTGAAGCTACGACGCAGATGTAGGCGGCAAGAGCCTGCCACTGATATGCAGGGCCAGGGAGAAGCTCCCCTGTGGACACCTGTTCATCATAGGTCTACAGGAGGCCTGGAGACAGACAATGGCAACTGTGAGGACCTCCGGCCAGTACCAGAAGAAGAGCAGACCAAGTTATCAGGGTCAAGACAACAATAGCCAGGACACGGAATCTAAATACGCAGAGGGAGAGGCTGAAGAATGAAGAAATCTGAGAACAAGCACTCGCTGAACAGACCATTAAAACGCGAAAACAACAGCCAATCCTCCTGCAGAGCAACTGCTAATGTAACCGTCTGCAAGGCGGAGCACAGAGTTCAGATTCAGACAAACCTGGGTCGCTTGGCTCAACTGTTTATTAGCCTTGCGCCCAAAAACAGGTGCCTAAATCTGAACTTCAGTTTCGTCATCTTTAAAGCTGGATCGTTAGCACCACTTTCGTGGAGTTTTGGTGAAGACTGGATGAGCCTGCAGGATACAGGGCCTGGTGTTCAGAGCACACTCGGTAAGTGTTAGGTTGTGCTCTTCTCTGCATTGATGATTCCTTTTAGCCACAAAACATAGGTTCTAGATTTACTGTCTGCTGTCCTTTGGCTCCAACAGTCAATTCTCCCCTTCTGATATTGGCATCCCTTCCTAATCAGGGTGACCTGTTGGTTTTTCCAAAAGCATATAAGCTACAGAACTTGCTCAGAGCAAGTGTCTCGGTCTTCCTTCTGCTCTTAGTGAAAAGTATCTATCAGCTCAATGTCAAAATTAGGAAGATTTTACTGGCAGCTGATGGCAGCCGGGTAGAAAAAGAAATCTTTAAAAGCAACCACCTCCCCCAAGCCTGCCAGAAAAACAAAACACAAAGCCCTCAGCCCTGGGATTCCCAGTGTGAGCAGCTGCTCTGGGCCCCGGGCTGGTCAAGACTGCTGGCTGCACGCTTTACCCTCCATAGGGGCTCCGGATGAGGTTTAGGTCCCTGTTCTCTGAACTTATCAGGAGCAGACATCTGCGGCCAAGTCTGTGGGGACCACCCAAAGGGCAGCTGGAGAACCCTGGGGCCCCCCAAAGAATGTGCAGAGAGGTTAAGGGTCATAGGCTCCAGCCAGTTCACTAAAAGCATCTCAGGGAGACCTGATGGAAAGGTCATCTCAAGATAGTGACAGGGCACAGCTTGAGGGGGAAAGAGAGGGAAGGACAGAAGAATTTCTGAAGTAGCAAAAAGTACATTTTGTTTCTGGCTCAGCTTCAACTTTCAAGTCTGATTTTTATTTTGATGGCATTTCCTTGGCTTTTCCGATTCATGTCTAAATCACAAAATGCGGCCATTGTGCACTTCTGGGCTTGCCTGCATGTGCCACGGAGCACAACACTGCAAATGCATTTTCGCACTTCATTAAACATTGCTTTAAAATGGCATCCAAATGTCCGCTCTCACCATCCCGTCTGGGAGAGGAGATTGTGTTACTTTTCCCCCCAGTGGGAACAGAAGGAACAGCGAAGTCACAAGCTGTGATGTTTAATATTTTTCAATTTCGCACATCCAGCTCTGAGAGCTGATTGTAAGGACAGCCTGGTCAGCCATGCCACTGCGTGGAAGGGCTCAGTTGTCCTGGGAGGGTCCCACGTGGCCTGCAAATCTCTGATCTCCACAGCAGCAGCCAGCGCTGGCCTCAACCCCGGGGAGGCCTCTGCACTTCACTGGGTGAGGTGCTGACTCCACCTCCCACAGGCAGGCCAGGACGTGTTCTGCTGACTTAAGAAGATGCCACGTAAATTAGAACTCATGTAGCCATATGGTTCAAACCTGCGGGTCATATTTTATACACAAATGACTATGACAGGCAGTATTTTTGTGCTGACAAGTTGTATTTCATCCATGTTTACTTAGAATTCCATGCTATCATTAAAAGCCAAGCAATGGAGCCTTGTTCTATTTTCATGCAAAAATTTCATCAAGTTTCCTTCTTATTAAAAGAAGAAAAATTAAACCATGCAACTCTTTCTTCCTCTCAACTCCTATTATCCAAGTGTTTGGTGCGAGGGTGGATTGTGATGTTCTGATATTAAGAGTTTAATAAGAGTGCCTGAGCCCTTACTTCTAAACTGGCCAGTGGTATGTGTGCTATATAATAGATGTTTAATTTAGATCCCAAAAGTAGAAAGCGTGTTAGTTTACCAACTACCCACCCAACAGTGTGTGACCTCTAGGTGTTTGAACACAGAGCCAATGCCCTCAGCTTTTCATAACTCTGCCTCCTGTAAGCCAGAAGTAAGAGAATCTCCACTTCATTGGTCTGTTCCTTCAAAGGCCTCTCAGTTCGCAAAGAAAATAGTAGCAAGGGTGTAGCTGTTTATGCCTATAATCCCAGCACGGTGGGCGGCTGAAACAGGAAGATCACAAGTCCAAGCTCAGCCACGGCAACTTAGTAACAACCTGCCTCAAAATAGAAAATAAAAAGAGTCTGGCATGTAGCTTAGTGCAAAGACCATGGGTTCAATTTTCAGTAGAAAGAAGAGAGAGAGAAAGAAAGAAAGGAAGGAAGAAAGAAAGAAAGAAAGAAAGAAAGAAAGAAAGAAAGAATAAAAGAAGAGAAAAGAAAATGAAAAGAAACGCAGTGTTGTCTAGGTCGTTTCGCAGCCTTTAGTCCTTCGGAATACTTCCGCAGCATACTTCTCAAGTTTACCGAGAATTTTGATTAACTCTGCAATCCAGCAGGTCTTGGAGACTGTGTGACTGTTAAAATTGCAGAAACTAAGTCTTCAGCACAAAACTCATACCAGGGTTATAAAACGTTGTACACACACACACACACACACACACACACAGACACGCACACACAATGCCTGTGCTCAGAGCAAACATCTTGAACTCTCAGACTCCCCTCCTCTGCCCTTGCAGCCCAAAATGGCCCTACCTTCTGAACTGAAACTAGTGTGTGGCCTAGCAAAAGTATGTTTCTGGTATAGGAATGATCTAATAGAAATATTCTGATGAAACTAGGCAAACGACAGCCACAGTCAGTGACAAGCTTGACAGTGCACTCTTCCTGGAGTCACGGCTTTTACACCAGGACTGCCCTCTCCACTCCTGGGACATGGCAGCCAAGCCCTAACTCTGCCCAGAACCTTGGGAGGCTCTGGCCAGAAGGCGGCGGGGATGTCTGTGGGCACAGGAAAAGCAGGTGCACCTGTTCACGCCTCTTTCTTTCTGTAGGCAACTTCGCAGCCCACCAAACTCAGCCCTGGCTGGATAAATGGGATGGAATACACAATGGCTCATTCACTTAGTCACGGCAGCTGCTTCACTCTAATTCCAAGCGAACGCCATGGCCGCCATGGCCTTGCTGAGGGGCAGCTGCCTAGGAAGAGAAAAGCCCAGCAGGCTGACAGTCGGTTTGCTGTCCCGCCTCTCCCTCTGCCCCTCCCTCTGTCTCCCTGGCTTCGTTCGCCCCTCAGGTGTTTATCTTTCAAGTCTTCACTGATAATGGCTCAGGGACTGATTCATCCCAGGTGTATTTTAATGAGAGACTCTGCAAAACCTTAAGGACTTTAAAGACTGAAGGGAATAATTTTCTTTTAATGAACATGTGTCATTCTATTGTAAAAAGTAATATACGATTAGGATGAAAATTGCAGAAAAACTAAACTGCAAAATTTCCCACCACCATGCTACCCAAACGCGATCCCCAGGAGCGGTTAGCTGTCTCTTCTGTATGTTTTCTGTAATCTTTATTTGTGCGTATGTGTGTGTTCAAAGGGACTGGGTTACCTTGCTTTCAGTTTTGAGAACAGAATGTATACACAAATTTGTATCCTTCTTGTGGCTGAGCCTGGTGACTCATTATAGCTTAGAAAGCATTTTTCACATTTTTCATGAGTAATCGTGTTTAATGACTGCAAAGTGATGAGTTCGTTTTTAAAAGTCAAATTTCATTTTTTTAAAGTGTTATTATTAGCTTTGTTGGTCAGTTTTTCTGTTGCTGGGCAAAATCCCACACACCTTCAACTTAAGGGGGCAAGATTTCATCTGGGTCAGCTGGCTCCAAGACAGAACCATGGTGGCAGAAGGGCCCAACAAAGCTCCCGGCAGCTGGGAAGCAGAGCCGGAGGAGTGCCAGGGCGGGACAGGCCCTCCAAACTCACCCACGCAATGACCCACCTCCCTGCATGAATCCCCTGGTGAGTGCAGGGGCCCTTCACTCGATCACCCCCACATGAGTCTTTTAATCCAGTCAAGCCAAGAATTAAGCTTAACTATCCCATTATTTCTAAAGTTTCTACTTCTCATGGGTGCTGGAGCAGATAAACGTATGAATCTAAAACTAAATCTGAGTTCTCAGAGGAAGGGAGTTTTGTCTCTTGTTATTGTTTGCAATAATTTTGATGCAAAGAGTAACCCCTGGCCTGTGGCAGGTGCCCCGTGATGAACAGGAACATGCAGGATACATCTGTGGCCTCTCAGACTGCCACTCCTAATACATCACTGGATCATGGCTTGCTATGAAGTCATTCTCTTTTTTTCCTGAAGCAAGGTCTTGCTCTGGAGTTCAGGCTGGACTTGAACTCACAGCAATCTTCCTGCCTTAGCCTTCAGAGTGCTGGGATTACAGATATGTGCCACCATGCCCAGCTTTTATGTGGTACTGGGGCCTTGCACTTGCTGGCAAGTGCTCTGATCACCGAGCTATGTGCCCCCAGCTCCGCTATGAAATCATTCTAATGAAGGAGCAACAAGTAATTGTACCCGCTGGGTTTCCATTTCTTCCACTCACTAAGAAACAAGTGTAGACGTATACAGGATTCACAAGGACAGCAATAGAATTTTTTAAGTACCCATTTCCTACTTACCACCCTTACCAGCATATTTACTTCATATCGGTCTTAAGAGTTCTTTAAGTTTGTACATGCAAGTTATAAAGGAATGTCTGTGAGCCTCTGATTCTCAAACATGCAAATCTTGGGAAATTGTGTAAATGGATAAGAAAAGCATCTTATTGGGTTGAGGATGTTAGAGTTTTGCCTAGTATGTGCCAGGTCCTGGGTTCATTCATCAGCACTGCAAAGAAAAAATATACTCCTTTATTTAAAAATGAAATTATAAAAGATTTGCTGCTTTGTTTAGCCAACAGTTTTGGTTCCCCAGAAAACACACCAAGACTTTTGCCATGTAAGCGTCTGTGTCAAGTGCTGTGTCGTATCTACTTAGGTTCTAGAGTCTCATTACCAAGAGCTAGGACAACGTCTGTAGTTCAACTCAAGAACCACAAATGAATTCATAGAAAACCTCAAATAACAGTTGGGCAGAGTTGAGAGATTTTTCTGAAACATTCATGTCAAATGGAAAGCCTCATAAGCAAAAGTACATTCTTGTCTAATCGAGTAGCCACTGTGCAATTCACCCTTACATTGCATGGAATACAGTTGGTCTTCATAACCATGGGCTCTATGTATGCAGATCTAACCAGATATGCTGTATTCAGCAATATAATCTAGAAATGATCTAAGGATACAGAGGTTGTGTGTAGGCTTTCGAAAATACTATATCACTTTATATAAGGGACTTGAGCCTCTGCAGGTAAGGCATCCACATGGGATCCTGGAACCAATGACTGGTTGTCTACTTCTTTTTATATTCTATTAATTCCAGAACAAAAGATATAATAGATACCCCTGTAGGTGTCTATAGACCTACAATAAGAACAAAAAATCAACTTTGAAGATAATTTTAACGTAGACAAATGAACTGCTAAAATTTTAAAACATTGTCAATATCATCTAGCCTCTTACGTGAACAGACAGTCCAAAGAAATTAAAACAAACCATGTTTTCTTTTCTCTCCCAAAACACAGGATGAACTTCAGATGATGGAGAGGTGAAGAAGAGGTTACAAGATGGAACCCTAGAAAAGGGCTAAAGGAAGTGGGGGGACTCCATATGACTTAAAAAAGAGGAACTATAGAACTTTGGGGATTTTAAAAATTAATCTTTAATTATGTGAAAGGATATTTATGCAGGAGGGTGACCTCTTTTTTCCATCTCTATTGGGGCAGGTCAAAAGAAAATGGACTTAAACCATAGCCGGGTGGGTTTAGGTAAGACAGAAGAAGGAATTTCCTGAATGTGGAGGTCGTTAAAAACTGGAATGAGTTACTGAGGGAGTCTGTGGACACTCTTCCTCTGGGGAACATTTAAAAATAAGATAAATTTTCATCTGTCAGGGGAGGTTTAGAAGTAATCCAACCAGAAGGCCTCTCAAAAGCATTTTCCAGCCCTATAACCTGAAGACCAAATTCCTTCCAATTTTATTTCCACAGTTAACTAGACATGAGATTGGAGCTGGAAGCAAAATTCGGGATTTCAGGTACAGTAACTAGAGGCTATCGCATTTTGGTCTATCATAAGAAGGTATGTTGCACAAAAGGCTAGAATAGTAATTCTTTTTGGAAACCACATCAAAAAAATCATAACTCAGCAAATTAACAAGTGCTCACTTTCACTCTCGTCCTTGCAAATACAAAATGTCATTGTTTCCTCTATGATTTTTTTTAGGTATCCTGAGCACACCTTTTCAGTTTTTAATTTTATCTTTCACAGAGAGTTATCCAAATATTCCATTTTTACAGTTAGTCAGTTTCTTCAAGCAGCATTTCAAAACCTAATCCAACATTTTTCCAGCAATCATTTGGCTAAGTTTCAACCTTGGCCATACTGAGCTTACAAACAAGCTTTGCTTTGAAAGAAATGAAACTTGCACTCAGGCACATTCTGTTCTTTACATTGTCTCCTGAATTTTAATCAAGCCCATCAGTGGATTTCATTACCACTCTTGGATGGAATATCTTGACACTGAGTGTTGGTTAACACTCTCCCTCATAATTTACCACCTTTGTTTGAGTCCCATGGTTTCTTGTGAATACTCCAAGTCTCCTTTGTTTCAGACTGAATCAGAAATTTTAAAAGGAATTGGTAACCAAGCCCTCCTCCATGATCACTGGGGCCTCCTCCCCTTCATTCTTCACCCAACTTTTTTCTCTTTCCTTTGGTTTCTCCCTCCACCTTCTGGCCCCCTCACCCTAGGCAATTGTCAAAAGTTCTCTCTGAGTTCTCCAACCCTTTTGTCCTGGGAAAATTCTCTGAATTCAAATGTAGAGGAAAGGAATTTGGTTTAGGTAAGAAAAAGGGACACTGAGAAGAGGCAGAAAGAAGTGAAAGGGGTCACCAGCCACACCAAACATCAAACTATGTGTTTTCTAACAGTTGTCCCTTAAGCAGAGCAAGGAGAGTCCTTGCAAAACTCAGTTTGGCTTATGTCATGGCAGGGTTTGGACAAAAAGAGATAAGTGGCCTCCTAGAGAGACAACATGAACTTATTCATCAGTTGGGAATTAAAGGAGATGTCTACGACCTTGTTTCCAGCTCTAAATTAAGGTGGCCAAATTATAAACATCATAAAAAAGCATATCATCTTACTTCTATTGAAGCTTCTCAGAACAGTCAAGTCTTGAGAAGGATAGGATGAGGCAGAGAATCAGCTTGGTCTTCATATCTCATGAGGGAAATGTGAGAAATACGTTCTCTTGCTTTGTCAGTGCAAAAAGCCGGGGCCGCAGTGATTATGCAATTTACCAGAGTGGGCAAAGGAATTACAAGTTTCCCTGCTTTCATTTGCAGCATGTTCTTCTCCAGGGTGCCTCATTTGTATTTATTTCTATAGTTAGATAATAAGGTAAAAAAGCAAATATATATATATATATATATCACAAAAAGACTTACTAATTTTAGAGTATAAATAATCTTTCAAGTAGTAAAATTAGTCATTTAGTATTTAACACAGAGAGAGGAGCCAATATCTTCTCAGTTTTGAAACCCTAAGATTCATCCAGGTCAACCGGGAAAGATAACCTCAGTTTTAGCTCTCTTCAGACCACCCAAGTTTGATGTTCCTTTCTCTTAAACAGAGATAGAGGTAAGAGGTAGAGGAAAGTGATGGAAGGTTTGTTGGACGGGCCCAACATCAGGGGACATAGTCCTACTCAGACATACTCAAAGACAACACATGTTGGGGTACTGTTATTTGGATAATTAATCATGCTCTGTAAAATGGAGGTCCAGTCCCCCTGGAAATCTCAGGCTAATTACACCTTTGTCCAGAAAAGCATTGAGATATTGATATAAATATACTCCCTCCTTTTCACAGGGCCACTTTTTTTTACCTTCATATATTCAACCACTTGCTCCGTAGATGCAAATCTTTATTTTCACTTATGATCTGAATCTTCTTCACCTTGAAACCTTTGCCTTAAAACAATCCACTGCTTCCATGTGGGTCCTTGTCTTCACCTTGTTTCAAGTACAAATAAACTGCAAAATACCCCAGAAAGAAAGGATGTGCATTCTCTCAGTTCACAGAAACACACACCCCATCATGTGAAGTCTGTCAGAGCTCTGAGGTACTGAGAATGCCAGGACCTCTGCTGAAACTTCTGGAAATGTGGACAGTTATTCTACTGCAAATCATCCTTTGAATAAAAACTCCAAAACTTAGAGGGAAAAGAAGATGAATACAGCCTATCTCTTCATAAATTATGTATTATCCATGCCTAGAATGTCCAGAGGGATCATGAATTTAGAGATCTCAAAAACAACAACAGCAACGAAAAGCCAATATCTGACACCTTGTGTTTCTAAAACTCATTACAGCCCTGGGAATGAAAGTATAGGGAGGAAGAAAAAAAAAAACACAGCGAATAAATTATTTAGAAAAGAAAATGTTTTCATTATTTTTTGCATTTTCTTGAGCTTTTCCCAATAGTTTCAAAACTGACAGAGAAAGGAGTCTTGGCTCCTAAATTATCCCTTGAATTCAAATGGTCTCTGGTCTGGAATTGAAAGGATTCTTCATGCCTTTATGCACTGCTTGGAAAAATAAAGAACCCTCCGATCTTAACCCTTTCCTCTCTTTACAAAATGTCCTGATGAAAAAGCAGCATGAAGATTCACTTAACATACCATGTGAGATTATTTTTTAAATCAGTCTTTCAAATTAGTGAAATCCCTCTTTCTTATACTAAATTGGGAAAGGGTTTCATTTAAGAAAGAAAAGTGCTGATCCTTCTCTGATATCTGAAATCCCACCACAGTCTTTATATTTTATTCAGAGCAGCACCGTGCTCCTAGGCCAGGAGCACACTGCCATCAGGCTCCGTTGAGCCAGCACCTGACACATTTCAGATGTACGTGAAAATGTGGCCCTAGCTCAGCAGCTGTGAGCTCCTCGGGAGCCTCGCTGACCCCAGTACCCACAGTGCTTCCCACGTGGAAGCTCTCAATAAAGCTCGGTGGGCTGATAGAACAAGTGAAAAGCAGTCATATCTAAGGCACTGAAGGAGAGGTTGGCCTCCTCTTTCCCCTCTTCCCTCCCTCGCCGTCTTTCTTGAGACTCACCCCTGCCCATTCTCTTCCCTTAAGACACTTTAGTGATCAATGGAATGCACCTATTTGAAGAGTCCTACACATTCTGTTTCTTATTTCATTGTAGACAGAATTTACTGAAGAGTCCTCCCTGCCACATGTGGATTGAATTTCCATTCCCTTCTCCTCATTTCCACCTTTCTTTTATTTCTGTCTCCATCAGAGCAGAGCACTCAATATGTTGCAGAAATAATTTTCTGCTGGATGAGGTTCGGCCGTAAGTCAAGGGCAGATTTATTAAGGCCCCTGCACAGCCTGTTCTCCGACTCACTGTTGACATGACAGTTTAAATCTTTGATCACCCTTACGCGTAACCCCTTCACTGCTGACCAACCCACATCTAGGAGATGCTCAGAACTGCCTAGTACGTGAGGGAAGAGATCCTCAGCACCGGCAGACGGCATATCTCCACCAGCACCCAGGGTTACTTAGCGGTTCTACCCACACACCTCTTACAACTGCCACTGCCCACCGCTTTTTCCTCCTGCCTCTCCTAAGGCCATTTCATTGTCACCACTGCCGTAGGATGAAAAACTTCACGACAGTTTATGCTACGATGACGGCAGTTTGATGTCCTGAGTCAGTTGGGTGTTCTGTAAGGTTTTTTTTTTCTTTTTTATTTCTGTTTTCATGATTTTACCTTTCTGTAACAATTTACCAAATATCTGATACTGCATAACTAAGTCTCTAAAAAGCCCTTGAAGCCATCCAGCGGTGAGATGATATGAGCACTGTCACCACTACCATGACTTTTACATCTAGTTTGATATCATGTGTTGTATTTCAGGTTGCCATTAAAGAGGGTCTGCATGCACGCCCCAGGAGTACACACATACACACACACACATTTTTCCTTCACAACCCAGCGCTGGAAGCTGCCACTAAAAATATCAAAATGTTTATAAAGACTTTAAGCCTCCAAGGAAAGAATCTCTCCATTCATAGTAACAGAAGTCAAATATTAACGTTTTTCAGGTCTCTAGCAAGACTGTCCCCTTGTTTTTGATTCCTGGGCCGATATTTACCACAGAGGTTCCCTGAACAAATGATCCCTATGGCTATTTCTCTTGTGGAAGCAGCACTTCACTTGTACCCAAGTTTTCTCACACATGTTACCTCCTTAGGTCGTCACCATATTCCCACATCTCATCGCCCTCACGTCACACCCGTGAAAATCAGAGGCCTTAACCTAGTAAGCTGCTCAGAGTGATGCACCAATGTAGGAAGAAGACTGAACCCTTACAAAATTCAGATTCTCTCTGTAGGGATGGTCTCCTCACAAAATTAGGACAATCTGAACAACTTTAAAACATCCTTTCTTCCAAGAGTAAGTACAAATTCACACTAACCAGAAAGGTGTATAAAAGATAAGAATAATTCAGATTCTCAAAAGATAATCATACTTCCCTTTTGGTACATAGTATTCCAGGGATTTTTCAATGGAAAAAATGTTTTAAGGTAATAATCCATTTGACTCAAACATATCCACCAAACACTCCTTGAGCACATCCTGGCAGGAAGGAGCAAACAGTCGCGGACAAAACCGAGATTGTGTTGCTAATGAGAACAATTCAGCCAATAAAATTCCTTTATTGAAAAGTACTTTAATTATTTTACATGGAATTAACATGAAGGATTTCTCTTTCTGTTTTAAATGTTAAAACAGGTAGAGCCTCTCACACTTATTGAGTGATGCAGAAAAGTTTGGAGACAAATGTTGACTGTGAACTACCCTGTGGACTGGAAGATTAATACCCAAAATGTATATAATGGATGAGGAAGATATTCATCCAGGAAATGAATCAGAAAGTGATGCCGCTTAGCACAGGAGGACTTTCCAGTCAAGGAGCCCTAGTTTTCCTTGGGATTATGAGAGCAGAAGAAATTAAGGGAGAAAGGGAGCAGTGGGGAGAGAGATGAGAGACTAACTGGAAGAAATGGCCAGGACTTTAGGAGGTTTTCTTTTTTCACAGAAAAAGGAAGTAGAAAGTGGTGTCATACAGAACCAGCACAATCACCATAAATTCATCAACTACAATAGTGGCCATAGGGCATATTCCTCTAAAGTTACAGTTACTTCTAGAAAAATAGAAGATCTTGGCAACCGGCCAGAGCAGGGCATCCTCAGAGAAGAGCTGGCCACAGAAATGCTTAGAGAGCTCATACATCTTCTGTTTTTGTTTAGGTAAACACAAGCTCCTGCTCATGCCCAGTCACTGCCAGAGACACCTGAAGAGAAATAAGAGTACATTTTTCTTTCAGCAGAAGATTAATTGTGCATCCACTGACTTGAGCGTTGGCGTGGTCCTCGGGGCCTCACAAACTCTGCCTGGAAGACACAAAGCAAAACCGTACAGAAAGTACACAAAGAGCCGAGGAGAACAAAATCTCTAGGTACTGGCCAAGCACTGTCCAGAGAAATAACAGAAAGGTAGTCAAATTCCCAGTAAATTCAATGTTTGCAAAGGACCTATGTGTATTTGTCATTGAGGTGACACATTGTGCTGCTTTTAGCTCCTTATTAGTCCCACAGAATTAGCCTAAGGCTCTGTACTCTACTGTCACACAGAAGGAAAGTTTAGGCATAGCCTCACATTCCACACACCTGGCAGCTATACAAAGTCACCTGCCAGCTCAAGTGCAGGATGTTTTTATTATCTGCTAACTAAGCTAGGGGAGCTCTCACTTGCAAAGAAATATATGCCCCTCCTTATCGCACCCATTCATCTCGTTCTTGGGGCATCCTACCTGGATCCTAATGATGGCTTCAGGCAGGCATATATTTTGGGGTTTATGGGATATTTGGCCATATCTTCTAATACTGTGAACATTTTTTAATCTGTATGCTTTAATACCTAGTTGAGAGAACACAGGTGTCCAATTCCTTAAATATTTCTATTTTAAAACATTTCAAAACAATTCAGATAATTGAATTTCATTTCATAATTCCAATTAATAAAAACAAATTGCCTATAGCTACATTTGTAAAGCCCCTTCCACAGCATTCCTCCTAACATACCCTAAAAGCCATATTGGAACAATGGGGATAACTGGCAGGTTCTGTGCCTGTGGATTTCTTTTCCCCTGTGCCCTGAAGTTTCTGAGCTTTTAGGAGCCTCTGGGAACAATGACTCTGGTTTAATAACTGTGAAATGCTATTGAACTATCAATAAAAAATATTCCTCAGCACCGAACAATATGATACTTACAACAGCCATCAAGCTGCCAATCACAGGGCATTCAGGCAAAAGTGCCTTGAGTTCCTTTAGCAACGAGATGGCCCCTTGTAAGTGAGTATCTACAAGCAGAAGGGCTGGGCACCCACAGAGGAGCTCTACAACCACAGGCCAAACTGCTGCATTTATGTTGACCTAGAAAAAGAAAAGTCTCCTTTGTTTGTAGAAGATAAATTAAAACATCAGAGGTGTAGGATAATGACCATGGCCTCAGCCACATGCCTTTTCGCTCTTTAAGTGTAACATACATAAGTTAAAGCAATTTTTGCAGTCCCCGAAAACGCTGCCAGGGATCCTTACTTTGATGGACAGTTTTGGCAAAGCTGCAAGCAATTCCACTTGAAGGTGATTTTTTTTTCAGAGTAAAAAAGTGAGGATGGCAAAGAAGAGGCCTCCCCTTAAACAGACAAGAAAAGAGCAAATGCTGTTTATTTAAAGGTGAGAAGCGCTCCTTCTTGGGAAAACGTCCATAAGCCCCAGGGATTCATCAGCAGGATGAGCACTCTTAGACAGCGAGTCACTGGATTCTCTCTCGATTGCGCAGTTCTTTTTCTACAGGAGATCAAGAGCTGGGCAGTTTTAGGCAAATTGGCTCAGTTTCTAAGAAATCACTAGGCACAGGGGAACTGGCATACGAATACCCTGAAATAGAGCTATCTAGACTAAATCATCATGTCAGGCTGCCAAATCACATCGAGAAATCTGAATCAAGAAATACGGCCAGAGGCAGCACAAAGGTCATCTCTGTTGTCAATCGGTGGGAGAAGCCAGGGATGCATAGGCTGAACTCACAGTAACACTTGCCACTTTTCTGCCGTAAGCAATTGTGATTTTTTGCCCTTTGAAGTAAACCGGGAATTTGAAGCAGTACAAGTAAGATCTTAAGTTGGTGCTTTCCCAAACAAAAGGGGGCAAAGGGAGAATACTTTCATGCTTGCAGAGTAAATCAGCATGGAGACCAACCAAGAGGCGTACGATGTTCAGGGTTTTCTTTGCTCCTAGGCTCTAGGCTTCCATGTGACAATTCCCAAACAGTTCAAAGAAAAAAAGTCACAAACACAGGGTTCTGGGAAGAGGTGTGAGGTGACGCTTTTTTGATTTTGACACTATGGAAACATTTGTCAGGTTCTACAAGCAGTGCTTATTTGATAAGATAAAATTTTACTTAACTTATTTATATTTCTATGAAGTGAGGCCAAGATTGATTTCTTAGGAAGCAGAGTCAGTAAGTTCCAGACTCTCTGAGCAGAGAAACCTTGCATACTTCCCCTTTACCTCCCCCGAACCCCTCGCACAGGGTCCACACCCCGTAGGTTCTCAATGAAGGCTAAATGACCACCTGACTCCACGCTCAGTATCTAAAAGGTTACTCGTTCAACTACAAGAAACAGCTTCTTTTCTAGGTCAAACAATGGAAATACGTATAGTTAAACCCAACAATTAATAACTGCCCCTATACGAGGAGCTGCTTTATCCATTTCACCTGTTAAGAGGGGTTGTGCACGCGCTCACCACCGTAGCTCATCCGGACTCCACTTACAAGTAAGGAAACGTATCTTAGGTTAGTTGAGACGTTGCCAGAGCTAAGGACGTAGGAGAGTAACTAACTTTTGTGTTACTAGCCCCTAATCTTTGCATGTTAAACAGCTTTCCATTGTAAGAGAAAGAAGCCTAGTATGAACAACCAGAGGCAGAAATACGAATTTCAGTGGCTCATAAATTAGGAAGTTAAAGTGCAGAATTTGTTTTTCAGGAACAGGGCTCAAGTCATCTCTCTCTCTCTCTCTCTCTCTCTCTCTCTCTCTCTCTCTCTCTCTCTCTCTCTTTCTCTCTCTCTCTCTTTCCTTCCCTCTTCTATCTTCTTCTACTGGAGAGGCTGAATCAAAAGGATCCCTGGAGCCCAAGAGTTCCAGGCGAGGGTGAGTGATATTTCAACATCCTATCTCTTCAAAATAAACAAATGAAACAACTAGGGGAAAAGATCAGCAATACTGTAGCCAAGTTATAGGTGGTCAGAGTTCCAGAGTCAGATGCTTGTTAGTTATTTTGCCACATACCAAACAAAGGTATGTCTGGGCTTCAGCGCAAACCTATCATGCCCAGGCAAGGCTGCGGGAGATAAGAGAGCACAATGGAACGCTCTGGAAAGCTTCTGGAATGGGAAAAACATCACCAGCATTTCAGAATTATTCATAGTTTGGGGAGGGTAAAAGTTATTAGAAAATGAGATTGAAATAATCTGCAGATTCTTTTATCATGAAAATATTTACCTGGGAATTTGTTAACAGGAAATAAAATAATTGATTAGAGTGTAGGTAGGTATTTAACAATCGTGTATTGAATTAAACTAATTAAAATTAAGGCTGCTTGGCCTTTCAATTAAAAGTAAGCATGCCATGACTAGTAGACTTAGCTGTCTTCCTGAAGGGAAAGTGTGAAATGTGACAGCAATTTGGAAGCAGAAGGCATGATGCCCTGGAAGAACCTGGCTGTGCTGGAACCCCAGTAGGTGTGACTATACTCACTGTAGGAGACAGTCGCAAAATATCCTAAGGTGGGTTGAGGGAGGGGAGGTAGTTTTCAAGAATACCCTCACTGAGCAGGTAGCGAGGCCTCAGTAACGAAGGTCTCCTCTAGTTTCAAGATTGTTTTCTTAACAGAGGGTGCCATTTCAATATCCTGCCATGGCTCCTAACGGTGAAGATCAAGAGCGGTCTATTCGAGGACCATGACAAGTTCAATGAAGTCAGGGTCAAACATCTTGAAAGCATCTGGCCCTGAGGACCCTGGCCCACCACTGCATGAACTGCCCAGCAAGCAGAACATACGGGATCTAAAAAACAATGGACCACACTGGGCCTCACAGGTGCTTCATCCTCCTCCACAGACATCTCCACCACACTGGAATAAAGTCAGCACTGCCCTGTGGAAAACCTTTCCCTACAGGGCTGGCCACTCATAAGCAAGCTCTCCCTGCAAAGTTTTACAAACCAGTCCCTCACCAGAAACTCACTGTTGCTACCGTTTTACATACCAATGGAATAACTACATGAAAGACAAAATTTAGTGTGCTGATAAAGAGTGCTGATCCCATTAGGTTAAGGCCTGCCCTTGTGTTATTAATGGAAGCAACATACAATGGGATAAAAGAATAATAACACAATAGTAATAACAACACTTCCATGGCATTTATGATACAACAGGAACTGTCCTAAGGGCTGTCCATGTACTAAGAATGTAGTTACACACCTCCCCTGAAGGGCATTAGCATCACCATTTTACAGATGAGGATCCCATATAGGGAGTAGCGTGCTGGCACTGGAAAGCCAGCAGCCCATAGCCGAAGGCCATAGTATTCTCAGCCACTATCAACCCCACCCCACAGGAGGTTATGTCTTTTAAATAAGATAAAGGATATGGAATGGACTTGACTAATGACATAATGTGTAATCAATGTGTTATAATTAATAAGCATCATTATCAGGGTTATTATGACTACAAGAATTACTAATAAAGGTGCTCCAGTGTGACTGAAAGTCACAGGGGAACTAACACTGCTGGGATTGGTAGGTGAAGCCTCTGACCCTGATTCCAGTCTGAAGCACCAATTTACTAACTCACAAATGAGGTTCGCTCTATAGAAAGGACTCCTTAAACTTTCTGGAAATTTGTCTTGAAGCCTTCAGATGAAATCCTGAGTATGTTATTGCAAAATTGACATCCTATTTATGAATATTAGAATAGTACAAATTTTTAAAAGGAATCTGAAACCTAAATCAATCCAAAAACTAGGAAGACTTTAAGTATTATAAATCAAACATTCAAATGTAGTTTTTCCAGTTACTTCTTTATGCAATTCCAGAGAGGAAATTGTGTTTATGAGAGCACCCACCCAAGACAAAACAGTTAGCAGCCGTCACAGTGAAACCCAGCTGGCCAGATGTTCTGTGGGCATTTTTAAGGATAAAGTCTGACAAATGCACTCAGGCTACTATCTGAATGTTATCTCTAGTCACCAGCAAGCCAAGGGTCCTGCCGATTTTGGTGGTGAGTAGAGGATGTCTTGGTCCTGTGGAGCACAACCATACCCACTCTCACAGCACTGGCCCTGAGTGGTCACGGGATGTCACCCACTGCTTTCTATCTGTACCTCTCCACCCTCAGCCGTAGGAAATGGCCCAGGGAACAAGGAAAGCAGTGTTGGTGTTGACTGAAATGGTAGGTTGCCAGAACAACATAGAGGAACATGGTTTATTTTTTTAAATTTTTATTTTATTTTGCTTACGCACATGTTTATTTGCTTTTTAACCAGAGCAACTTTCTGACAGCCACTTGGGGAGGACATGGTAGACAGAGTAAGGACTTTGTCTGAGGTCTTCCCTCTACTCTCAGCCACCAGCACCGCCGCCGGAGTATGCGCTGCCATTTTAAGAATTTCTATCAGCTGTAAACAACTGCATACAAGTGTTTGTGTAGCTATGAATGTTAAAAACAGAAGCTATGGCATCCATTTTAAGTTTCAGTCATAGAAGAAAAAAAATGTCTGCCTTGGTTAGAAATCTTCTGTGTTTCTAGCAGTGCCCAAATGGGATGTTTGTTTTAGGCAGAGGGAAGGCAGGCAGGGAGAAAGTGAGCAGAGAAAGAGAAAGAGGGTTGTTTTTTTTTTTTTTTTTTAAAGTGTGGCAGATCATTAATAACCAGTGAAGGACAGACTCCTAAAGCCTCACAGCACATATTTCTGGGACTGAAATTCATTCATTCATATTCCAGAGGCACATTGTCTGCATAAAGTTTTCTAAAGGCCTAAGTTCTAGCCAGTAGTCTGCTGTAAGCAACTTGAGGTTCTAACATAACTCCCAGAATGTTTACTATCCTGTGAGGAAAGAGAAATTGCCTTCTCTACACCAATATAGAAGTAAGTTGTATTTTGTTTTGTTGTTAATCGGTTCTTTAGTCCATTTTGGTTCTCTAATCTTATATAATAAAACAACTGAACATCCTTTTCATTGGAAATCATTTAGCTTTTGTAGTATAGAGTGAGCCATATTTATTTTAACAATTTTTAGGCCTGCTTCAGCGTGACAGAGTTTATCAGCCTATGCCAGAGGCTTTTCAAATTGCAGTTTAGTCTGTGCAAAACAGGCTTTTCTCCCTAGGCGCCCTTAGGCACGAATAGAAAAATACAAAGTCTACATTATTGCTAGAGAGAGATGGAAGGAGAAAAGGAAGAGGAGGTCTTTGCCTAATAAACCAATATATACACAGAAGCTACATGAGTGTTCCCCAGAACTGTTGGAAAATGCTCCCTCAGTGGTCAGACCTGGGAAAAAGGGGAGAGGGGGAAAAGAAGGAGACGACATTTTGTGAACTCTGCCTGATTTAGGAACGGTGTGTTGGGAGGTAGAAGGCAGGAGTGTCAAAGAAAAGAAAACTTCCAGGAGGCGGGTGGCGTTGCTTTCATTTTTTACAAAATCGCTTGAAAAGGGGGGCAAAAACAAGCAAGTAATAAATAATGCACCCAGGTTTATCCCAAGCCCAAACAACCCTCAGAGTTGAGGGACTGCAGGCCCTCCTGCCATGCCTGACCCTGGCCGTGAGGAGGCCACTTGCCCTGGAGATGAGCAACTTTTCTGCGTGAACATCAAGCTTTGGATTCTGTGTAAAAATATCTATATCGATATTTCGTAGCTTTGCCTCTAACACTCTGATGAGTGTGAGCGCTGCTTGTTTAAAAATCAATTTGTTCTCTCCCTCTACCCCATTTTCCTCTACCCTCATCCTCCAATTAAAAAGGAAAAAAACTGTAAAGGAAATGTCACCAAAAACATAAAGAATTGGTCATTACTATGTCTAATAGTGGACATTTTTTACAAAAAGCTCTGCATATATAGCGAACAAAAGCAACTGTTCAGAACGCTGAAAAAAATTGCCCTGCAATTTTAAGTAAATGGGCAAGATTAATGGATTGTCATATAATGGAAAAGGAAAGTATTAGAAAAAAATGAAAGTAGCCCTACAAAATTGGTTTGGAATTGGAGTCTAACTGAAGGCCCCTTGGCCAGAGCATTACTGTCTGCTGCATTTTCAGCTAAGCAGTATATTAATTTGAAAGCCATGCCTTGTCCGGACACCCAGCACTTAGTGGTTGGTTTTATGTTAAAAATGCTTAGTATGAAACCTGGTCTGAAAGTTTGCCCAAACATCTCATAGTTGATTGCAAACCCAAGTGCCTGGGGGCTCTGAGTCCACACCTCAAGAATGTCAGTGATTGGGGACTTTTTGGCTCTACACCTGGATTTGTCAAGGCCTCTTAGCGGCTGCTGGGAATGTGCCCTGCCTGGGGCCCGCAGCTCTCTCCCCGTCACCCTTCTGACAGATGAAAACACAACAGGGTCTGTTGCCTGACTGACACATTCCTCTCCTGTCTGCCTCTGAAAGGACTTTATTTAACAGTCCTGGAGTCGAGTTTTTGACTGACAGATTGTGAAGGGTAAAAGTCATTCAGTTCCATTAAGCTCTGTAACTGCTCTGGAACAAAACACCTTTAAAAAAAAGTGTGGGGGGGAGGGGAAAATGGAGCCGTGAAGAGTGGGGGCATGAGCTTTAGGGAGAAAAAAGGGGATTCTTTTCAGGTTCAAAAACAATCCTTCTCTTTGCCTTCTGTCTATCAATTAGGGCGGCATTCCCGGAGGGAATACAGGCCCGGCCTCATTGGTGTCATTCAGCTGCCAATCTCCTGACAGGGACACCAAAGGGCCTCATGTAGCGCTGCGGAAACTGTCTGTCAGGCCATCAGCAGCTGCTATGACGACATTGCCTGTGTTTTTCTAGGACTATTATGGTGTGTAGGGGGGGTTCACCCCAACAGAGTCTAAGAGTCTCAGCTCCAAGACTCTGTTCATATTTTCCTTTTACAAACCACCCCACTCCTCCTCCATCCCAGTACGAATTTCTTCACAAAAACAAGCCCAGACTTCCTTGCCTGGCAGGCTGCAGGGTAAATATGAACTCGCCAGCCGAGGCCACACTCTTGGGTGTTAGAATGGGCTTCTGCTTCTGGGAAAACTCGAGTCCTGACTGAATGCATTCAATGACTCAGGGTCAGATGAGTCCAAAGAAACAGGATTCACAGTGAAAGGCAGACTGCTAGGCCCCACGGCCTGCACAGGCCCAGAGATGTGTGGGAGCAATGCGGTCCCCTGAAGCGGCGTTCTGCCAAGCCTCAATCTTGTTTGGGATGCTGTAGGTTTCATTCCTCCTGGAGTTTTGCTTAGAACCTGAAGATGCCAATGGAACCCAAAACTCTAAGCCAAACTCAGCACCAAGCAACCACTTCTAACTTCTCTGTTTTTCTATCTCACTCTCTGGCTCCTCCATAGCCAGACTCACAGGTTGATTTAAGTTCGCCCCAAAGACTCCTTGACTTTGGCCGAAGACCCAAAGCTACACAGGAGGGACACATGTACCTGAGCTCTCTGGCCTGACTGAGGAACATGTGTGACTCCTGCCTTGCCCTCTGCTCCTTCTTGCCCTCTGCTCCTGCCTACTCAACTCCAAATTCTGCCTGAGACCTAGGAGGTGAATCAAAGCCAGAGACGGAAACCTGCAAAGACACACGGTTGTCTTTTTGAGTTCTGTGATGGCTGTGACAGAGATTTGTGGCATTTCCCTGGAAATCTTTTCATGTTCCAGGGAGCTACTTCCAAATAGAAACGATGGCACTTTGTACCAAACTGAGAGCTGGCAAGCACTGCTGCCAAGCACGGGGTTGTGCCATTGTGTTACAAGGCTTTTGCTTCCACTACAGCTTCTCACACATTCCACACAAACCATACAAGGTGTCTAGCCAAACCATATAGGAACATGTACATAAAACTGTCTCCAGGCTTCCATGAAGTCTAATCCTTTGCTCTCTTAATTCTGAAAGCTCTGGTAGGGTCCTTTACTCCCTGAGCATAAATCTGTCTGCATACAATGCACTGATTTTAGGCATCCATGGGCTAGACCTTTGATAAGGTCCATCTAGATGAGAACCATGCTTGGGGAAATTCAGAATTAACCAGATTTTCGGCAGTGGGAGTACATGCAGAGAAAAGCAGCGGACAAGACGATGACGATGAAGATGATGATGATCATGATGGTGCGATGGTGATGGGACGGGTTCACTTAATTGTCATCTTCTTACTGTCCAGCCTCAGGAAGACACTGTCAGGAACCAGCCTTTTGCCATCTGCATCAACCGAATCTACAACAGTTGTGGGAGAGCCTGAGAGTTCACCAACAAATGAGTGCTCTCGTTCCAAAATTACCTTGTGGTCCCTTTGTTGTTCTTGCTGCATGTTTTTATTACTGATGCAGGCAGAAAGTCAATCTGAGAGAGAGAACAGGTAGCAGAGATACAAGCAGAGCCCAACCTCTTGTGCATCTACAAAAAGAAGCCTTGATGACTAGGTCAAAGAACACCAGGACCAAGTTGCTTGGGGTGAACTACGTTGGAAATGTCGCTTGAAGTTGCACCAAATGAGAAAATGCCTCAGAGCTCCGGCAAGCTGAATGGTACCACAGGCTGCCAAACTGAGGCTCCATGCCACTATCCTGTAATCACATGCCTTCTTCTCACATTCTTCACCAAGAATTCCTGGATCAAGTGATGTTCTCATTTCTGATCTTACCATAGGAGATGGTTTCTAGAAGTTGCTCAATTGAAAGTCCATTAAGATGATATCTGAACATCAAATCGTCTGAGTTGGAAAGACAACCATTTTATTGCATTCTCAAGCAAGTCTTTGCTCTTTGTGCCACTTTGGGTTCTACAGAGTTCTCTGCGGCCTTACATTTGACATCTGTCATATGAGATGCTGCTCCTGTCTGTTTTTAATTTCCATTGTGCCAGTAAGAAGTAAGCAGTCCTTTGGGCCTTCAATGGAAGTTATGCTTCATTCCGTGTGTATGTCAATTGTGTAGTAGTAATAAAGCTCATCACATAAACCAAAACAAAAAAATCTTCCATTTTTCAACTTCATTTCCATGCATATCATGAGGCTTGGCAAGAGATACAACATAAAAACAGCTAAATTTTGCCTCCTTCATTCTCCTTTGGAAAATTCTAAGCCAGCAATATAAATGCATGACCTGGCACTCTGTACTAGCATGTTACATCTTTAACTCTGTTTCCAGGATGCAGTATGGAGTAGGGGATTTGAACGACCACCGTAGTCTTACTGAGACCAACCTTGAGACAATGATTACAATGTGCTCCTTGGAATGTTGGAAATTTCTAAGCTATCACATATATCCACATTCAAAACTACATAAAATAACATTATTGGTAAAATTATCTGCCATTTTCTATTAGCTGCACCTATAGCTCTCCTAAAAAATCAGAAATAACTTTGGCAAATACAATATACAGAAAGTGTCAGAATAACCCAAAAAAATGACTTTGTAATAAGACTACATAGAAGACATATGTCTGGCACTTCAAGGAAACACTTTGGAAGACCTTATTTGAAAAGATGAATGAAATTGATCTGCTAAAAGGACTGAGGCAGCTGTCAGGCCTCAAAACAGCAATGAGGCTAAATTTTTCCAAGACTTTGATCCTCAGCAAGAATCTCTGACTAGGAATTAAAAACATTTAGGCACATTAATCTTGTCTTGACTTTCCAAGACCCATGGATTACAACATCACAACTTTACTAGACTAATCAGCATACAGGGGAAGACCAGCTTAAAAAGAAAGCTTAAATAAATGAAGCTAAACTGACCCTGGTTGAGAATCCCAAGGACTGAGCAAACTATAAATCTAACTCAGATATTTAGGATTTACCTATTTCTTTTATATAGCATCCTAGTTTTTTCTTAAATGCCATATTTTTTAATTTTCAAACACTTGTTTTGTTCTTAAATATAGGGAAAGAAGCAATAGAAGAAAGAAATGCAAAAAATAAAGTCAGAAGAAAGAAATGGTTATGGCTGTCACCAGATTAGTAATGAGCATGCCTGAACTGTTCATTCATTGTCTGGGTTGAAAAAGCCACGGAACCCAAAAGGTAAGTTGGAACAGCCCAGAAGTGAGCCAGTCACCCACAGCGTTTGTGAGTGATGGGAAAACATTTTATCATTTTCATTAATGAAATTAGTACTGTGGTGCTTCCATGTCATGAAAGAACTAATTGCTTCCGCAATAACTTTGAACTTAGATTGCCTTCCATGTTTGTAGAAATGGTAAAGCACATTCTCGCAAAACACAATTGCTTCTGCTGCCCAAGGAAAGCCTGTCTTTAGTCAGGCCAAAAACCTAGTGCTGCTTCTACATTGAAAATTAGTGTATTTCACTGAATTTCATGATCATTTTTATTGTAATTCTAAAGGGAGGGGATGTTGGAGAATCTTTGGCAGAAGTTCTTGCTTTAAATGTTATTCCAAGGTCTAAGTCTCAGGTCTTTTTGCCCTTCAAACACTTGTTTCTCCATCCACCAGCATTGACAAGTTCACAAAGTAAAACTGTCCTTTCTTATTTCTTTCTGGAACCTCCCACATCTTTCCTGGGAATGGAAATATTTTTGAAACTT
Source organism: Ctenodactylus gundi (assembly GCA_004027205.1). Taxonomy (NCBI): domain Eukaryota; kingdom Metazoa; phylum Chordata; class Mammalia; order Rodentia; family Ctenodactylidae; genus Ctenodactylus; species Ctenodactylus gundi. The sequence goes on along the minus strand of PVKB01001192.1, from coordinate 171,715 downwards.
TCAAGTTTCTTTTCAGACTCCTGAGATAATTAATCAAGAAAGAAGAATCTAGCTCATGCTGGCTTCCATTTGTTCTAGATACTTGAAAATATTTTTAAAATTCAATTTTCATAAGAATTAATCAGTACTTGATCATTCCCTATCATTTGGCAAATGAATATGGAAAAGTGAAATTCAAGCGAAAGGTTAACATGTAAGAATGACATAAAACACAAACAAATTCCTAATGCTAAAAGACATCATTCCTTTCTTTCTATTGGTTAATTTCCTCTTCTTCTCTGAGCACAACTATATATCAAAAAGATCATTTCCCTCCAGTCTTGCCATAATAGAATCTAGGTATAACCTTCCTTTGGGTTCCTGGTAAAGATTTTTCAGAAAGTTCTTTGGTTTTCCTCCTTGTTTACTCCATAATGCAGGTCACAGAGCAAATCAAACTCCAAAGAGGAAGGAAGCCATGAACCTAAAACCAATTTCTCTAGTATGCCATGTCTGTAAACTTTAAGCAAATTGACGTTTTTTTCAGCTCTTTCAGATTTACATCAGACTTGAGCCTTTTCTACTTTAAGTAGGTGGAACATTAATGGCTAATGGCTACATTTCTAGACAGGTCATATAGTTTTAAATAGGCATCAGAAATGATATTGTGTTCTCAGTGTTTGTTTGAAATTTACAATTTAAGCTGCTAATGAACAGAAATGACTTTCATATCAGATGGCCACACTGACTTTTCTAGAAGAATGCACCGTGTAACAACTCTCAGCAGTAATACAATGACACAACAGCAGTCCAAGCACCTGCTCCTCAATGGTACTTTTTAAATACTTAAAAGACAGTAAGACTCCAACAAAACAGAAAAACTGAAGCCCAACTCACCTACCCAGCATCAACACCCAAAAAAATGCCAGAAGCAATAAAAATTTTAAGAGTAGATTAGAACTTACCCCATCACCAGAACTTTTTATATTACATTTCTCTTCATTGCTGTTCTTTATAAAGATGTTATGGCTTAATTCTTACAAATAACAAAAAGCAAAAATAAATTAATTTTAAGTAAACACAAATCAATGGCCAGGAATTACTCTGAAATCAATAGATACCGAGCATGTAAGTGTCCACTTACCAAGTACCTTCACCAACATGCTTAGAACCCATTTCCAGGCAAACCTGTAGAATTCATTTATAACTGTGGCACTTTCCCTCTTGTAGGAAGCCTGTTGCCTTTCCTAAAACTTTATTTTCATCTCTCTTGGTTAAAAAGCAGAGGAACATGACCTGTAATGTAAAGAAATTAAAAAATGGAATCAACTGCTTAAATATATATACCCACTATCACTAGTAGTGCATATAGAAACACAATGGTGCAATCCGGTCACTCACGTTTGGTTGTTCTCAGAGGCCTCGTGTGAAGGAAGTTCAGACACCAAAGTAACTTACGCAGCTTCTATAGGTTTGGTTGCTTCACTTCAGTTATTACCGGAGAATTGTCCCGATTATTCTATGAATTTTGTATGTGTAGCCCATACTTTAAATATATTTGGGTGCAGGGAACTTAATAGGAAGGCAGAAACCTGGGTCCTGTGTTTAAATGGACCAGTGATTAAACCTTTAACTTTGAACAAGACACATTTTTGGTGCATCTGTTCGCTCATCTCACAAACAAGGAAAGGAATATAAACCTTATTTTATCCAAGTAAGTGAAGATAGTCAGACTTAAAGACCTTCTTAGCAGGTTTTAGATATATGTTGTGTAAAAACAAAACAAAAAAAAATGCTGTATTAAGCCCATTGTCTCAGAAAAGAGAGCTGAAGCAGGAATTAAGTTCTAAGGTTCTCTTTGGGAGGTTCGATCCAGGGGCATTAAGAGTGAAGTAGAGACATGAGGCAGGGTTGGACAAAAAGTAGCAGGAGGTAGGGATTCACAGGCCAACCACTGCCTCATGGCAGGCCGCCAAGGAAAGCAACCTGTCTCCTTTCTATCTCCTGTCTGCCAGTTGTCAAAACTTGTAACACGGAGAATGAGTGTCCCGCACTTCCAGACTGTACCACCTGCGCCCTCTGAGAGGCTTTGCCCTGCAGAGCGGCATTTCGTCAGACCTTGGACACGGTGGGAGAAACCAGAAGCTGGGACGTTCTGAGGGGATGCTGTGTCAGACTGCAGAACGATGCACGTTCTCCCGAGAGTGAAAACCTCCGCAAGAATGAATAGACTGAGCCTCTGAGGGCTGAGAGACCAAGAGAGCTCATGAAGTGTGTGCAGCGCAAATGCATTTCGCCAGCTACAACTATAAATTTGGGATAACAAGTTACTGAGAGTTACCAGATCGCCGATCAATTAGTTAAAATGCCACGGTCAAAATCAATACTAGTGACACTTCTGACTTTAACAAGGAAATTTAGAATGTGTTCTTTAAATGAGAAGAATAAAATGCTAAAAGTATGGTTGACTTCAAACTTCTCTGGAAACCACCACATTCCCAGTGGGAGAGAGCACAGGGAAGGAAGCTCTGCAGCAGGAATTCAGGCCAGCAGTTCACTCTTGTCATCATGAAAGAGCCTAAGTCCTACCAGCTCTGAAGAACGAAGAAAAGCAGGTCCAAATTTTGTAGGCATTGTCTTTCTACTAAAGACCTCAGGCTCTAGTCAGTGGAGTGCCGTGGCTACTTTTTATCTCCTTTTTGGCATGCCCAACATCCATTCTTCCTCCTTCTAATAACAGTCCCAAATATCATGTATTTATTCTCCCCCAAAGCACATTCTTTGCAGTTTAGGTAAGGCTGACCCCACACCCGGCTCCCAAGGCTGGTACCACAGGCCCAGCCAACGAGAGTGGCATGCTTTGTTCAGAACTGGGTCAGCGCCAACCTAAACCAAGACTTTTTTCCTCCTCTGCATATGAAGCCATGGCATCTACTTGTCCTTATCATGTAAAGCATGGCTGAAAATGCTCGAACCAGCACAGAGGAAGGCAGGACAGAGAAAGAGAGAGGGGTTGGATCCCAGAAGTATTGTTAGAACCACTGGATTCAGCCAAACATTTTAGTTACTGGGCCAAGTAAATAATTTCTTGGCTTAAGGTAATTTGAGTTTTCTGTCACTTGCAGCTGAAAGACTTGATGGAGGCAGGTAAACACACAGTAAACAGCATGTGCCAGGCTCAGTCTTGAGGAAGAAAACTAAATACTGTAGAAATTTTGGACAAATAATATTGCTTCTTTGGCCCTCCACTGGCAAAACAACTGATTCTATGTGGATAACCCTTAAAGAAACCCCGTTCTGAAACCATCCCCACATTCTGTGGCTCAGGGACACACTGAATCCTAGGGCGACCCTCCTGGTATCTGCGACAGCTGGGCAGAGAACAGGCATGTGCACAGCCATCTGCTTACTAGTAAAGCAGTGCAGATTCTCCACTTTCTTAAAGAGCCCATCAGATTATAAACGTTTAAAATGAGCTAGAAACGCAAACCCACAGCCAATTAGCAGGAGCGGAGGTACTCCTTCCGATCGAGAATCAATAGCACGCTACCTGTGGTGCTTTAAAACATTATCTCATGACATTCCTGAGTCCTTAGGTAAGTCCTCAGACCTCATCCTCAAGAAAATGAATCACACATGTGTCTTCTTCTCTGCTGTAATGTGTATGGGTCTGGGTGAAACACGCTGTTCTCTACAAATATGAAGAGCATTTCGTGACATGGAATGATGGGTATGGTGAGAAATGATAAATGAAAGTCAAAGTCCCTGGGATTGTCATCATTCCAGGAGTGGCCCACAGTCTAGATTTCCCCTCTCTCTAACACCTACAGTTAGGTTATTATTAATACACACAACTAATTCACAAAACGGCTTGACTCTCTTCTCTCAACATGTAGACCTGCTGGCTGGAAGTGGGATTCTTCAGAAACAAAGACACAGGGGCATCTGCTCCTCTCTGCAAGTTCCTCATATTTCCCAGATGTAATGTAAAAGAAAACATGTCACCCACGGTTGCTTCTGCTTTCAAGAGATGACTGGCTTCTATCACATCCTTTCAATACAGTCATCCTTCTGGTGGCAATATGATCCAGGGAGCCACAGTGAGAACCGCAGGGTATGCATCTCTTAGTCATTCCCAAAACAGACCCACCAAAGTGATTGGCCACCTGGAAAAAAAAGTTGACTACAGATAGGCCTTGATTTGCAATGTTTCAGCATAAATTTTCAATTTTATGGTGGTACAAAATTCACATGCACGCAATAGAAACTGTGCCTCAAGCTTTGAAGTTGATTTTCTTTTCCCTGGTTAGAAATATGTGGCACAACCTGTTGATGAGACAGAGGAAAGTAGTGAGCCACGGCTCCATCATCCCCATGATCACCAGAAGAAAAAAAACCAAAACTTTGTACTATACTGTGTTGTTAATCCAGGAGGTTCAGTAGATCAATTGTGTTAAATGCATTTTTACTGAAAATACTTCTCACTTATGATGGGTATGACAAGACATGACTCCACAGTATGTCTAAGCTCTTGTCTTTACTTGTATCTTGGCTTATGGGTGGAGGCAAAACCCATATCAGCCCGTCTCAGAAGCCAGTTACTCTGTTAGGTTTTCTATGTGTTTTATCTTGTTTTGTCCTCACCACAGTTCTATAACCTAAGAACTCTACTGCCACTGCTTCGCAGAGAAGAAATTGAAGCTCAGAGACCTTAGTTAACTTCCCCAAGATCACATTCTAACATGCAACAGAACCAATTTCAAATCCAGAGGCTGTATTCTTAGCCATTTGCTCAGCAGCTTCCCCTAGTTTTTTATGTTTCCCAGAGAGTTTAAATTTCAGTCCTACCCGCCCAGTTTATTACCTTTACAGATTTTCTTCCCTAACCCCATTCTCAACTCATCCCCCTCCCAATCCCAAAGATAAAAAAATCATTAGATAAGACAACACACTTCACACTTGAAACTAAGCTAACAACATTACTCCCAGCTTTATTACTGCAAACATACCAAAAGTCTGAAGTGTGCTTTGTTTAGTAGTATGACATACAGGGATTCAGGTTTTGAGTGTGTGTGTGTGTGTGTGTGTGTGTGTGTGTGTGTGTGTGTGTGTGTGTGTTTGTATAGATTTAACACAGAGAATTCCCTCGATTCTCTGTGTTCAGAGAACATTTACCCACCTCCAAAAGTTAGTCGCCTATCTCCTGGGTGGCACTGGAAACATAATTGACGTTTAGAGACATCTTCATATTGTAGACATGTAAGTAAGTAACTCCTACTGGAGGGAAGGAAAACAAACTCCCCAAAAGTTCCATTAGCCAAATCCTCTGACAGCAAAGTGAAAGAACTGGAAACATTGGAGAGAATTTTGAAGGAAACAGCATTTTAATTAAGCCTTGAAGACTGTAAAGGATTTTGACGAGAGTGGAAGGGGAAGAAAAGAATTCCAGGGAACACTGTGAGTAAAGAAAATAAGGTGTTGTGGCAATGGCAGGTTTGTATCAGTGGACACAGTGCAATGTGGCTGGCAAGGGAGCCTACAGGAAGAGTCTGGGTCTGGATGAGCTAGACAAAGAGAAGGGACCAAAGAGTACAGGACCTTCCCAGAGGCCATCTGGTATTTCTGTCTGCCCACAACTCATCTTCAGAGGTCACTCTCCCTCCATTGTATATGGCCCCAATGGAGCTGTCACTGCTGTGCCCAAGCACCCACCATCAAGGTGTAGACACACATGTTGGGCAAAAATTGGCACTAAAGACCAGGATCAGACGTATGATCCAAGCACGGGCCAGGAAAGATTTCCTGGGTCAACATGAAGACATCAGAAGATAGAAATTATTCTTTCCTCTGAGGTTGGAAGAATATAAATGCGGGATATTGGCAACCGTCTTCCCCAGTATCTGGAGAGAGGTTGTCTGTAAAATGAAACCATGACAAAAAAGGAAACAGGAGCCCTGAGAAGACCATGGAGAGACAAGGCTCTGGGAGCATTGTTTGAGTACCTAGATCTCCAGACTTCTCAGTTACATGAATCACTAAATTTGCTCTTGGGCCTGAGCTAGTTTGAGTTAATAGAATCCTGCCCAGTACAGTAATGTGTGCCACACCAAGGAGTTTGGACTTATTAGTGTAGGTCTGGGGAGCCTCTGAAGTTCTCCTACTCCTAAATGATTAGAGATCAGAGAGTTATACAGCAGACAGAAAAACCATGGATGGATCAATTAACCCCCAAGCGGTCAGAAGCAATAATCCACAGGACCTTCTACTCGTCACATGAATGAAAGAAGTTAAACCCATCCTAGAGTCAGAGAAGAGTAACATGCCCTGCTACCCAAATCAAGACCCACACAAAACAGTGACAGGAGTTGGAGCTGCAAATTATTTCCAACACTGTTAGCAAAATCTAGATGGTTGATGTCTGACACACAGGGTGACCATACCTCAAGAGGAGCAGGCAGCTTGTAAGGTCAAAGAACGAGGCCTGAAACGGCATCACTGTAGCAAACGTAAAGGGTCTGATTACGTCCTTGCCTGAAACCCAAGATGTTCGACGGAAAAGAGGTGCTGAAATATCTGCAGTTGGCAGTGACACCTGAGAACACGGGGCTCCCACCCCCTTGCAGGCAAGGGCAGGGATCATGACTTTTGCTGCAAATAGCTTTGAACTTTCTGGCCACCTCTAGCCCTAACTTCTATCTTGGAAAACAAAAGAAACCCACTTTGCACTTAGGCCCAAGCCCAGCATATCAAGTTACCAGTCACATTGACAGTGACACAAGGTGAGCCTTAATTTTGCCCATAGAAAATCCCAAGTTTAAATGACCCCTAGACCTACTAAGCAGGGAGAATGTTCAGACTTTATCTTCAATCACAAGATGAACCCCTTCCAAAGAGAAGACACTTGGGGCTGGAAAAAAACACAAAGTGGGCATAGGATCTTCTGGGGCCTCTGAATAAAAGAACATCTAAGCCCAGCAACGTGCCTCCAGAGAGCTGGATGAATCAGACTCTGGAGCAACTTATTACTGCGCTGATTTCACAGAGCTGCACAGAGACTGAGGCTCGCGTGACTGAGTCAGACTCGACAGGGATTTGTGCTCTGTGCACATCCCTATCTAACCTCCACCAGCTGCTCAGCCTGCCGCACTCCCCAGATGAAAGCCCTGGAAGAAACAGAAAGTAATCAACCGCAACTCAGCCCCAGGGATCTACAAAGGAGGCTGAGCCACATGAAGGGAGCTGAAAGAACCTGCAACCCAACCTGGCTGGACTCAGAAAGACTGGAAGCAGAATTGTGATAATAGCTTTGTACCAGTCAAAACACTCGTTATTTTAAATATTTCAATAGCTCTGAAATAAGGCTATATCTCATAAGTAATGTTATATTATACTTTTAAATCATCACGTTTTCCCCTCTTGGTAATTCATGAAATAATGATGTTTTTACAATTGATAACGGTTTAAGTTCAGCAAATACTCTATATTAGGATCACTTGCTCATGATATTAAAGTAAAACCCTCTGACCTTTCCAAACAGACATTTTTGTACTTCAGAAGGCCTATTGCAACAGTCGGGAGAGGAGGATAGCCCAGTGCAACATGACAGTAAAACAGTCTACACGACTCAGTTTCTCAGAAGTTAGGACATACAAAAAATTGGCACGTGAACCAATCCCACTAGTCAAAGGACATTTTGTTGCCTCCTTTTTGTGAGTCACCAGATTCAAATGCCAGAACTGAGGGCAGATGGTTGAGTATAAAGGCAGGGTGGGGATGGGAACTGAGATTGGACAATGGTAATAATAAGATTTAATACCCATCAAGAACTTAAGACTATCATGCTTAGTGAAGTGAATCAGATTCAGAAGATTAAATATTGCGTAATCTCTCTAATATGAGAAACTCAGTACCAAAAAATAATAGAATCAAATGGGCGAGATGTTGGGCATTGGCGGGGGACACTAGGGAGGGGAGTGGAAGGGTAAGGAGGAGAGGAGGGGTACATGAAGTCGATGGGATGTGTATATGCACAAAATTCTTAGGTGTGACGTCATTGTTGGGTAATGAAAATGCAGATGAATAAAAACATGGGGGGAGGCCAAATGATGTCACTGTTAATACTGATAATTGAAATGTTAGCATTATAAGCACTTTTGTGCCCCAGAGGCACATTTTTTCTGATTGTTTAAGTGGTACAAATTTAGAAAAGAATGAGAGGTTTAAAATGTTAAAAGTTTTTACACAATCAGCCCATAGTTCTTAAATTCCTCCATAGAAGAAGCCACCTAAGAAAACTACAACAGAATTTTTTCACCAAGGAAGCACATTGTGCCATTAGGAAAACAAGACAACTATACAAATATATTAATGTACGGTTGTAAGCTATTAGCTCCAGTCAGTAAGAAAAAGACATGGAGGAAAATTGGCAAGGTGGACTAGTCATAGAAGGAAGGACTTGAGGCGAGCCTCTAAGGATCAGCTGAGCGCAAGGGAGGTGGCACTCCTGTATCCAGCAAACAGATGAGGGCACATGCTGTGAAGCTGGGCACTCAGCCAGGGCCCCTGAGGGGACCCAGAAAGGAAGCCCAGCCCTCAGGAGGGAGATCTACAAGCCTTATAGGGTGGGTGGAAAAATGGAGTCACAGAAAGCAATTTCAAACGCAGACTGTGAAAGATCTTGAATTTTAATCAGTAAACAAATCATGGAAGATGTCAAAATATCCATCAACAGAAGTGGTAGTAAGAGTGGATTTCAGATAAAGGAGCTACAATATGCAGATGAGGAAACTCATAAAAATTTTCCACTTAAAACAGAGGTGGGAAAGGGTTGTTGAGATAGAGGAGTCTTTATCTAAGGTAGACACTGAATTGGAAATAGCTACTTTGTGTCATGAATACATTTCTGGGCAATCATCTCTCCAGTGTGGACTCCCTTTCCGCACAGATACCGAAATCCTTGGATGCACAAGGGCTTTCTACAAAATGGCATAGTATTGGCCTATAGCCTTTGCACACTCTCCCATGTAGATTTGGAAAGTATTATGGATTGAATCCAGGACCTTTGCACTGAGCTACATCCCCAGCCCCCCATCAACCCCTGTTTCGTTTTGGGTCAGAGTTTCAGTAAGTCTCTAAGTTGCCCAGGCTGAACTTGAATTTGCGATCCTGTTGCCTTGGCCTCCCAGTGCTGGGAGTACGAGCCTGCGCCAGCGTACCCAGCTTCTCATACACTTCAAATCAGGCATGTCCAACACACAGGCCGCACACAGCCGTGGACCGCTTAGCAGTGTGGTTTTTAACATCGTGATGTAATTTTCAGTGACAGTGTTTATGACTCAGTGGTGTGGGGCTCAAGGAAGGACAGCACAGTGACAACAGAATACTAAATAGGGGCAGGGCAGGGCTAACTCTGCCTCCTGTTCCTGCCACACAATCCGCGGAATCTGCACCCCCACGTGTGCGACTTGCTGACTAAAATCCAGAGATCCAGATAACTGTGCTTCAACCTATCTGCATGCGTGTATGCCCGTGAGGACAAGCACCTATTGTTACGAAGCAAACCCAGAACTTTTCTCGTTTGATTATCAAATTTGGACTTGTGCTACTTTATAGAATAATTTAATAAGTTAAAATACAAAAAAGAAAAATTTGCTACGTATGTGCAGTCACTATATCTCTTATTTTGTATGCAGGCCAAGTTCATTCCTCTTCACTCAGTGTGGCCAACACAAGCCACATGACTGGACACAGTGTTTTAAATCATCTCTTGGTTATATCTAGTACCTAATACAGTGCGAATGCTGTTAAATTGTTGCTACACTATCCCTTTTAGTGAATAATCACAAAGAAGAAAGTCTACACATGTTTAATACAGGTACAATTTATTCCTTCTAATATTTTTGATGCAAACTTGGCCCATCTGCAGATGCTGAACTCCCAGATGCAGAAAGCCGACTGTAATGATGATATGTTATTCTAGCAACAAAAAGACTCCAAAATTGCCCTGCCTCTGATATGCAAGAGTGCTGAAGATAGAAACTCCTGCAGGAATTGTGTCTTGCACAATTTGCTTATTTATTCATTCATTCAACATTTACGAAGGGTTTTTCGGGTGCTCAGCACCAGGCTGGGTGCAGAAGACGCAGCGAAGGGGACAGTCTTCGCTCGTTTGTTTAATAAATGTTTGTAGAATACACACAATGTCTAATGCCCCATGCAAAGAGCTGTGTAAATCGTGGTTCCTGACTTCAAAGGATCACAGCCCAGGAAGAAAGAAAATAAACCCCTGCTGGCAGTATCAATATACATGAAGTCATCACCTTATGGGGCGCACATTCACAATTCCAATCTCCGCCAAGTGTCGTGTTCCACACACTGGGGAGGAGCCCACGTCTAGGGAGGAAATGAAACCTTTATAACTGTCCTGAGCACGCGGGATTAGCAAGTGCTCTTGTAAAACTAAATGCCAACCGCTGAGCTCTCCATTGGCCACTTTCCTCCTCGAAGGCATTTATGTTTATTTATTTATTTGTTTATTTATTTGCTAGATTTATCACATTTGCAGGCTGTGCCATTTGGCCTCCGGGTCAAAATAAATCACTGTAAAACTTTAACATCATTCTTAAGCATTATTTGCCCCTGCGTGCCCCTGACAGACTTTCTAAAACCTTTACAAGAGCAGAATTAAATCCATTTTACAAATAAATACACTGGGAACAGCAGGACTTAAATGCACTGCGAAAGAGAAAAATAAATTCCAGGGAAAGCTGGAGACAGAATGGAAGCGCTCTGCCGCCCTTTTAGAACTGGAAAACTTCTTTCCCTAAATGAAGTGAGTGGAATTCTGCCCCTTGTTCTTGGCAGGTGTCCGTATTTCAAAGGGATGTGTTCCATGTGGATTTGTCATTAGGCGCAGGGGGAAGGCCAGAGAGCACAGCAAAGTGCATCCTGGAACGGGACAGGCGCCCAGACTCAGGAAGGCTGGCCTGGTGAGCTGGAGAATCCACCAACGTGGAGGCCCGTCTCCCAAGGCCTGAGTCTGTACCTGGGAGGCAGGCAATTGTGCAGAAATGAGAGCTGATGCTTTGGGCCCAGATTTGGAAATTATCTGGCTAGCATCATTAATATTGTATTAAATTATCCTCTCATGAACATCAAGCATTTATGGACCGCTATCCACTAAGAACACATCAGGTGCCACAAAACACAGTACGTCAGGGTCCTTGATTTTAAAGGACATTCAAATAAAGTTACATTATATATAGTTGGTAACAATATTATATGCTTAGAAATTACTAACAGAGTACATTTTTAAGTATTCACACCACAAATAAATATAAAATATGTGAGATGATGCCCATTTTTAATAGCTTACTTTAGCTATTCCACAATGCATACATATTTCAAAATACTGTCATACATTAGAAATACATATAATTTTGTCAATTTAAAAAGTAACATTTTAATTGTCACACAATAGATCCTTTAAAACTTACTAAAAGACTGACTATAGATGGGTGACCTTCTTATGAAATGCACAGAAAATAATAACATAAAAAGGCCGCAACATGAACGTCAGGGCATAAGGAGAGGCAATGGTCCAATAGGAAAGTAGTAAACCTCTGATAAAGGGGTGAACACAGATGCTCACTAATTCCCCAAACCCCGTGGTTCTAATGTGTTACAGAATTTGGAATTCATGTATTTACAAAAAAAAGTTAAATTTTATGTTGTGTGAATTTTTTTACCAAAATAAAACTTTTTTTTTTAAAGAGCCAGAGGAAGATGCTTGATATTAGCGGATGACTGTCTTATTGTCATATGATCTCAGCCTAGCATTCTTTTTTCTTTTTTCTCCCTGGAAATTATAAGATACAGAGTATAGATAAACTGACAGACTGACACATAGACAGATAATACTATAATCAACTTGCTTTTTCCACTATGTCTCTTGAAGGAGTTGACTTACTTTGACTAAACTGATTGACAATGGAAAGACATTCTGACACTTGGCCTGTAATACATATTCTGTCCTTACTTTAAACCATCACTTTAGATTAACCAACAGACTCCTAACCCCAAATGTGCCAGACAAGGGATCTTCTACTCTACAATTTTTAACACTAGAATTACCAAAGGCTAGAAGCCACAAAGCAAAAAGAATCTGTGGTGTCTTAACTCCAGAAAACAGAAATTACAAATAGAAATTCAGTAAATAATTGGTGATTTAGACAAGTTATCTAGATGATGTCATCTCGTAAGCCACACCGCCCCCCCTGAACTCCAATCCAAATGGGAAGATATCCATACATCGATGCTGGGAAGGTAATTCTGACTTCACCCACTTCAGTTCTGCCTGTACTGGGGGAAGTGGTGGTGGGGTCTGGGTTGCAACTAAAGGTACATGTTGCTGGAACAGCTGGTCACCTGTGTGGCCTCAGCTCCCTCACCTGCACTGATCTCCCAGCATGGTGGCGAGGTTCCAATGACTGCCAGCTAAGGTATCCAAAGCTGCCGTATTAATGGTCAAGGTAGAAAGACAGACTAACAATCCATCATAGTGGATACATATTTTAAATAGAGCAGAATTTAAAACACTTTACCCAGGATTCTTTTTTTTCTATTTTAAAATTTTATTTATTAATTTTTAGAGACAGGGTCTCGCTCTGTAGTCCAGGCTATTTCTGAGCTCACTATGCAGCCCAGGCTAGTCTTGGATTCACAGCTATCCTCCTGCCTCAGCCTCCTAAGTGCTGGAATTACAGGTGTATGCCACCACGCCCTGCTTATGTGGTGCTGGGGAATCGAACTCTGACACTTAGCACCTGACTTAGCGCTTGCTAGGCAAGTGCTTTAACCACTGAGCCATTCCTCCAGCCCTGTTTTTTTCTATTTTTTAACCAAAGATTATTAGAATTGCACCATTTGTTTAATAAATGTTAAGACCCATTCGGCTACATTTTGTAGACTAACACTTTTCCAGAGACCAACCAACTACATTAGTTCTATAAAACTGTGAAATTGGTGGTCCAAATAACTTGGTTAAAAATGAAGTTTAAGGGGCTCAGAATACAGGTCAGGAGTTGATGCATGAGGTCCTGGGTTTGGTCCCCAACATTACAAAAATTTTTTTGAATTTGATTTATTTACAAATATAGAGTTATGCAGCAAACAAGATTTCAAAGGCAAAATAAAACAAACAAAAAGCTTAGGAGAATAATTTCTACATTATTCTGCCAAAGTCAAAAAAGTTCTGCTCCACAGACAACTCAGATTATAACAGTGATTTAAATGAGTTAGCAATTTAAGTCATAATAAACTGTACATATTTCCTTTCTGAACTTTATACAGAATCCCATTAACCAGAATGACAAATTCTCTGTGGGTAAGGGAGGATCACCCAGGTAGATACCGACAAAAGACCCAAAGTCAACCCGGTACACCACTATGGAATGGGAGTTCTCCACAAGTGCTTCAAACCCACTGCCCAAAGAGAAGCCAAGGCAAGAAGTATTGATGTTTGTAAAGCTCACAGAAGTCTTTATTTGAAGGAAATGTCTCATCTTTCTCAAATAAGTGATCTAGTCACTTATGACCTTCCTGTAGTGACCTTGTAGCCTTGTGCTTAGTTGATCTGATAAAAACTATGGTTTTACCCACTGGTAAGTGCCTACATTCCTGAACACATCACAGGCTTGCAAGACCTAGTCTCACGCCCCGCCATGCAGTCACCTAGTTATCTGGCCTGATCTGTCTGAGGCCGCTGAGATTTCACCAATATTTTCTCTTTTAGGACAATTTAGGCTAAGCTGATGGATACAGCTGACTTCAAATGTAAATATGAGTCAATGGCAAGCAACGGTTTATTTTATTAACCTATTTTACTGGCCTCTACAAGTTTCTCTGACAGGTCAGGTTGAGAAAACTTGACTTCTTTCTGTTCTTCCCTTCACTCTTAACTCTGCAAAATGTTATTTATACATATTTGATATTTTCTCCTGCATGCTTTCCAAAAATCACTGACTGAGATCCTTTAAGCCTGGAAAAAATGAAAGCACTGGAAAAAAAAAATATTCAAGAGCCAGCTAAGAAAAACAGAAGCTATCGTTGGCCTACAGTTACAAGATCATTTACATTAAGAACTAGGAAGAGCGGCAGCTCTTACTGAATGACAATTGTGGCCCCAGAGCTAAGTGCCTAATCCACCTAACAAGCCCACAAGGTAGCGCCACTATAATCTGAACGTCATTGAGAAGGAAAGTTCAGATTCAGAAGCTAATCAGAAATTTGACAAGACTTTTCTTTCTTCAGAAGAGAGATTATGTTAAAGGTAGCCCCAGTATTTTTACAGACACAGGCTTTCTTCAGAACCACTTCAGACAAAGGGGCTAGACAAATTCTCATTTTGTGGCTAATTGAATTAATGCCTCCCTCTACAAAATAATGAAATCCAAAGCCATTTTATTAGTGCTCTTGGGATTTTTTAAAAAAAATTCTTTCCCTACTATATTAGTTTAGCCTCATCAAGATGGCCCAGTATGAAACAAGGGCAGGCTCTGTTGCACCTGTCCATCCCAGGACGTATGAAGGCCACGACACTCAGCCTCCTGGCTTCTAAAAGATCAGAAAATCTATTTACCACATGCTTCCAGTGGCTTGCATTGTGTATTATGGATGCAGCACGGAAGCCGTAACACACCGCCCCCCCCCCCACTTAGCTCAGGTGAGAGGAAATTACTTTCCTCCCTGCCCAATATCATCTCACACACACCCATTTATAGAAACTTTCTCATATCCTAAAGAGTCTTTGAACAATAACATGCTATTGTGGTTTGAATCTGGAATGTCCCCAAAAGTCTCATATATTTGGATGTTATGGATTATCTATGGAACCATGTGCTGTTGGGAGACTGGGCCTGATCTGGAGGAGGGATTGCAGGTGTGTAGATTGGATTACAGCTGTGCGGTGGATTAGTACCAGAGCTGGATGGGGCAGAACATTGAGGCTGGGCCCAGAAGGGGGATCACTTGGACGGGACCTGGAAGTATATATATGCTGCTAGCTTCCTCTGGGACTTGACTTAATGAGACTTGGCTTCCTGATTGCAATGTTGTGAGGAGCTACCTCCACCTCTGCCTCTGCCATGTACTTAAACTATTGCTGGCCACCCTCTGAAACTGTGAGCAGAAATGAAACTTTTCCTCCCCTAATTTGGGTATGTCAGGAATTGAATCACAGCAATGAAAAAAAGTTAACTAAGATACATGATACAACAGACTTAATGTTTGTATCTCCTCAAAATTCCTAATTGCAGGGTGATAGTGTTGGGAGGTTGGAACTTTGGGAAGTGCTGAGATTGTGAGGATGGAGCCCTTACAGGAGAGCCCCCAGGGTAATCTCTCGTCCTCAATCTGCAGTGTAAGAACACAAGCTGCAGGCAGCAGTCTGCAGCCCGGAAGAGCAACCTCACCAGAGCCTGGCAGTATTCGTTTCCTGATCACGAACTTCGGCCTCCAGAACTACGAGCAATCTATGTCTGTTGTTTATAAGCTACCCAGCGATGACACTTTGTCCTAACAGTCCAAATTGACCAGGATACTTGGTGTCCCCTACTGAGTGTTTGACTTGGAACAGAAAGTAAAAGCTTCCTGGCTTTCCTCAGGCTGACCTCCATGACCTCAGGGTGGAGGGGCGACACACATCAAGGAAGGGCATTTCATGTGATTTTGGTCTTTCCAAAATCACAAGTCCAATGAGAACTAGTGAGAACAGAGTGCTTACGATGTACGCATAGTACTATGCTATTCTCTTTCTGCCCGGACACTGAAAACCAAATCACAGTTCAGGTATTGTTGCAAACACGGGCTCTAGGGCCAGGCTGCTTAGGTTTGGTCCCAACCCCATCACTGCTAGCTGCGCTACGTGGTCTCAGTTACTTAGCAACTCTCCGGCAGCTTCATCCCCTATAAACTGGAGTCGACAAAGCTTCCTAACTCCAAGAACACTGTGAAACCTAACTGTGACGTATGACATCTAAACCTCTTACAAGTGCCTGGCACTTGGTAAACCCTGTAGAAAGGTTTGCAATTCTTATTTCTCCTCAACATTTTTTCCTTCCCTCCCTTGGTTCCCAGTTAAGGAAAGATTCCATGATTCTCCCTGACCAGCTCAAGCTAATGTCACAGAACTCTTTTTCATGAACTACAACGTGAATTGTTTTGATTACAACAAAGTGCACATACAAGCACATATAAAACCTGGAAGTTTCACAAAACCATGTTTGCCTTGATCCTATGGTATTCTATTCACTACTATCTTGTTTCTTTTTCTTTTTTGGTTGTTTGAGCTAGTCCTGCTCCATCATATTTTATTTCCTGGCTTACAAGCAGGTTGCTGCAGGTTGTCTGAAAAAGAATAATGACATAAAATATAACTATCGTTCATTTAATTCTAACCTCATCTGTATGGGGTAGGTACTATCACAAAGTTAATCAGATACACACACAGAGAAGTTAAGTAACTTACACCAGGTCACAAAGCTTGCCCGCAATTGGCACAGGAACATATGGAGATTATTCCTGGTTCACAGCAGACACAGAGTCTATGTCAGTCCCATTGAGCTGGCTGTGTACCTGATCCTGCAGATCCTGAAAGCACTGCTCCTTGGCAGTACAATCCCCTCTGAAACTACTCTACTCCCAACAACCTATGCCACAAGCCAGGAAACTCCCTGGGTGCCAGGCCAGCTTGCTGCTTGCAGACACCAGCATCTGAACTGTAATGCACCCTTTTTCTACCCCAATAGCAATGACACAAGGTAGACAATATCATTCCCATCTGATAGAAGTTAAAGCTCAAAGAATCACTGGGAGAGTTAACTCAATGACGTCCTTCAGTCACACTTTATCCCCTTTAGAAAAATAGCGGCAAAGGAGGCAGGATGCTGCAATATCTGGTGGCAAGTTTTAGACACATCACGCCCCACCTGGTTCTGTCTGCTCGTATACCAGACACTGGCGTTCCTTCCTGGTCTGATGTCTCTGCTAGACAGACCGAGGCAGGCAGGACAGGGGCACGTTACACACAGATAAAATACTGGCACAGCTGCTGATGCAGGGACCAGACCAGCTAAACCTGACTCCTTTGAATTTTGGGTCTGATCTAATCCTCCTACTTAAAAGCCAAACTCTGATCCAGTTTGGACTGCGGCCTAGCTCTGAGTTCATTTTAAATCCCAGGACCAACGGCTTTGCCAATATTTTATGTGTTCTCTGGGCAACACTTAGGAAAGGCTGTGCTCAAGAGGCAGAGAGCTCTGACTATGGCGTTTACCACTTACAACCCTCCATGGCTCCCTCGACCACTAAACTCACTACACACACTGGAACGCATTCAAGGTGCTCACAGAAGGACCCACATTTTCCATTTTAACTCACATTATCTCCTCTTCCCTCAGCCACGTGGCCACATCTCAGTTGCCTGGACATGCCTCACAATGCTCCGCTTCTGGGTCGAGTTCTTTCTGGGTCTCCTGCAGGCGGTTCTCACGGCCATGATACCTAATGTGGTCACATCCACTCTAACAGGTTCAAGTCCAACACCACTCTCCTGTGAAGTGTGTGCTCTTCCTTCCTTTCCTTGCTGACCCTTCATGGAATTTTACTTATACATTGCTTAAAACAATTGCTATTGGCAATTGTTTGAGGACTGGTTTTTATCAACATATGAAATAATCATTATTAGTGCTAAGACCTACTATGATCTCTAAATATCAGGCACTGTGCTACGTTCTTTATATATTATCTAACATAATCTTCATTATGTCCTATAGATGAAGTAAAAATAGAGATATTAGTAACTTACCTTGTTAGATTGTTGTGAGACTTGAATAAGGAACATAAGGAAGTATACCTGAGCTTGTCTTGAGCCTGTCCTAAACGCTCAGTGCGTGTTTGTCACTACCATCGCCATCACCACTGCTATAATTTGGATCTGGAATGTTCTGTTTCATAAAGGCTCGGTCCACGGCTTTGGGCTACTGGGCGGTAAGGAAGCTTTTAGGAGATGCCTATGGGGAAGTCTTTAGGTCGCCGGGGAAATGCCCTTGAAAGAGATAAAACTTTGGCCCCTTCCTCTTTCTCTCGCTTCCATAAGATGAGCAGCTTTGTTCTGCCACATACTTCCGCCACCGTGTGTGGTCTTGACACAGCTTTGGCAATAGAACCAAGTGGTCACAGAATGAAACCTCCAAAGTTATGACTCGAAATAAGCCTTCTCTCCTTATAAGTTGGTTATCTCTAGTATTTGTTACAGTGATGGAAAGCTGACTAACACAATTATCATGATCTTCATTTTGTAGGTGAGAAATCTGAGTATTAATGTAGTTTACATATCATTACACCACGCATATAAGCAGAACCTGTATGCTGAAAAAAAATCACTGCTCTCTACAGGAGTCTAACATAAGCTCCTTCTAGGGGAGGTATTAGATGAACACAGCTTCATGCAGGCCCAGGGGTTAGAACAGAACCTGACCCTGAGGCAGTCTATAAGTATAGGACAAAATAAATGGATTAATTAAAAATTTTAAGAGCTTTGCAGGTAGATTTTATAACTAACATCTAACAATTTCTTTTTCTATATGGAGTAAAAATTCACATACCTAGTATAAAATTTTCTAAATGTGAGTTTGAAGATAAGTTTTATGTTCTTCAATTCTTTCTAAGATTGAAATACCTCAAGCTACTAAAAATTTCGGACCTGGGGGCATAGCTCAGTGGTTATGCATGTCTATCTTGCACCAAGTCTTGAGTTCGATTCCCCAGCACCTTTTAAAAATTGGCTGGGCACTGTGGTGCAAACCTGTAATCCCTGTATTTGGGAGGCTGAAGCAGAAGGATGCTACGAGTCTGAGGCCAGCCTGGGCTTCACAGTGAGTTCACAGTCTGGACTACAGAGCAAGATGCTATTTCAGAAATAAATAAATAAATAAATAAATAAATAAATAAATAAATAAACCTCCTTTTAACCAGGCAAGATATAAATAAGTCCAGGCCATTCCACCATTTTAGTGCCAGCAAAGCACCAAGCAAGGCATGCATGGTCGAAGCTGAAAGCCTCCTGCTCAGTCAGGCTCCACCCACACAAAGCAAAAGGATGCTCACTGCACTGCCCACACCCACGTTTCTCTCTGTCCCCACAACTTTGGTTCCAGCCCAGGCTGCTCAGGTTGTGTTTGTGTTACAATAAATTAATGGGCACACTTCTTACATATCCTGCATACATTTCACCCGGGATGACAGAGGACGGGAAGAGTGGTTTTCCATAACCGTCTCAAATGCCCCAGGATGAGATCACAATGAGGGGTGCACAGCCAGGCACCCTGATACCCAAACATAAGCATGGCCACCTGAAATTAATGCGCAGCTCTCTGCACGCTGCTCCCAGGGCCAGAGGTGGAGCGGTATCGCTTTCACCCAGGCATGAGCTCCTGGCTCTCCCCAGGCCACAGGGCGCCTTCCAGCGAACCATGAAAATCAGTCACATATGTCTCATGGTCTCTTACACAGCTTCAATTTGACCACAATATTTCAATTTGTTTCACCAGCATTTTCCAAGTGACCTATGACTTCATCTAAAGTCCCAAAGTGTCCCCCTGCATGGTGCACTCACACAGAGACCTCAGTCTCAACTATCCGAGTCCCACCCATCTGGGTTTGGCTCCTGCCGTGCTGAAACCAGGTCAGATCTGGGGCTCTGGGCCAGATGAGGCGAGCTGCTGGGACTGAGCCGCTTGCCCAAGAAGCCAGGCCAGAGGTTAGCCCCGAAAGTTGAAAAACAAGATTTTGTCCAACATGATTACGGAAGTAACAAGGGTAGCCTACACGTCCACCCCACCTGTTATGGTTTGTATCTGCAATGTCCCTCAGGAAGCTTCGGATGTTTGGATGTTGTGAATTTCCTACCAATTTCATGCGCTGTTGGGAGGTGGGGCCTCGCCGGAAGGGGCGGATCCCTGGGCTTGCCTTGGAAAGGATTTGCACTAGGTCTGCCCGTCATCCCTCACTCTGCTTCAGAAATACAATGAACCTCTTTCCTCTAGCTAGGCCTCTACCATGTGCTCCCACCACTACCAGCTGCCTGTGAATAAACTGAGACCTTCTGAAACCATGAGCTAAGACGAACTATCCTCCCTCAAGCTATGGATGTCAAATATTTTGTTTCAACAATGAGAAACTAAGACATCACCTTTAAAAATGAAAATATTATGCTTGTCTGTATCTATCTTATTTCGTTTAACCTCTCTTTCCCTTCACAGCAGACCAATGGCCCTTGGACTATTATATCTACACATAAGAATACTACATGTCACTTATAGTTTAGATCTAAAATTGAAGGCATATTCCCAAATCCAAAATGTTCAAAAGCAGGGAGTTGGGAAAGTGATTGGAATATGAGGGATCTGATCTCATTGATGAATTAAATCTCATGGGTTGTTTATTGAATGGACTATTGGCAGGTAGTAGAAATTGTAGGAGATGGTGACCAGTTGAAGGAAGTAGACCACTAGGGGCATACTCCAAAGGGTGGACCTTATCCCTAGATGTGCTCTCTCTCTCTCCCTCCCTCTCTCCCTCCCTCCCTCTCTCCCTCCCTCCCCTCTCTTTTCCTCTCCTCCTTCCTCTTTCCTCCTCTCCCTCTCCCCCTACTTCCTGCCTATCATGATATGAACCTCTTTCTTCTGACACACCTTTCTACTATGATGTTTCTGTCCTGCCATTGACCTAAAAACCAAAAGTTGGCCAAACATGGACTAAAACCATAAGCTAAAATAATCCTCCTTCTTGTGACTGTCTCAGCTATTTTCTCATAGCAATGGAAAGCTGACTAACACGATGCCTAAAGTTATTCAGCTGCTCAACAGCGAAGTGAAGACTACAGTGACGGTGGTATGATACTGGGGATTGAACTCAGAACTTCTGCACTGAATGTATTTTCAGTCCTTTTTTATTTTTTATTCTGAGACAGAATCTTAAGTGTCTGAGTTGCCCCACCTGGGTTCAAATTTGTATCCTCTTGCTTCAGCATCCCAAAGTACTAAAAACCAGGGCGTGTTTTATGTGAGGAAAATAATATGACTCTAGAAGTACTTAACCCAAGCCACACAAAAATCATCCATCCAGAAATTTTTTTAAAATAAAATTTCCTTGACATTTGTCCCCTGGCCTACAGCTGGTCAATTTCATCAGAATCCCTCATGGGGAAAAGGCTCAGATATGGACATTGTGTTAGTCAAGATTCTATAGAGAAGCAGAGCCAAGAGGATATAAACAAATAGAGTCAGCGAATGTGCTGGCACGTAACTAGAGTCTCCTAGTGGGAGAGCTTAAGCAGGAAGATCACAGTTTGAGATCATCCTAGGCAACTTAGAGAGAAGCTGACTCAAGATAAAAAGTACTGACGATGTCGCTAAATAACAGAGCTGCAGAGCAATTTCCTATTATAAGTGAGGTTTGGAGTTCACAGGGGTTTAATATCCATTACCTCAGAACGAGAGAAAGAGAGAGAGAGAGAGAGAGAGAGAGAGAGAGAGAGAGAGAGACATTTTAAGGACTTAACACAAAGTTATGAAATTAGGGAGACTGGCAAACCCAAGATCTGCAGGATGGGCTGTAGGTTGGAGTCCCAGAAAAGTCTATAGTTCAAGTCTGAGAACCATGTGCTGCAAAATTTCCACTTGCTCAGGGCAGATCAGTCCTTTGTTTTATGTGAGTTCTCAAATGATTGAATGAGGCCTACCCACGGTATGGAGGGCAAACTGTTTTACTCAAAGTCCATGGATTTAAATGGTAATCTTATCAGAGGAACATCCAGAATATCATTAACCCAAATATCGAGCATTATGGCCCAGTCAAGTTGACACATAACATTATCAGAGAATTTATAAAGCTCTCAGATACTTCTGCTATGCAGCCTAAGTAGAGAATCACTAGCCTGTTACTTTGTATAGTCACAGCTGTCTCCATCCTGCACAAGACCAAAGACAGCCGAGCAATTAACAAATTGTCCAAGAAAGAGGTGAATGAGATTGTTCTCTAAACCAGGTACAGCATCTTCTCTGGAAAATAACAGAACCATTTCCGTGAGTGTACACGTAGGTGTAGCCACGAGGTCCAGCTTACTAACAGGTGGCATAGAAGCCACATTATGTACAAATTATTTTGGACTTCAGTTCCCAAATGGCTTCTGGTGAGTGACCAACATGAATTCTCCATTCTGTCCCTGAGCTCTCTCAGTGCAGCATTCCCCGTCTTACAAGGACTAGGGCTAATTTGTAAGACTGGGAAAAGCCAGAGTGAAACTTTTCCTTTATACCTGGCCTAAGGCTTGATAAGAGATGCCAGAGACTCATGTTAAAAGGCAATAAATCCAAATCTCACCAAGATGGCAGGATAATTTGCAGTCAGAGCTGGGCAAAGCATTTCCTGTAGCAGTGAATTCCAAAATGTTGATAGGACTGGCTGGCAATATATTTTCAAAATTTAAGCAACCTCTTCTCCTTATTAGCTGAGAAGGTCTGAAAATCTGAAGTATTACATCACTGCAGAATTAAAGAGTCAGGATGCTGGTCTTCCTGGATCATTTTTAAGTATCAAAATTTTGGTCTTCTTGTAGTCTGTTGTTTTAAAAATCTTCAAACACATTTTAATGTGTTTAATTTACTCAATTTAGTGAGTGCTTATCTATGTAGCAATTTAGATCAGAAGATCATTTGCAGCAAGATGGGTGTCTGGGGTCAGGACCCCTGTGGAATACAGGATTACCTCGGGGAATCTGAACATGAATTCCGGCTGCCACCTCCCTCCCAGCACCCCCTAGTCATAGTATGTCTAGACCGCTGAGTGGACAAAGGCAGCCTCTAACTCTTCCTTCCCTGTAGACTTTCCTCTGCCTTCCTGTCTCTTCTCTTGCTAACTTTGGCTTATAACAAAGATGTTAGTCAATAATGATCTTTACCTTGAACTCCAACATCTCAGGGGGATGTTTTAGAAAGGACTTCCGTGATAAAATGGCAAAATAAAGAGTAATTCCAGTTCATGGAGGAAAGGACTTGAGAAGCCTCAATTAAAAGGCAATCCCCTAAGTTTATTCATCCAACTATACTCTCTTAAAGTTATACTACATAAGCAGCTATTATGCTTTAATGGTAACTTGCTGTGACTACTGCGTACCATGATTGAATTGTCCTCCCCACCGGCCACAAAATGCATTGGATCCTAACCCCATTCCTCAAACTATTACCTTCTGGAAATATGATCTTTAAATATGATCTTTAAAATAGAGTGATGAGGACTGGCCTTATTTCAATTTGAATGGTGTCTTAATACAAAGGGCAAGTTTTGACACAGAGCAGAGAAGCAAGAAAGAAGATAACACAGAGACCTGGAAAGAATTACATGAAGATGAAGAAAGCGGTGATGTAACTACAAGCCAAGGCAGGCATAGGGCTGCCAGATCCCAGGAGAGAGGTGTGGGGATTTCAGGCTTCAAGTCTCCAGAACTGTGAAAAAACAAATATTCTCTAAGCCACTAATTTGTGATGGCATCCCTAGAAAACTAATATGCTACCTTTTAGCCCGAAGATTTTTATATCTATCATCTGTTGCCCCAATGACAAAATCTCAGCCGTATATGTTGGCTGAGTTTGTGAAGTCTTTGAGCTCCAGCTACTCCAAACTTAGATCCACTGATTTGGGCTTGGATCTCTTAAAAAGCTACTGTCAGAGAAAAGTGAGACAGTGAACTACTCCGCCAATTAACAGCGGCTTGCTTGTTCACTTGTCTGGATGTTGCCTGTCTGACTACTGATCTCATATGGCAAGGTAGCACGGATAACTGGCTTTTTAAAGTTACCTTATTTTCTAGCATATTAGTGCCAACATATTCTCAAGGCAATAGCAGAGGGCAAGAGCACAATTAGAAATGAGCAAATATCTTTTCAGTCCTCTATATCATGTTTACTAATATCAAGTATATAGCTGGGCCCTTAAAAACTACAGAGTGATGAATTAAGGAGGAATGAGACTGGAGTCCAGTGAGGCAATCAGTCTACCACAGCTCTGGTTCCATTTTGGAAATCTCAGAAACTGGAGCAGTAAAGGATCTCTGAAAAGGCTCCAACCATTCATTCTGGTCTGCCCCATAGTTTACAAGCATACAAGCATAGTATACTCATCTATTAGAAACTTCATGATGGTCAACTCTGTATGTTGCAGAGTTGATCATGAGTAAGAATGATGTCCTGCATTAAGAGAGTTTAGGATTCAACGAGCATGAATCCCAAACAATAGAAGCATATTGCTGAATTTTCAAAGCATGAAAGAAGTACCAATAAACAGTTGCAGGGTTGGCATTGCCAAATACCATGGTCTTAAAAAGGGTCTATACTTACAGTGATTTTCAGAAATCTGGGGTGAAATGGGGGAAAGAAAAAAAATATAGAAACTAGAGTTTTGTAAGATTTACTTTGTTCTATTTCAAAATCCGATTATTCTGAAATATGTTCAACCTACTTTTGAAATTAACTTATTAACTGTTATAAACTAAGAGTAAAAACAGTTTATTGATATTTTCTTAGATATTACTACTTGGTAAAATAAAAGTTATCCATTCAAAATCCATATTTTCTAAATCCCTTTTTATTTTTTTTCCTTTCACCCCAAGCAGACTGAGCTCCACAGCTAGATTTGGGAGAGAGCACTTTGGTGGAATTACTCCAAAGAGAAGGGATCATTTGAGATGGTCCTGGAAGGATGGGCTGGAGTCAAACAGATGCAAACCACAGTGAAGTGGGTGGTGCCTAGAGAGGGTGCAGCGTTGGGAAGATGACAGGGGTATCCTACTCACAACCAAGAGTTTATATGAACATCCTTGAGCAACTACGATTTCTGGAGGACAAGGCTCCTCAGTAAGTACAAGCCTGAGCTTGACCTTCACCTTCCCTTACTTCAGCCACTGTTTTTGACCCTGCTCCCGTTGGCCCCCAGAGATTCCTATTTTAAAGCTTCCTCTGCACGTCCACAGGCTCCCTGACAACATGCCTCCATTTCCCTTCCATGGGCCAGCAGCCCTTGCTAGACTCAGCTTTCCCATTTACTTTCCTGTCACTGCTGCTTCTATAGCACAGACGGGCTGATAGGCTAATATGGTCAAAGCTAAGGCTTCCTGTCCTGCTGCAGTCTTAGGTATTGTCTTGTGATGTGCCAACATAGTGGACACCACCTCAAACACAGCAATCTCATCTCAGCTGAACCACAATGACAATAGAAATTAAAATTATTAACCCAACTATGTAGTCCCTCAAAGACACAAATAAAGAAGAGAACTCTAGCGACAGCTGACCCAGAAATTGGTGCACTACCCTGTCCCCCATGTGCATGCACAGACACTTTAAACCCTCCATGATGTTCTCATCACCATGAGCACTACTGACACAGCAGGCTCCACATCCTAGCTGATACTCAGCCCTAGCTGACCAGATTGAGACATCTCATAGGATTTGTATGGTTAGTTGGGTTTCTTCCAAGCTAGGATTTTGAAATTGACATTGGGTTTAGCTAATAAAGTCACCATCATCCTTCTGAAGCAAGGTGTTTAACACTTTGTAGCTATTGATACTCAGGGGAATGGTGGCTCAGAATGGCTTCCATCAAAGGGCCACTTGCAAAGTCCCACAGCATTTGGCGGAATTGGAGTCTACAGAAGTCCGCTGCATCCATTCTACATGTTATTTCTCAGGGCACACACTTCAGGACTGTACAGTGACTGGAGAGATGACATTAGCCAAAAATAACACTCGATCACAGAACCTTTGAGCACACAAAATTAAGTGCTAATGCATTGTGATATTTTTGAACACAAATCCAGGATAAGGTTAACATAATTTTAAAAGTCACCAAAGGGAAGTAATTTCAGTACAAAGACTTTTTCATCAGCCCTTACACTTCTCAGCATGTTCTTTTCTCATCTGTTAGAAGCTGATCCACCATTAGTGTGGCAAATTAGCATTATCTCTTTTTTACAGAAAAGAAAACCAAGGGCTGGAGGAAGTAAAGTAATCTATGCAACACAGGTGTGAAACTAGAATTTAGGACTAGTATTTTTGAGGTGAAATCTACTCAGATAAACAAAATTAAACTAGTTTTGTTGGCTTATTATCTTTTGTTGGAAAATCCTGATTAACCAGTGAAATTATCTGGAACTGAAGTTGCTTTCTAAAGAAACAGCTGCCTGTGGCAGTCAGAGGCCTTGTATCTGGGGTCACTGAGTTGACTTACCCAGGAAAGAGGACTGAGTTGCGGAAATGGGAAAGAAAACACACTTATTCAAATATTTAGATTTTCCCTCAAGTCTGTGGGCTCTCATTGCCACAAATGTCTTGACCCAAATCAGAAGGGCCTGATTCCAAGGAAGTCTCTCAGTCTTGTGTCATAATAAGGCCTCTATCAGCAATGACGATCCAGAATGCTATCTAGAAGGGACGTCGTTAACGGAGCAGTGCACTGGAAAGTGTTTATGAGGGATGCATAAGGTTTTTTAAAATTGAATTATGTACTAAAGATAAAAAAGCTGTTTTTCTAAATTACCTTTCTGTTTCTCTTGCATAAAATTGGAGAAATTTAAACTGTACCTAAAACAAAATGTAAGAAACTGCAATTATGACAGTGACAGCAGTTGTAACAATAATAGTGGTAACAGGGTCTGTCACACTGGGACTCTCAATTTTAAAACTGAATGTCCCATGTGACAAGGTTTCTCCAAACCCATCCCAGGCACAGTGGATTGGTTAGCCATTCAAAGTAATAGAATCACCATTGCTGTCATCACTATCACATTAAATAAATTGGGGGAATTTGATGGAACTGTGGGGTGCTTAAATCTCAATGCCATCCCGTTGGTGTTGGCACTGACTTCCTGAAGGACCAAAATATTAGTATGCAAAGAAACTGGTCATCAGTGTTATTGCTCACCCTCATAGCCACATTCCTTATCCCTATCTGGTTTGGTGTGATTTGATTTCTACACGCCAGGTACACACTGTACTACCGAGTTACAGTCCCAGCCTCTCCTTGAATCTATCTTGACTTCTGACATCAAACTACTCAACTGACTGCCACATATCACTTTCACCTACTGCACAACCTTGTTGGATCTTGACCCCTCTGAGTGTCAGGTGTTCTTGAGACTGTCGGCGGAAGTCATTTCAACACTGGAGTCTTAGCTCTTCCCCCGGGCTCTCCCCTGGAGCTCAAAGTTCCTACTGTCAAACGCCTACAAGCACATACAAAGTTTGTGTTTTCTCCAAAAGAGCAAGAGGGATTGCTGCTTGTAGTAAGAAGAATAAGTACTGTGGGCTGGGAACCCTGAAGGAGACGGAGCTAGAAGTGTAATCTGAAGATGTGGCAGTCAGGATTCAGGCGGGAACTCAGAGAAGGGCATTTCGGGGGTGGCGGGGAGACTCGTGGACGTAAGCTAAAGGGCTCGGGAAAAGTGTGTGCATGGGAAACTGGAGACAGGAGAGCCTTAAAAAGAAGCTGCGTGGGCAGTGGAAACCAAGCCTTTGGCAGTAAAGAAGGAAAAAAATATACTCCACTCAGTGGTAGACTATCAACAAGAGCTGGTTTTGTCTCCCAAGGAACATTTGGTGATGTTCAGAAGTAATTTTGATCATCATAACTGAGAGGGGAAGCATACTATTATGTGAATATTTATGGCTCTCCAAAATTCATGCTCAAATCCTCACCCATAAGATGATGCTATTTAGGAAGGAAGGTTTTTAGGAGATGACTAAGTTGTAGAAATAGAGTCCTTTTAAATGGGACTCATTTTCCCATAAGAGACCAGAGTGAGGCCTCCGACCCCTTCCACTGTCTGAGCTACTGTGAGAAGTGGATTCTCATCAAATAACAAATTGTCTGTCAGTTTGATCTTATACTTCACAGCCTCTAGAAATGTGAGGGAAAAAATTTATGTTGTATATGAGCCAACAAATCTCTGGTATATTGTTATCTAATGGCTCCAGTAGACAAAGATAGGGTATGACTGTTGTCTAGTGTGTAGAAGCCAAGAAGGCTGCTGGACATCCTACAAGGCCCAGGTCGGGTCCCCAACAAAGAGTCACCCAGCCCCAGTTGCAATAGTGCTCAGGTGGAGAAATCCAGCCACAGGCAAAGAAGAGCCATGGGAGTGTTTTTGAACAAAGATGTATCAAGAGAATGTTGGTGCTAATACCCTCACGAGAAGAAATTAGATGGAGAAAGAATATCTCACTTTATGCAATGGAGAGATTCCCAAAGATCTTCCCACACTGCTGTGCAAATTCAATCCTGATCTTAATGTATTACAGCAGCTAAAGACTGAGCCAGCATGAAAACAGCAAAAAAGCTGGAAATCTTTCCCCAAGGCAGGAAACCTTCCCACTCCCACGCCCATTCTGATATCCTCTAGTGGTTGTGCTTCAGAGGCCCAGAAAGTGGGTCACCTCTGATTCTCTCTTGTAGATGCAAGACCTTGCAAGCTTTCCCCAAGGAAGGGCAGGTAAGGAAGCCAGACTTAAACCCCCCCATCTGATCCAGCGCTGCTCCCTAGTAGCTCACCCACCAGTTCCAGGATCACAGTTTCTTTTCTTCTGTAATTCACTGACTTTTAAATGCAACTATTTCTTGAATCTGTCCTTATGGGAAACTTAATCTAAGTTTTTATCAAAATCAAGAAACGTCTTCCCTTCTGTTGCAATGGGGGACGAGCAGGTTTCTTTGTAAAGCTTTAAAGTTCAGTTTTGCTTCTCTGTCACTACTTTCAAGTTTGCAAACAATAAAACAAAAGATTTTCTTTTCCTCCAGCTAAACTTGTTTTTACCCTGCTTGGGTTTTATTTCCTTTCCCTTAAAATCCCTCAACATATCTATGCACAATAAATATTTATGGATGCCATTTATGAGCTTTTCTTGTTTATTTCTTGCCAAAACTAAAAAGTATGTCTGTGTGTGGCCTCAAAAAAAATCCAAACTATGGCAAAATAAAACAGAAAAATGAGCAGCTATTCATACTAGAATAAATGGGGGGTGGGGAGGAAGGTCAAACTGCAAAAATTCCAGAAGTTATTGATTCAACATGATCAGGTTGACACAAGAAAAAATAAATAAGTAAATAAACTCTCTCCTCCAAAGACCCCATCCTGTTTGTCCTGCCTCAGACATTCTATGGTAAACATTTATCAATAGCATCGGGAGGGAACTTAGACTAAGCCTGAGAAAGATGAAGGACTGTAGATTGCTTAGCAAATAGGGCCAGAGGTGCTTCCTGCCTCAGCCTGCAGCCAGCATCCCCTCAGAAGCCTGCCTTGAGCTCTCCTCCACAGGAGGGGAAGAAGCAAATCTCTCATGAGTCCCTGACCCTCCTCTCCTCCCTACACATATTTCTTTGGAGGATCAAAACCCAGCATCTGGAACTTGGCTTTTTGCTGTCACAGGATGTCTCCAATGCTGGCTGTTATTTCTAGGGTTACATAATTTCTCCGAAAGAGCTTTTTTTTTTTTTTCCTGGCTTCCAGAAGAGTAAGAGAGATTGTGGAGGAAATGCCTGTGATACTAAAAAGTCATAATCAGCCATCTGTGATAATGAAAAAGCAGGGTACCAAGCACACAGAGGTTCTGATGGCTCCCTAGGACCTGGAGAGGACGGGGCTACGCAAATGACTGAGGAGAGTAGAAGGAAAGAGTATAGGAAGAGACGTAAATGCTTTGCGATGTGCAAACACTGTAGTGATGATTTAAACATCTCAGGAAAGAATCAAGGAACTGGTGGTTGAGGTGTATCTGGTTGGCTCAGCACGTCTCATCCAGATACTCTTACCAAACCTGCACCCATTGGTTGGCTTAGACTCAGCAAGCCTTGCCACGAGACACCGCCTTCATCCTGTGGAGGGGCCACCTTGGAAGCACACACTGAGCATTGGAGAAGAAATTCAAGGCAGCTGCTGGGGCCTGTCTTCAGCCAGACCCTGACCAGCCACAGTGACTCGTGGGTTGTCCCCTCTGAGTGTCAGGCTCCAGCTCCTCACCCAAGATCTCATTGGCCTGCAGAGTGGAAATGATCTCCATGCCACTGCCTGGCCTCCTAAGGGAGGCGTTTGACCTAAGGGCGGATTACCTTCCTAACATGACCTTTTGAAGTGGATTTCCATTCTCCCTATTAAAGGAGGGAAGGGAAAATTCAAGCTAAGAATCATGTTCATAGCTCTTTAAATGTTCTGTTGCATAAGATTCCAGAAAAAATAGATCCACTAATAAATTCTCAAGGATTTTATTCTCACAAACTATGTGAGTCCTCTGTCTAAACCATAAGTGAGAGCCAAGATTTGCTGTGTATGTATCTGTGGTGGGAAGAGGGTCTATATGTGTGTGCATGTGGTTTTGGGTGATTGTGGTGGAATTTTTTCCCTCATAGTGGGACTACTGACTCTCTCTCTCTCTCTCTCTCTCTCTCTCTCTCTCTCTCTCTCAAAGGCCTCTCTCTATAGTCCAGACTAATCCAGAGCTCATTATGGAGGCCAGGCTGGCCTCAAACTCACAGCCCCATCCTCCTGCCTCAGCCTCCTGAGTGCTGAGACTGCAGACATGAGTCGCTACAACTCTATGTTATACGGTGTTGGGAATTCAACCCAGGGCTTCACATTTTCTAGGTAAGCACTCTTATCACTGAGCGATGCCCCTAGCCCCACTGACTGTTTCATTCTTCTCAAGGAGACTGATTAGAGAAGTAAATTAGATCAAATTTCTCTGGACTGTCAAGATCTGTCTCTATTCACAGCACTCAAAAATATGAAAAATGTTTAAAGTTGTCATTAGTTATCAAATTTACAATACTACATACCTGGTGCTTGGCATTCAGCACTAGTAAATATAGTCTCCACCCTCAGGAAGCCTGTAGTCTAACAGGAGATCCAGATGATTAAAGAGGCAGCCACTCTGCAGGGCAGTTAGTCAGGGCTGGTGTCATGACTTGGGGGTTCCAGGCTCCCTGAGACTGCAAGACAGTCACTTAGTTTAGCCTTCAGAGGCCAAGCAGGGTAACACGGGAGACACAGCTTCTAAGCTGAGATCAGAACGACAAAGTTAAAGAAAAGGGACAAAGCATCAAGGCAGAAGGAATAGCATTTGCAATAGTCCAGACATGGTAAGCACATGGCATTTGGCTAAAGTCAGAATGGTTAGTGATTTTTTAAAAATAGATTCTGTAAACTAGAGAGCAGTAAATTTTCTGTAAAGGTAAATAGCAAATATTTTAGGATTTAGGGACCATACAGGCTTCTGACACTCCAGCAAAGTGCTTGTACACAATATGTTAATGAATGCGTTCCAATAAAACTTTATTTACAAAAACTTGTGGCAGGCTGGATACGACTCACATTCTGACTTTGCTGGCACCTGAACTCTCATTGCTCTTAGCGTTATCCCCAAACTACAAGTGGCAGGATGACCTGGAACCTATTAGACATGTAGAAACTCAGGACCTACTAACCAAGAATCTGCACTTTATTTCCAAGCATTTACTAGGTGTACACAGCCTTCTTAAGGCATCTGAACTTATCTTTGGGCCCTGATATTTGGATGCTTTAAAAAAAAATGCCTCTGGCTGTACCCAAGAGTGACGTGTCTTTGAATGTATTGTAAACTTGTCTCCCTCTATGCCCAGCCCTGGGAGAGAAATAAACAATTGAGGGCAAACAAACAAGATTTTTTTTCTCCCACCCCAGACATATTAGCTTTCCATTGTTATAACAAAATACCTAAGAGTAATGACCTAAAAAAGGAAATACTTATTTGGGCTTGTGGTTTCGGTCTGTGATTGGCTAGCTCTGTAGCTTTTAGGCTTGTGGCAGAGCAGGAACATCATGGCAGAAGAGAATGGCCACTCATCTCACGACTGCCCAAAAAGGAGAAAAGGTAGAAGGTGGAGCCGGCACCTGGGCCAGCTTCCTCAGCTTCCACCAACTCCCAACAGTGCCATCAGCAAGAACTAAGTTTTCAACACATGAACTTGGGGAATGGTCAAGATCCAAACCAACAAATCCCAACACGGGGGACACCAACTCTTGACCTACCTCCCATCACACCAAAAGCCAACCTTCCCAAGTCACTGGAGGCTTACCCTTACTAAGCCTCCTAAAGGTCAACCAGCTGGGTGTATTTCCAAGTGTTACTAGAAACTATCCTTCTGAGGGACATTCTCTCCAGCCTAGAGCTGCGCATTGTGTTTCTCTGTCACCTGTTATGCAGTCATTTCTTCCTGTTTACATTCCACAACTCTTTGGGTTCTACGCTCCTGTATTTGCCCCACCCCTAGAGGCGTTTCTGGCCTGCGGGCTTGTTATAAGCCTCTAGACAAGTGGGCAGCCTGAGGCTCCAAGCGTAGGCAGAATAAAGCTCTTTCATTAGGCAAGAGAGGTACTCCAGGCCAGCTGTGCACACACTGAGGAGTGACATCAATCAAAGAATGCATCTCCCTTCCATACCTTGTATTTATGCTTAGAAAATCCAATTAAAGCTGAGCCTGGCACTCTCCTCATTTTTCAGCCATTTAACACATACAAGAATGTTGCCAGGCCATGAATTTAAACACACACACACACACACGTACACACTTCCTGTGTGCACACAAAGCAAACACACATTCAGTTTATTCCTCGCTGGCTTCAAGGACTAGGGACTCAGAACATGACTGTAGTGCTTGTAACCAAGAGGATGATGGGAAGTTGGTCAGCAATGTCACTGGCTGCTTGTGTCTTTCTCACCAGTGGTCACATTCCATCTACATCTTTCCTGCTCGGCTTGGCTTGGCCTTGGAGATAGTTCACTCCAATTACGATGTAAGCAAACCCCGTGAGTAGTTTTTCTTCGCTGTCTCACTGGTGTAAGGTGACATTGCTGTTTTACTGTCTCACACTGACCCATCAGCACCTTGGTAACGTATAGCCCCAGGAAACACCTCCTGTGGAAACTACCGCTGTGAGCTGCCTTGGATAAATGGAGGCTGGGCACTTGGTGAATGCTAGGCTATGTGTGTCTCTAAATGCCCCTTGTCAGGCCAACTGCTCTGCTATTTGCCTACAGATTGTAGAAACCCGCCTCCCCTGCTCCCAGCACCCTTGCACTTGGGCACGCAAGAGCACCTCCCCACACCTAGACTTCCATGAGTGTCTTCTCAGTTCTATTGCTTGTGTTCGACTCGTGATAAGAGCTGAACATTTATTACATGGGATACACCCGAGGGAACAGTGGCTGAGAATTTGGGGTCTGGGTCTGCCAACTTTTGTTCCATTTACTTGCTGTGTGGCCTTAAATACACTACCTAACCTTCTCTCTGATTGAGTTTCCACATCTTTTTAAATAAGGATCATGACAGCACCTGCCTTGAGAGTGCACATAAAGAGCTAGTGGAGAAGCAAGAAAAATCCATGTCAGCTGTCGCTCCTAGCGATCGTGACTATTGAAGCCTGGATTAGTTTGGGTTTTTCAAAAGACAGAATTTACAGATTTTATAACAAAAAGGATCTATTAGGAAGGCTTACACATCTGAGGAAAGAGGTAGTGCAAGATGGCTGCTCAGCTATGAAGTAGCTCTCCCGTCCGGGACTGCAGGACAGCCGGTGAGGTGGGAGTCCGCTACAGATCTCGGGTGAAGACAGAAACCTGAAGATAGGCGACTGAAGATCAGCAACAGACAGACAGGCACAAGTCGAGACTGGAGCAAATCTGTGCTGAAAATTTGCGGCGTGTAGCAAGTAGGCGTCTGTAGCGAAGACGAGAACTTTCCCAGAGGAAGAAGCTGCGACAATCTTTCTTCTTCCTTCCTTTTATACAGTTGAAGTTCCACACGTGGGTGGGTGCTCTTCCCTCATTCACCGGCCCACAGATCACTCACACTCTAATCCAGGCTGGTTCTCAATTCCCAATCTGGGCGTGGTTCCCAAACCCTAATCCAGGTGTGGTTCCTGATTGCCTCAAATTGACATAATCTCTTAAATGGTCACGAAGCCTCCCCCTTGAGTTTTGCTAATGTGCATGTGTCCCTCCTTCACAGCCCTTGTCACAGAGCTTCCCTAGCTGAGCCCAGCCAGCCCTGAGCATGTACTCCAAGTGCCAGCTCCATGTGTCCCAGCACAGATCAGTGGAGTTCCTGGGTGGCTCACTGATGTTGTTATTTTACTGATGTTTTCTATTTGCATTTTTAAAATCTCTTTAGAGAGGAATTATAAACTGTTTAAGGTAGAGGTTCCTGCCTTCTTTATTTGTGTGTGGACTCTCTCAACCACTAAATACTTATTATAATGCTGTGCACTATAATGTAACAACTCATTAATTTGATTTCATGATATACAGCATACTACATATTATAAGCAACACAGACTTGGTTCGGTTCCTGTCTTTGATACTATGACTGAGAATTCCCTTTTATGATCACAGTACTCAGAATGCCAGCTCTGCTGTCACACTACCCAGATTCAAGTCTGAGCTTTTCTAATTAATTTGTTTAGATGAGGACAATTAATGTCTACCCCAGCGTCTCTTTACTCATGTGTAAAGTGGAAATAATAAGTGTAATTTTGATGAAAATTTAGTGGGTTAAGGCATGTTAGAGGCCTAGAACAGTATTCAAATACAATATCATTTACTATTATCTATAAATAATTTCATATGAAATTCATTGGATAAAAAATTGCAGAAAGCAATGTTTGCTTAATCAGAAGAACAAACTGTTGAATAAGAATTTTGCCATGTTGATTTTCTAACAGCACCAGTAATCACTAACCAATAAATTATGCAAATAATGCATAGTTCTGCCCTGAACAGCATTTTTTGCATCTTATCAACTCTCTGGTTTTCCTTTGGCCAATCACCCAGTTCCTCCCATACCATATGGTCCTCAAGGGACTATATTTGCAACCATCCTAGCCTTGGGTTCTCCTCTCTCCTCAGTGTTGAGATCATGACCAAAATGAGCCAATCAGTGTCTTCCTTAAGATAAGACATGCGCCATGGTTTGGATCTTGAGTGACCCCTACAAGCCTCATGTATCTGAAACTGTGTGCTATTGGGATGTAGGGCTTGCCTGGAAGGGCCAGATGCTTGGGGTTTGATCTGGAAAGGCTGTATCAACTTGTTGAGATTGGGAGTTGGCCAACTTAGAACTTTCAGGTGTTTGACATTGACTTGTGGGCCAGGAGACCCAGGAGGGCCCCAGCCTGGATGTGGGGGTCATCTGCTGGCAGTTTGAGCTATGTAAAGGAAGGAAAAAGAAGGACTATTGCAACTTCTTCCTGGGAGGATTTTGGCTTTGCTTGAGTCTCCAGAGATTGGCTTAGTTTGTGTTTCACTTGGTTTCTGTTTGCAATGGGTTGCACAGCTCTCCAGCCTCTGCCATGTGCTTGCACTGTTGCCAGCCACCTATGAATGGACTGTGTATATAAGAGACCTTCTGAAACTGTGAGCCAAATAAATCTTTCCTGCCGTAAATTGTGGATGTCTGGTAGTCTGTCACAGAAATGAGAAAGTAACTCGGACAGTATGGTTGCTCAGAAAGAAAAGTTTCTCTTCCCCTGAAAAGGATCACAAAAGCTAGAGACGCTTTTAGTCACCTTGAGAACTTTGCAAAATGTAAGAAAACACATGGATCTGTGAGTAGTAAGATGGTGAGAAACAGTAAATCTAGCCATATTTTCTGAGCTTCTGAGCCATGGCTTGACTGCAGACAACTGGCCTCTGTGAGCCAATAAAATTCCTCTCTGCTCAAATTTGTTTGCATTATCTTCCTGTTACTTACAAGAGGAACCACAACTGAAATGATATTAACTTTATGAGTCATGTGTCAAGTAAAGCAGCTCCAAGCAAGAGGGAAGTTTCTACTTTCGTTAGTACTATATGAAACTAGAAAAAGTTTTATAATTCTATAAGTAAGATTCTCAATGTGAATTAAGAAAGTTTTACTAAAAGGAACTATTTTTATTATTTCACATTTTTATCTTAGTCATGTGTAAAACTAGAGAAGAATATCTAGATAATTTTAAATCAATACAGAAACAAATATGCAAAGTAAAAGGTAGGTTATTTGTCCTTTTACCCATTTGCATAGCCTATATACACATATAATATATACATACCACCGAGAGAGAATATTAGTTATTGAGTTCCTGTTATATACCAAATACTATTCCAGTACATTATGTGTCCAGTACATTATGTGCAAAGTCTAGATTTAAATCCAAGCTCAGTAGATCCAATAACTGAGTTCTCTGCAGTCTACCACATAGCTCCCTTGGAAACAGTGGCACTGTCTTCCAAGCATTCTCAGTTTTTGAGTGAATTCCATTGTTATGCTTCTTCACACATGCTTGCTCTAATTCATCTTAGCTAATCACAGGACACAGCTGCCTAGAAGGCCAAGGTCTACAAGGATGGCCACAGGAGTAGGGATCTCAGCTGGGAGACCATCATGGCCCTCCTACTGGCATCTTTCTGCTCCTTGGTGATTTGCAGACTTGCTCTAAAATAGATAAGGATCCCCTGAAAACAGCAAATGTGATATTGGCTTTGAAAACAAATGGCTCAAATATAAGCATATAGTTTTAAATATTAAGGTAAAATGTAAAAAATAGCAATACCAACAGCAAAATTAGAATACCAAATATTCGATGATTCTAAGGAGATAATGATTCTGTTTCTTTTAGAAACAAAGAGTCTTCACCTCTTAGAGAGTCATAGTCAGTTGTTTGAAGATGAAATGATATCACACCCTGTATTTGCTTGGAAATAGTCCAAGAGTTGAAGAAGATACACAAAGCAAGAGTGGGCACAGAGTGACAGTGGCCAAAGCTGAGTTGGCACATGGGATTCCCATACTGTCCTCTAGACTTCTTATGCATTTGATACTGTGGTCATAAAAAAATGAGGTAGAACTGTAACTTTTAAAAACAGAAAGAGTTAAGTCTTTGGAGGAGCAGGAGGGGGAGGAGAAGAATGGGAATAAAATGAGCCAATAAAATTCTCAAAGATGGGAACAGGGAATAATTTTCACCCTAGACTGTCAATGACTTTTCCCATGAGGCAAACATGTTCACCTGAAGAAAATAAATTTGAGAAGAAATGAGAGAAAGGAAGAGCAGCACAAGTCAACCAGCCTTTCCCTGCTCGGTGGCAGACATCACTAATCAGCCTCAACCTGGTTTCCGGCCGAGCCGAGGGGAGCCTCTACGATCTGTCTCACTGCTGCCCACCAGAGATGTACCCACCCTGGGATGATGGACAGCGCATGTGCCTTGCTCACTGCTTCTCGGAGCATAGATGGGCTCACTCCTCACAGAATGCTTATTCTCCATCATTCCAGGTCAAATTGGACGCTTTGCCAGAAGCTCTTGGGTTCCAGCGCTTCCCCCACCAGCTGCAGAGTGAGGCCATCACTCTTGACTTGCCCTCCACCCCCCTGACACAGCTTTCATTCCTGCAGGAGCCCTGCTGAGCCAAAACTACCAGCTCTCCTTCCGTCTCTGGCAACAGCACTTTTTTCGTTATGATGTGCTTTACTGAAGATCTCAGAAAGTGATGAGTGCTAACAGATCCCAGTCTTGTGTAAAAGGAAAGATTGAGGGTTGTATTTGGGTTGACTTCAGAGTTGTGAGGGATTTTTCCACCTTTGGACAGTCATGACTTTCCTGGATGAGCTGGTACACGGTTCTCCAGGGATGATGAATTGCTTCAGTCTAAACTGAAGGTCAGGGAGGGGTCTGATAGAGTTAAGCTCTGGTCCTCACTCCTTCTGTGGGAAGACTTTGATGTGGTTCTCCAGCCCTTGGGCCAATGGACTTCAACTCCTCCTACACTCAGGTTTACCTCAGTGTGCCGCTTTTCGGCCAATTTCTTTCTCCATGCCTGATACTAACTCCATAGGAAGGACATGATTCATTCTCCTGCCTAAGATACTGGGAAACAAAGGGGAGGAAGTAACATCTACTGATCATTTCTACGGATAGCACAGCGCTAGGGACTTCCTGTGCATTTCATCCTAGCTGTTTATCATGTGAGTCATATCTTACACATAAAAACACCAAGACCCAAAAGGTGGTGATTTTTCCTTGTGCATATAGGAAGAAAAAACCAGAAAAAGATTTAATTTTACATCTTTCTGAATTCAAAAACCTTTGCTCTTTCGCATCTCCAGGGAAACCTATGCCCACTCCTTAGCCCCTCTCCAGCGCCAAGCCCACAGCCATAGACAATCGGCGTCAGCACCCATGCCTGTGAAGGACGGGATCACCTTGAAAGAATGGGTCTGGGGGATGTTGGAACTCATACTTCAGTAGTATCAGATCCCACTTATCCAATCAGAATTTGCTGGAAAACAAACTTCCACAGCCAGAAGGTACTTCCCACAAGCATCTTTGTGATACCTTCCTCACTGTATTCACAAGGACCGTGTCCAGACCGTAATGCGTGTTCTACACTCTGGGAAAAATGAACACTTTTGTAATCTGATTCAAAAATAAATAAACATCAGGCCCTAGAAATTCTGTGACTGACAATTTTGTGGCTGACAGAGGCTGACTTGTCCTCCATCTATGGCACTGAACTTTCAACTCTGGCTCATTGTGAAGATGCCTGGTCCATGAAGACCACGGAGGAGCTCTGCCACGTACCGTTCATACATTCTCTAGTGACAGAGCAGCAGCTACAGACGCACGAGGCTGCACCACCCTTGACACGCCTCTCTCTGTAACGGAAGGAGTATCAGTAGAAGTGATTGAAACAAACAAAATATTGGAACAACAGTGCTGATGATCCACGTGGCCTAACCAATATCTGGAGAACATGCAATCTTTTCCAGTGTATAATAAAAAGGTACCAAAATAAACCATGAGTTGATCCATAAAATAAGTGGAAATGAATTTGAGATTGCAATCAGAACATCTTGAATGAGAAAACAATATCAGAACATGAATAGAAAATCACTGAACATTTGGAAATTAAGCAATATGTTTAAATAACTCTAGGTCATCAAATAAATTCTAAAAGAAATTAGAAAACACTAGGCAGGCCTGGTGGCACAAGCTTGTTATCCCAGCACTCTAGGAAGCTGTCTCAAAAAAAAATTGGCTTAGAATGTGGCACAATGTAAAGACCCTGATTTCAAACCCCATTATCCAACCTCACCCAAAAGAAATCTAAAACAAGTGAAAAAAAAATAAAACTTATGAGAACGCTTAAAGAGATATTTATTAATATAAAACTAAATGTACATTTTATAATATAAATGGACATATTAAGTAAGCTTATACAATTTTTTAAAAGCTGAAGATTAATGATGTGTTTCCCTCCCAAGAAGTTTAGAGGAAAAAGGGAAAAATATTCAATCCAATAAAAATAAAAGGATAACTATAGTAAAGTAAGCACAGAAACCAACAAAATATAAATATTCAATGAAGAAAAGTCAACAAATCCAAATGATGGTACTTTTTAAAATATAAATAAAATCACTGCTCTTTTAGTAAAATTAAGTTATTAAAACAAAGAACAAATAACCAGTTCCAGAGATAAAAAGCAGACCTCCATACACATCCTATGGATATTAAGAGATAAGAGAATAGTAGGAAGAACTGTATGGCAACAAATTTGAAATTTTTGATGGATTCATTACATTCCAGGAAAAAACACTATTTACAAAAGATGACTCAATAAGAAACAGAAAAATGTAAATATCCTAAGTCTACTTAAGAAATGGAATTCCTACTT
Source organism: Ctenodactylus gundi (assembly GCA_004027205.1). Lineage (NCBI taxonomy): Eukaryota > Metazoa > Chordata > Mammalia > Rodentia > Ctenodactylidae > Ctenodactylus > Ctenodactylus gundi. The sequence goes on along the minus strand of PVKB01001192.1, from coordinate 131,894 downwards.
TTAAAATATCCCACAAAGAAAACCAAGTGGCTTCATCTGTGAATTGTTATGCAATCTTTCTAGAAAGCAAAGGAAGAGGAAATATTTTTCAACTATTTTTATAAGGCACATAATATTCATATAAAACAATTATAGATGAAAAATCCTACCCAAAATATTAATGCATGGTGTTCAAAGCAACAAAAGAAAACTCATTATGATGAAATGGAATTAATTTTAGAAATCCAAAGCTGGCTTAGAATTCTAAATAAAGTAATTCATCACATTAATATAACCAATAGACACCAAGCATTTAATGAAATTTCACAACTACTAATAATTTCTTTAAAACTCAGCAAATTAAAAATAGCAGAGAAAATCTTTAATAAGAGATAGATATCTACTCCTGTCCTTTGCGGTTGAAAACAACACTAGAAAATATTCTAATATTCTTTCTATTCAATGTCATAGTAGAGGTCCTAACCAGTACAATAAGACAAGAAAAATAAATGAACATTGAAAAATTGAAAAGAAATCAAATGGGATACCATTGTAATATAAGACATCATTAAACATATAGATATAATGCAAATAAAACTCTAACATATAAAATATTTTATAACTAGCTAGTTTTTATAGCTAAAAACTGGGGAGATTTTTTAACCTATAGATCTGTCAAAGAATATATAAAGAGCCCCTAAGAATCAATAAGCAGAATGACAATCCAATAATTATTTTTAGGTGTAAAACCTTCACTACTTTATAAAAAGAGAGCCAACGGCCAGTAAAAACAGAATAGTTGCTCAATATCACCAGTCATCAGGAATACATAAATTAAACCCACAATGAAGTAACAGGAGAACACTTTTGTGAAATGAATGATATTCCCTCCAAGTCTTTATGCTAAGGCTCTGACTCTAATGTGATGATGTTTGAGGTGTCTGGAGAAATTGAGGTTAGAGCAGTGGGGCCCTGATATTAAGGGGTTGATATTCTCCTAACAGAAAGGACATAACAGAGGGTGTCATCTCATGCACATAGGAAAGGCAGTGAGTTGCCACCGGGAGAAGACAGCTATCTCCAAACCAAGAGCCCTCACCAGAAATAAGATTTGCCCACATGTTGATTTTGGACTTTCAGCCTCCAGAACTCTGAGAAAATAAATTTCTGTTGCCTAAGCCTCCTTCTCTGCAGTAGTATTTTATGGTGGCAAAGCAAATTGAGGCACCAACAGAGATAAAACTAAGATACCATTATAATACCAAGTATTGAATGGTGGGGAGCAGTTGGAACTCTCATGCATTTTTGGTGAGACTGTCAATCAGTACAGTCACTTTGGAAAATTATGCATTAGGATCTACAAGAAATAAATATATGTCCACCCTATGGCTCGAATATGCCACTCTGAGTACATTAGCAAAAAGAAAAAAGTGCATGTATCTACATGAACATATTACAAAAGTATTTTCAGTTCTTTGACACATAATTAGTCCTAAGCTGGAAATGATGCAAATTTCCACCAGAGAGAAATGTTTAAATCAATTGTGAACATTCAACAGCATGGTCTATTCTTAATGACAAACCTTAGATTGATAAATAAAAGCCACTCTGAAAGAGTACATAATACATAGTCTCATTCATGGGAATTTAAGAACAGGTAAAATTAACCTAAGGTGACAGAGTTTAAAACAGTAGTCAGCTTTGGTGGAAATATTTTCTTACAGAAAGAATGAGAGAACTTTCTTGAATGCCAGAAATATTGCAAATCTTGATGTGATAGTTCCAAGGATGCCTCCACATAACAAAATTCATTGAGTAAGTTATACAGTTAAGACTTGTGAGCTTGACTGTATGTGAGATACAAGTATCCAAAAGAATACCTTAACTACAAGAAATCACTATTATTAGTTTTCTGTCAAAAATTTGCCTCTGTTTTGGCTTGGATCACATTGCATAGAAGCAAGTGGACACGTGGAAACAGGCTTCTTATCAATACACCTGTAGATCTTCTCCTTCAAAAATTAGTTGTCTCAGTTACATCTTCGTTGGTAGGACAGAATAGCTAACATCCACAACTTAAGGGAGGAAAGACTTATTTTTGGCTCACAGTTTCAGAAGATCATTGTCCATTCATAGGCAGCTGGTAATGGTGAAAGCACATGGCAGGCTTAGCTGTCACGGAATGACAAACAGAAGTCAAATGAGGGAGGAAAGGCAAAACTAACATGTACTCTTCCAGGTCCTTTTTCAGTGATCCACCCCCTCCAGGTCCAGCCTTAGAGTTCTGCCCCTTCCAGTTAAGCCCCAGTGGCCTGCCTCTTTCAGGTCACATGTCCAGTAATGTGCCACATACTCTAATCTGCAATCTACCACATGCGGGTCTTCCCCTACACACCTATAAGCCACCTCTCCTGGCCAGGCCCCACCTTTTAACAGCACATAGAATCTATAGGAAATCCACAGTATCCAAATACATGAGGTTTTTGGAGGAACGTTCCAGATCCAGACTCTAACATTAATATATCAAATTGAATCTTTCTTGAAATTTGTGGCTTGTTCGTGAACATTGGCTGTGTTCGATTCCAATTCTGCGCTTCCTGCTGTGCAGAATGTTGTAGCTCCTGCTTCACTGTATCGGAGGAGACCAGTCATATGGCTTTGTGAATCCAAAGCAGAAGAAATTTCCTTGTAGCCATGAGCACACTCACTTGTCTACTGGATTCCTATACAGTGGCATAGGCCTCCAGGAATTACTTGTTCTTTTAATTGACTCACTTTAATATTCATAATATTAGATCCACACATGCAAATACATGTGATTGCCTTTCCTACAAGCAGAATAATAATCTCCTGCCTAGGTTCCCATGACTTGGAGCGTGAAGATCCACACAGAGCAACCAGGGAGCTGGGCGTGAAGGGCTCTTGCCTTGCATGCTGTCTGGGTGGGTTTGAGTAATTTGCTTCACCCTAATGAGTTCATTTGCTCTTCTGTAAATCAAAGAAGTTGGGCTAGATAAGGGGATAGCTAACTGAAGCCCCGTAGATGAATCTGGCCTTGTGCCTTCTTTTAAATAATAACAAAGTTTTATTGGAACAGAGTTGTGCCCACTCTTTTAAGTATTTTCTGAGGCTGTTTTTGTGCTCTTGCAGATCTAAATATCTGTAAGGAGATGGGCTAGTCTACGAAATACTAAATATTTGCCCTGTGGCCCTTAGAGAAAATTGGCCAAACTATAACTTAAAGAAGTCCCCACAAAACCATTTTTCCCTTAAATATATTTTAAGAGTAAGTAGTTTTTTGTCCTCTTCATCCAGGTGATTTGCTGCGTCTCTAGTACTCTTTGCCTATACACAGCATTTAACCCAAGCCACACGGACCTGTGTCTGCACAGGCATCAACTACAAGAAACCATGTTCAGTTAAAATTAATAGCCAGTCATACTATTCATTTTACCCCTGGAGCAGCTGCAGCGGTAACACGGAATGGCCGAACACGCGCCTGGTGTCTCTCGGCCGTTTCTCTCTGGTCAGAGAACAGAAATGAAGGACTTAAGGAGAAACGGTGCCTATTCATCAGATACGGATGTGGGGTCGTGAGCACCATCGAGTTCTGGGTGATGACAGTACCTGGGGAAACAGAGAAGAAATCTATTTGAAGTTGTCAGCATTCTATTTCACTTTTCAAACTAACCAAATTGTTGATTAAATGGCATGTCACTTTATGCTTGTGTGTACACAGCAAGATAAAGCAAAAATTGCACTAGCAAAATACTGTAATTACATATTTCAGTTTTCTTCTGGGTTGGTAAACCAAAGTTTGGAAAATATTATGCATTCTGTGAAGCCCACACAACTGAAAACTCTTCTGTGTAACATCATACCGACATACTAGGGAAAGCCCAAAGGGGGTGAGCAGGAGACACACACACACACTCACACACACACACACACACACACACACCACTCATGGAAAAAGAAATCCAAAAGCAACAACCAGCCCGAAAATGCCAGGAAGCGGGGTTATAAATTTAACACAAACAGCTCCCTCTTCAAGCTCCCAGTTCGTTTATCAAATTTTAAAAATGAAATGACAAGTTAAGATTATTAGTCAAAATATATAAATAAATCACTTTACATACGTTATTTCCAAGGACTGTGAGTGATTTCGCAGTGGTTAGTTGTAATAAGTGAGTGCACAGGCAACCTGGGCTGCTCCAGGTAAGGCTGGCCAGCTGCCAAGGGGCAGGCCGCACAGCTAGCTCAGAGGCACGAGGCTAGGCCTGCACACGGGCCTTCTAAGAGGCACCGGGTGAGCTTCTTTCCAGAGGCTGTTCTAACATCTCAGCCACTGGTTGGTCTTCTATCTCCTTCACACAGTTCCATTGTTTACAGAAAGAACTTCTTTCAGATGACTCCAAAAAGCAAGGATTAAGTCAACTCATCATAAATTCCTTCTGCTAGAAACCAACTCACGGAAAAACTTTTTAAAAATACAGTTTGTCAAATGCTTTGGGTTTAATGAAACACCAAGATCTAGGAGCCATAAATTATCTGCTGGATCAGGAGGCCACACTGAGAATGAAGAACTCAAGATGAATTGCTGGAAAATTCTCCATCTTTAAAAATCAGTCCTGCTTTTTACCTGCTTAGGTCCCTGTGTCAGCACCCCTTATGTGGCTTCGGCAATGTGAAATGTAAACAAGAAAACAAGAAGAAAAAGCGCGTTGTACGTATTCCTCCCAGCTGGCCCAAAGCCCGGTCTGTCACACAGAGCCCCCTGCCCTCTGAGCGCTAGTCTGTCGCTGCCGCTCAGAGTATCAGCTGCCCTGGAACAAAGCCAGCTGCCTTCCTTTTCAACCCAATTTGTCCAATTGCATGGATTATTGTGCTAGGTCATCTGTCACTTCTCAGGAAGGCCAATCTGTGCTGTACTTTCCCGCACATGTGGCTCTCTGACATTTGGAGGCAAGTTGGTGACACCGTTCCAAAGTCACCCTGCTTTCTCCTTCTAGGTTAAACAATAAAAGTACTTCTAAATGTAAAGCTGTGCAAATCCAAGTTATGCAACGCTTATAACCACAGGAAGCCCAACAAAGGCAAATTAGCTAAAACTTTTTTGGCCCGGTTGTGTGACTAGCTCCTGTGAAGATATTGAGGAAGTCAAGCCTCTCCAAGTGGCTTTTTGAGACAGCTCTAGCAAAGGAAATTTTCTTTTTTGAAGCACATGGGTTATTTCAAGAAAGACATTCACTAACTTGGTAAGTGGAGTCTTGGGCTCAGATAGTTTCCTGAATTTAAGACCCACACAATGATACTACTCAAGATTGCAATATGAAAGAGCAAGGTGGGGGTTTTTTTAATGTACTGTACATAGGTCTGCCTGTGGTTGCACTTCTGCGCATACAACAGAAACCTAATGAGCACCTCATAAAACAGAATCTATTTCTCCAATATAACAATATAACCTAAGTCCCAAGTTCTAAGTCCCAGGATGGCTGATTCAGGTCAGTGTAGCAGTTCCACTGTAAAAATCAGGTTCTCACCTCCTTTTAACTCTGTCAGACTTCTTACCTTATGGTCCCAGGATGGGGGTCCACCTCCAGTACCCCGGAGAGAAAAGGGGACAGGAAGAAATTGACCACCTAGACTAGAGAAAAGAAAACTTTCTCAGATGTCTCCTGTAAATTTCTTCTGCTGTCTCCTTGAGGAGACTGAACCTATGTGTAGACCCACACATGAAGTGGTATAGGTGAGTACACTGACACCCCAAGAAGGGTTAGGATCCGCTTAGTGAGGACAGAATGTTTATTGGGAAGATTTCTAGCACAATCTGCTACAGGGCATAAGAAACCACATGTCTCTGCCCCGGGAAGAAAGTCTCTCTCAGACAATAGTAAAACAGTCTGTCTTCCCCAAATTCTAGTAAGGACCAAAGCGTTCACTCTCTAAGAGGAGCAATTTTGACCTGAATTCCTAGGGAGTGAAATCCTTGGTTTACGATCGTGCTCTGTGTAAAGTGAATAATCATGAGATCAAGATGTAAGCACTATTAATGTTGGAATCAAGGGACTTCAGGGCTTTGTCTTACCAGATTGACCATAAAATATGAACCACACACATAGCACTTTAAAAAACTCTTCAAAACACTACCATTTTCCCATTGAAATTATCAGCTTGCAAAATATTATGGAAAAAGGGACAACTTCCTGTTCCAACATATTGCAAAAATATTCCCTGCCGAAGCAAAAGAGGAAGGAAGAAAAAAGGACAGAAAAATATTTATTTATGAGACAGAAAAATAAAGGCATGTGCACGCACTGTAATAAATAGTGAAGAAGATTTTGAAGAGCAAGATTCCCCAACAAATTCACAAGAGCCCAATTTCAGTGCCTCTTTACTAGAACAAGTTTACCAGCAAAAAAAAAAAATTGACCTGATACTAGGACTTTAAAGACTACACTTTCAAGTATCATTTTATAGTTTGTTACTGACACTAGCACTTTACAGAGATCTTTCTCAAAATTAACAAAATGTCAGCCATTGTTAAAACTGGATAATGGATACACAAGGGTTTGTTACAGTCTGTTTTCTTCTTCTGTTTTGGGTGCATCACTAGAAAAGTAAAATAAATCCAGTTTTTTGTAAAAAAAAAATAATATATAAAGAAAGGGTTAGTGCCTAACTTCTGGCACTTTACAAAAAAACATGCCTAGGTAAGTAGAAAGGTTCAGAGTGGGATTTTTTTTCTGCTGTGGAAAATGAGCCCCCTTGAGAATATTTTAAAGCCCAGGAATAAGCATCTCTGGTTGGAAAGACTGATTGACATGAGAAATGAATTTCACAGGAAATCATGTCTGCTAAAGACCTCTGTCCACCTTGCAGCTGGACCATCGCACGGATGCTCAAAGCACATAGCCAATTTTGTGTTCTCCTTGCTAACATTTCTTTATGATAAGAAATGGCAGGTATTTACCTCTTGTTTTTCTAGAACTAACTCCCTAATGGAAGGCTATGACTTATATTCAGTTGACTTGCAAATAAACCATACCTCAGGCTTATTAATGGAACTAACCGTGGTTTGTAAAACATGTACTTTCTCATAACACACCATCCATGCTACCAATCTTTACTTTCATGTGTATCATTGTATAGATTCTTGAGATGAAATCATTTCCACAACTCTGCCCTGAGATTCACCTTGTTTTAAAAGATTTTCGACTCATCTTTGTACTCTCCCCAAACATAAACATGTCTATTTCCTAAAGCTCAGTTATTACTTTGGTCGGACTGTACACACTTCTGTATTCATGCACTTGCCCATTTCATTTACATTGAATGTCATTTTCCAGGTCACACATAGAAGATCTCTTTCCAAAATGTGCCATATCCCATACACAAACCATTTCCATTTTCAACTTTTCAAATAATAAATGCATGGCTAAACAACCAAACAGAAAGTCTCTACAATAATAAAGTAGGTTAATAACACTTCCAAGTGAATTACTTTAATCTTGGGGTGGAGGGGCCAAGATGATTTGTAATTGTTGCCTCTTTCTTTTTGGAAAGTTCTACATGGAGAACTTAAAAAACACTTCAATTTACAAGTATTATGACAAGGCAAAAATCTCACTGACAAATAAAAATAAAGTGTTAGCTTAAAAATAGAGCTTGTCCATCAATTTCGTCCGAAAGCAAAACAGACTTAATCTTTGTATATATTACCAAACTTGTGGAGGGAAAACATTATATTGCTTAGTTTGAGTTAACTATTCTTGTCCATATATGTATGAGATGTAAATAAAATACATATGGTTCAAGCATATTCTGTCCTTTTGAAGATAAAAGCACCAGAAAAAAAAACATGTTGGCAGTTCTCTGTATACGACCAGGGCAGTTTAATATGTAACACACTTCCTCACATCAGTAGAAATGGAGACCCCTCGGCTATTGTAATCTGTGATGAAGGTGACTCTGGGTAAAAGGGAGTAAGCACAATGTCACCAAACTGGACAAGCTTTGTGTTGCCAAGCTGATGCTGTATTGGAAGTCTATAGAGACCTATTTGAAAAACAAATTTTCACACCTATGAAGCAGAATAGTTCTTCTAGCAACATGCTTCCTCTCTACAGTCCTACAGCTTGAGTAAATCCTCCAGAGTCTCCAGTTAAGTGGCAACCCTGTTGAAGGAATGTCTCCAGTGTTAACAGCCACTTTTAATGTCTTTAAAAAAAATTTATTATATGGCCACCAAGGAGGATTTTGGAGAAAATACTCTTTGTTTTAAGAATGTCATCTTTTATTAAAAGTTTTATGGGGAAGAATAGGAGAGATCTACAACAAATCACACGTCATAGGTAAGAAATGTAGAAATGGCCAAGAGAAAGGCCCACGCATTTCAGGGTTCTGGAAGGAGGGCTTGTCTGCACAAGACACTAGCCAAGGTACAGCTAGTACCACAAATGTCCTACCATCAGGACATTCTAGTGTGAGAATAAGTGTACCCCTTGCTTTATACCCTAGTGGAAGCCCAGCATTGTTGCACAGTAGTGCCAAGCTTCTGCAAACATGGCTCCAGTGTCTATTTGATGGGTACAACTTAAGCACGTGGGATGATGTGCTTCTAAACTGCCAGAGTGAATTTCTAAGAATTTCTTTAGGATGCTTTATAGAGAAGGGGAAGTATGGAAATGCTAAGGTGGAAAGATCTGATAGAGACATTTCAGAGAAGCCATACCCCTGGCAACGACTGTCACTATATATATATATATATATATATATATATATATATATATATATATATATATATAGTATCAAGTCATTGGTCCAACAAATAACACATCCCCCAAATTTTTAATAGATGTCAGAATCACAAGAATGGAAAGGGAAGTCATTAATTCTATCTCTTGTTTCCTCTAGCAGGACATCAGAAGATTTGGCTCCATTTTTTTATAACATCCTCTACTAGTCAGGTCAGAACTGTAAGATACATTAGTTACTTTAGTGTAATTTGGGCTTTTCCCCCTTTGTCTCTGGTCTTTTTTTACACGAAATTTGTAATTGTTTATAATTCTATAAATTCAGTCCAGGAAGGAACCCTCCTGAGAATTCAGAGCTCAATCTAGTTCCCTGCTTCCACACACACACTTACTAGAATGTTAACACTCTTGTGATTGTGGTTTGTTTTGTTTTGTTTTGTTTTTGAGACAGGGTCTCACTCTGTAGTCCAGTATGTAGCCCAATCTGTAGCCCAGTATGAACTCACTATAGAACTCAAGCTAGCCTTAAACTCACAGCCTCCTGCCTCAGCCTCCCAAGTGCTTCATATGGTGCTGGCGAATCAACCTTGGGGCCTTACGTTTGCTAGGCAAGCACTGCAACCACTACGCCATTCCTCCAGTTCGTGGTCTTATATGGCCACAGAATATGGTAGGAAGGCGATGGAATTTGCAATTAGATCTGGCTTTGAACACTGAATTTTATCAATCATAAAGTTGCAGCCATTAAATTTCTCTTGTCCAAATATAGCATGTTTCTTTCCCCACCCTCCAAAAAGAGAGAAAGAAAGAAAGAAAGAAAGAAAGAAAGAAAGAAAGAAAGAAAAGGTGCTCCTAACTTGCTGCTGAAAGTATTGCTGTGCTTAGAAGTGAAATCCTGTGTGTCTGGCAGACTGTGAATACAAGGATCTACTTTATCGTGTTCTGGTGTATTTACTATATCTAAGTCAGGAAAAAAACCATCAAAAGCTAGTTTCCTGAAGATTAACTGCATATGATTCCTTTATCTAAATGCCCAATTCACTGAATTTTCCAAATTTGCTGACTTAGTAAGCACTAGTGTCTCTTAATTATCCACTAAGTTTACAGGAATTTGTGTTGTGCTGAATTGTTCTCACATCTATTAAAGTATTTCTTCAAGGTTACAAATAATTGAGCTTCATTTCTTTCCTACAACTTAAGGAATATTCCATTGGTCAAAATGAAAAGAATCACCATCATCAGGTGATTTAATCTCCTTATAAATGTATTTAATATTAAGAAGATGTGTTTCTCTGTCAATAACCAAAATTTCATTGCTTTGCAACATAATGTTGTAATTAACACTGATTGGTTTTGTATAATTCATATAACTTCATATTCTTTTATGTAATTTTCTATCTTGTTGCAAGTTCAAGTCAAGACTCTGCTACTGGGTCTCTGGACAGACCTAGCCAAAGAGCTTTATCTTTTGTATTTTATTTCCCTTGATTGGAACACGATAATATTAACAGTGCCTAGTTCATAAAGCTGCTGGGAGGATTAATGTTTACTAGCACATGTAGAGTTTAGAACAGCAACTGGTACATAATAAAGACAAAATAAAAGCAAACTGTTAGGGGTTTTTAAATGTCACGTACGTTGAGTATCCCTTATCCAGAATGTTTGGGATGAGAATTGTTTCAGATTTCAGGTTGGTTTGGATGCTTGAACACTTCAAGAACATAATCAGATACCTTGGAAGTGGAACCCAAGACTAAACACAAAACTCACTTCTATCTCACACACAGCCTGTAGGTGACTGTATGCAGCAGGCTTAGCATGCCTGCATTGTCACTGCGACCTGTCCCACCCGGTCAGAAGAGGAAGCATTTCACATTTCAGATAGTGTAAGATGGTCACCTTACACTAAATCGTATCTTCCTGGCACTTGAGTCACTTTCATTGGATTGAAAGCTCAGGACTTTGGTTTACTTCACGTTTTCTGGGTCACGTGCTACCCACGCCGTGAGCGCATGGTGGGTGTACCCCCACACAGATCTACACTTACACACAACTCTCCTCAAGACTGCCATGGGCCTTGGTAGCACCACACTTGGTGCTGGGATGAGACTTCTACAAGACTCTGCTCATGAACAAATGTACTCAGCACGTTGCTGCCATCTGGGTTGTCCCTTCGTGGTCCTTCTTAGTACTTTCTGCGTCAGTGGCCTTTTGGTGAACTCCTGCCCTCCTTCTGGAATACACTGTCTTAGCAGCAAGCAGTTCCCATCTCTCTTAGCACCCATCGCCATCCCCTGGAGCCAGGGAACAGTATTGCATTCACAGGCATTCCCATTCTCAGAGGTACCTTCCTGGAATGAGGTGTAAATTAATGCCAGCCCGACCACTCTGGGTCATTAAAGACCAGATGGTAATTTTTGCAAAAAGGAGCACCTGAACCCTACTGGCCTGGCCCTGCTCCAACCCGGATAATTGCCTCCTGCCTACCCAATATCCACCCTCTCATTTCAGACACAAAAACGATTCTCACTTCACCCTCTCAAAGTTAGAGAGGCAAGCTGCACGGGCTTCCCACCCAGCTCCTGAGGCATGGACACGGGACAGCAGGGCACCATTCCCCTGGGGGGTCTGCAAAGTGCTCAGCAGCAAGCAAGGCATGTATTTGGAAAAATGAGGCTCAGTCATCTTAAGTAAGAACACTTCATCTCCCGCTTCGTTTTCTTTTAATTTTTTTAAGGCATAGTAGTAATCCGAAGTCCATTGTACTTAATAGGGGGGTTAATTTGGACATGAATTGCTTTTGTTAGAATCAAAGAAATCTGGCTTGCCCGCCATCCAGGTAGTCCCCAGAGTATGTCCGCTTTTGACATGAAAGCTACAAAAGCAATCTTGGATGAGTCTTTGCTGGAGCAAATCCTATTTCTTATTTTGGGGAGGAAAGTGGGGGAGTTCAGCCAGAGCCTCGAATGCCTGCTTAGCATCCAGCTGCCTGCAGAGGGGACAGAATGGTTGGAAGCAGGATTGAAAAGATCCATGTGACTAAAATGTCAGGCCAAATGCCAGGGTCAAGAGTGTCCAGGGTCGATGTGACTGGCACAAAGGTAAACAGAGCCCAAGCCCTGAGGGAAAGCTGGTTAGAAACACTATCCGCAGGAGGCCTGCAGGTCCCACGCTATTGCATGAGTTTATATACAAGACAAGAGAGTCACTCAAGGGCAGACAGAGCTCCTGAAGTGATTTTTAATTATGAATTGGCTTGCCACAATCCTCCCTCCATCCCCACCCCCACCAAAAAAGAAAAACCAACCAAAAAAACAAAACCTGTGGCTCACAATTCTCGATTCCTCTTCTGTGTCCTTGGCCAGAGACAAGGTTCGTGTGGAATGGGTTAAAGCATATTTTCTCCACCCAGAAAAATTTTGTGAAGCCTCAGAAGACCGTGCACAGCTCAGTGCAGGACCTTCAAGGAGCCCTGACTTGCCCACAAACACATTTTCTGCACCCACGGCCTCGGCTCAAACTTGACTTGGAGAAGCTATGTCTTGACTCAAGCTAATACTTAGTAATAAAGCTTCCTGGGAAAATAACACTGCCAAAGTTTAAGTGGTAGGTTTTTATGACCAGGATTATGGTCCATTAAGGGACAAGGATGAAAACACCAGCCTGTTTCATTTTGATCTCTTGTCTAGGCTGAACCACCATCCTATTTTCAATTAAATTTCCAAGAGAAAAAATGCTGACATTTCTCCTTCAGAAACAACCTTTCTGGCTCTTTCCCAAAAACCCACCAAAAGTCTGAAGCCGCATATTGACAGCATTGAGATTCTGTGGCTTTGTTTATCCAAGAGGAGAAATGACCTGTAAGTAAAGTGAGCTTTCAATTCAGATTTTTTAAATAAGAAAAAGGCCACATGAAATACATTCAATCTGAATAGGATGTGGCAACAATGTGCCCTTTGATAACAAGGAATGAAAGTCATTCTCACTGATGATCTTGACTCTGTGCTGCATGACAGGGACATATTGACCCCAGCACTCAGGGGAAGGCCACTATGACCATGAAGTAGAATTCCGCTTCCAACTCTGACGTAGCCCATCATTCAGGGTATGAGGATGAGCAACCAGATCCTTCCATTCCTCTCACACTAGCAAATCCCCACAGGGCTGGCTGTGCCTGGCTGGGAAGGACTGCCTCCTTGTTAGACATAGTCTGTTTATTTTTGAAAGCAAGATGCAAAGCATCTGAATGGACAAATCATAATGGGTAAGAACCCAGTCAGGGAGAAATTAAATAGCTACCTAATAGGCTTGGTTCTGCCTTTCCTTTCAGGAGATGTCAGGGTGGTAAGCTACTTTTTAAATGTTTCCAATAATAAATACAAGAGTAGCTTTGGACCATGTAATGAAATCAATCTCAGTCTAACCACAGAGATGTAGATTATTTCTTTTCTTTTTCTTCTTTCTTTTTTTGGAGATGAGGTCTTGCTCTGTAGCCCAGGCTGGCCTTGGACAATTGGATTATCCTGGACTCAGGACAATCGGCCTGCCTCAGCCTCCCAAGTGCTGTGATTACAGACACGTGCCACCTTGCCCAGCTTTATGTGGTGCTGGGGAATCAAACTCAAGGCCTTGTGCTCACAAGACAAGCGCTTTAACCACTGTGCCATTCCTCCAGCCCCAAGATGTACTTTTTATGAAAAGATTATCTTAAAGGCTACCAAATAACTAATATTTAACTATTTTATGATAAATGTTGGAGAGCCATATCAGCTGAAATCTATTAAGTTGTAAACTCAAGTCATCTTCAGGTAAACATGAGAAAGCCCAACTTTTTCCAAAAAAGTTAAGCAATTTCCCTTGAGAATATTTTTATCAAGTATGAAATTTTTAAAAATTCAAAGTGAAAACAAAATAAAATGGGGATTCTAACATCACCTGGCTTATGCGTGCTCTGTTGCATCAATGTATAATAGATAACACATTCACCATTAGATAAAACATAGACATCCTTTGCAGACAACAAAACCAATTTTTTTATTGGAAGTGAAAGTCAAATACTAGTGTCTGCAACAACTACAAGAGGAATCAAACTGTTTCTCTGCCTCTCCTTCTTCCCACGGTCCATTCCACAGTTGCCCCAAATGATAGCTTGGTTTATCTCCTCACAGAAAATAATGTGAGGCATGACATTTTGGGGGGAGGGGGGCAGAGTTTCTGCTTATCTTTACCCAAGCACTAAGATTTTAAGAATGGGAGAAAAGAGAAAATGCTTGCAGGCTATAGACCTGGGTGATCTTTGGTCAGGAATTGCTTAAGGAATTCCTCCACAGTAGGACTGTATTTTAAAGGGGGTCTTCAGAGTGGACAGGCAGAGGTGGTCTGCTGAGACCCAGCAAGCCAGGAGGGTTGATGTTCTCAAAAATCTGCACTTGGAATTTTTATTTGTGTAATTACATATGAACAGATAAGCTATAAAGTGCAAAAAAATCATCTTTCAAGCTACTATACCTTGAGAATAACTAAATGAACTGCTGAAATTTTCAGAGAGAATCAATATTTTCTTAGTCTGTTCAGGTTGCCATAGCAATACACCACAGACCGGGAAGCCTAAACAATAGGATTTTTTTTTTTTTTGCAATAATGGAGCTTGGGAAGGCCAAGAGCAAGCTGCCAGCAGGGTCAGTGTGTGCTGAGGGTCCCGCGTTGGGTCACACGCTGCCCCCTTCTTGTGTTCTCACATGGAAGAGTAGATTTGGCTTTCGTGTTGCTTCTAATAAGGGCACTAATTCTATAGCATCAAAGCCTCAATTTCATTTCAGCTAAATTTCTTCTTTAATGGCTTTATCTCCAGCTACAGCCACACTGCTTGCTGGTGTATATGAATTTAGGGGAACACGATTGAAGCCGCTATAAAGAGATAATTATTCAAAATATTTAACCATTGGCACAGGCATCAGCCAGTGAGAAGAGACAACTGCTCTACCTGCTGGCTGGACTGGTTTTGTGAGCAAAATCAGCTCTTTCCTTTGGACCTGGTAGGAAAAAAAATAAACTTTCCCTTTAGTCACCTCCTGAAAAAATCTTCACTACACATTTAAGAAATGGCTGCCTCAACGCAAAGCATTATGAAAAAATGAAAAAAGTCTTACTTCTCTTTGTCAATATAAACATTTCAATATATCAATCTGTTGGGAAGAATAAAATCGTAGAAAGCTTTCATTTTATAGATTATATCAGGCTATCGTGTGCAATTTTTAAAAACAAAAATAAATCTTTGTTTCTACTTTATAATTGGAAATGTTCCCATCCCTTTGTCCTTAGCATTCTAAACAAATGAACTTGGGTAGGGGGAGGGTTGAAAAGAGAGAGGGAAGGTCTTGTAACCTTGCCAAGATATGCATGTGCATAAAATGCTCAAGATCAATGTAAACTTTAAATTTTGCACTTATACGTATCAATAAAATGGGGGGGGGGGGAACAAATGAACTTGGTTAGCTATAATGCTGTGCCTGGAGCTTTCCCTCATATTAAACTCTTGGGTGAGGAGTCAGATCTGTGCTAAGTATAAAAACAAATTTTCATTCACATGGATAGTTTATTTCTTATTCCTACACAAGCTTTTTTTTTTTCAAAAAATGATTAATTTCTGAGTGAGAAATTGAAAGGTTTAAGAAGACAATTCTAATGATGGGCCCCTCTCTGAGCACAGTTACAGTCTCTTTTCTTTGAGAAATGAAGTCACCCATTTTCTTCTTCTGTGTTTGAAGAAGGAAAGCCTTCTTGCCTCAGAAGATGTTATTTCCACAAGCAAGACAGCCCAATCTTGTTGCCACGTGGGCTGTCTGCTGGACACGATCCTCTCATTGCAGGACATTCGGTCTCCCATCCACCAAACACTCGCCTCCTGGCACCAAGACATTTCTAAATGCCTTCTGAGGCGTAGTCCCACCGATAACCATTGCACTTAGCCAAGCTGGACCCTCTCCTGAACACACCGTTCAATGCTGTGTTGCTGGGTCATGGTGTACACTGCTGTCTGTAACTGACATGTTCATCTGACCTTCCCTCTTTGCCCCTCAAATTACTATTCACCCTTCCTAACTCTGGAAAGAACCCCAATATCCCCACCTCACAATTCACATGCCTCACTTTGAACATTGTGTTACATTAGCCAATGAGTTCATGTTAAAATAACTGAAAACCAGAAGAACAGTGACTTTAAATAAAAATACAAAATCTGAAAAGAGTCCAAAAATATTTAGGCAGTTCAAGTAGTTCAATTTTACTTTTGAGAATTCACTTTTTCTTCTTTTGTCTCAGTCATCCTCAACATGTTGACTTTATCTTTTAGCTAATTGCTACGTGGATGTAAGATGGCTTCCAGAGCTCTAACATCTCATCACTCGTTTTAATGAACACGGAAGGAATGAGCTTTCAAACACATTCTTTCTTTTATCTGGAGGTAAATCTGTGCCCACAGATGTTCCCCCTCTGTCTCATTAGCCAGAATGGTTCCATAAGAGGCCGAAAGAGAAAATGAATCTCCACCAAAGGGTACGATACCATGATAGGCTTAGCCACAAGTGTTTTATATCTTACGGTTTACCATATTCATAGATATAGATACACATATGCCATGCACCACACACACACACACAAATAAGGATTCTGCCTATTTGCTTTGCATTCTTCAGACTTCAGTACAGCAAAAAATCAAGGTTTCCTTCTGTTAATAGAATTGGATGTGGCTCACACACTCAACAAAAAGTTAATGCCACATCTGGGGCCAAGATCAGATCTCAGTGGTTTCTCTTTAATTCTAGCCTTTCCCTTCTTCTCAAAGTTCAATCCATCTGACAGGAACATTATTATATAAATGACATTTCCAAAGGTTATCAGCAATCAAGTTGTTATTTTCAGTAACAGAAGCAATACATATTAATTCTATTTCAGCAAAAATTCTCCACTTTACTTCCTTTCAATCTTCTGTCCAAAACAGCCCCACCAAATTAATGTTAAAAATCTAGCGTGTGACATTGTACGTTTTCCTCTTTACCCATTAAAATTCAGATTATATCTCTATGCACTAGCACTAAATAAACACACATTAATTGTTTAAAAATAATACCATTCACAATACCATAAAAATATGAAACAGTAAGAGTTACAATAGACAAGAAATTTCAAGATCTACAGATTGCAACCAACAAAATGCCAAGACAAAAAATTTTAAATCCTTTAAAATAGAGAACTATACCTTGCTCGTGAGTCAGAAGACTCAGCAAAGAGTAGGTAAGTCTGCAATCAAGTCAGATATTTCCATACCTCTCTCTCAATAATTAATAGTACAAAGGAGACAAGAAATCACTAAGGCAGTGTAGAAGATGTTATCAACACTGTCCATCAGTTCAACCTAATAGATAAGTGTAGAATATTTTGCCTAGCAACAGAATACTTGGGTTTTTAAATTCAAGTACATATAGAACATTTACCAAGATAGAACATAATCTGGACCATAATATAAGTTTTAATAAATTTAAAGCAAGTGAAGTCATATAAAACATTGCCTGACCACATAAAATTAAATTAGAAGTTAAGTAGCAGGAAAATTCCCCCCTAAACCTGAAAATATTAGGAAGATAAATAATACACTTTTTAGGGGGACAGAGACAAGATGGTGACAGTGAAGGATCGATTCATCAGTGTGTCCATGTGATTCAACTGAAAGACAGACTGTACTCCTCCTGAAAGATCTTAGCCCAGTGAGATTAGGCCTCCAAGAGCAATGGTCACAGCTCCCCTCCACCATAGCGCAGGTGTGAGAAAGGCCAGATTACTCAGGTGTGGTGTGCACAAAAGGAAGGGACTGAAGCACTTTTGGATACAGGACCTTTGTGCCTCATAGGAATGGCAGGAAATATTTTGGGATGGGACATCTTTCTAGAATGGGAAAAAGGAGGAAGGGGGGAACTGGTTACACCTTCCAAGGTCTTGGATGTTGCGACTTCCATACAAACAACACAGCGGGTAATGTTATTTTAACTTCAGGCTCACTTTAATGGTTTTCTGTGGATACATTGAACTTGTAGTTTTTCACTGTTGATTTGAGGGTTTTTATTTTTCTTTTTTCTTTGTTTCCTTTTCCTTATTTCCGTTTATGTTCTATAAGTTTCTTATACCTGAAAATTAATTTCTTTTCCTAGATTGGGGAAATTTTCTTACATGATTACAGTGAATAAATTATTTGTACCTTTGATGTTATCTTCTGCTCTTTCTCCCACACCCATAATTCTGAGATTGGCTCTCTTTGAATCATCCATCAGCTGTTGTATCCAGCTATTTTGCACATTTCTAATTTTGGAGTCATGCCTAATTATAACATTTGTTTCCTCAGCCTTGTCTTCAAGGTCCTAAATTGTGTCCTCACAATGTTTGAGTCATCTTCCCCTGCTTTCAATGTATCTTTCATATCCTAAATTTCAGCTTGATTTCTTTTCAAAATTTCCACTTCTCTACCAAAATGTGCCTTCATGTCTTGCAGTTCCTTATTTACTTCAGCCAGATTTTTATTTATGGCTTCTCTGTGCTCACTAAGTTTTGCATCCATTAGGACCTATTTGTTTAGCAAGTGCTTCTTTAATCCTGCTAATCAATGCTTGCATTTTTTTGAGAATATCTTATTTCAACTGGCTGTTCAACTCATTTATTTACTTTTTGACTTCCATCCCTATGAGTTCCACTATTTCAGAGCCCATGACATTACTTTGTGGGGTGTCAGGCATTTCTGTGCATGTCCTGTTGCCTTGTCTTCTCCTCAGGGACTTCACTTTAAGGGCCTAGCTGAGAGGTTTCTTTGAACAAGTATGATGGGGGTAGGGGGCAAAATTCATCAAAGTTCCTTGTGTTGGGAGTAGGTAGTAAGGGAGGACCGAACAGTCCTCTGAAGTGTCCTCACACCCAGCCCCATCAGCAAAGCTCTCCCACCTGTCCTGGCTTCCTTCTCCCAAGGGTGGGGCTCTCCTCTCTTCGAGGTGCTCCCACTACCACCCCTGAACTTCAGCAGCCTTTCTCTCCCCTCCATAACTGTCACTTCTGCCAGTTTCTTCCTAGGCACTGTTTAAGAGTGACCCCAAAAACCCTGCTGTGCTCTTCTGAGCCTGTTTTTACTCTAAACAGATCAATCTTGAGCTTTTTTTTAATGGCTCCTGCTTACATCACTGCCTATTATAGCTGCCAAGCTCCACTTCTTGCCTAAATTTCAGGAGACTTTTTCTTGAAAAAGCTCACATTGTGTTTGCAGTGTGCACTACCCACAGGCTGGGGCAGCCAGCCCTGTCAATTCCCACTTTTCCCAAATCTAAGCTTACCTCAGTCAGACGTTCTGGGCTCCCGGCTTTCCTCTGTCTGTGGGGGCTGACTGCTCAGGCCAGTCTCAGTTGGTCTGGGGCCGCATGTTGGGCTGCTGTTTTCCTGCGCTTCTGATGTGTCTTTGGGATTGCTGACCTTCCCGTGGACTCCTTCCTCCCCTAGTTAAGCTTAATAGGCAGCTTTTAATTATAATCTCAACTTCTCATGTAAGTTCATGGGGAGACATTGTGTAGCTCTGTTATTGGGTCACCACCTTGACCAGAAGTCAAAACATTCTCAAGTTTAGTGTAACTATTGTGTATCACATATGCATACTAATAAAAATGGGGGAAACACACTTTTAAATAACCCAAGAATCAAAGAAAAATCAAAGGGGATTTAAAAGTACTTTGAATTGATGAGCAAAGTACAGTGGTGCATGCCTGTAACCGTAGCTACTCAGAAGACTAAGGCACGAAGACCCCAAGTTCAATCAAATAAACAATCAAAGTATAAATCAATGAAATATAAGAGAAACAATAGAAAAAATTAATTAAAACACCAAGTTTTCTGTTCAAGAAGACTGATAATATTAATAAATTCAGATAGATCGATGCAATAAAATAAAAGATATATCTTAACAATTTAATGCCAAAATAAAAGTGTTATAAACAACTTTATTTAAATAAATTTGACATCATAAAAAAGCAGTTTTTGAAACACATTAACTACCAAGAATTATTCAAGAAGAAATAAGTAACTTCGTAGCTTTGTAGTTTAAAAGTCTTACCAAAAAGAAAACTCCAGGCCCAAATGACTTAGCTAAGGAGTTGTACTAAATATTTACCAAATATTAGGTAAGAAATAATGCCAATTCTATACAAATTCAGTTGGAAATTTGTAGAGGAGAAATTTTTTCAGTTCATTTTATGAAAACCAAAGATATTACTGAAGGAATAACCATAGACATTCTACACGAACATAAATGTAAAAGATTCTAAAGAAAATCTTGAAAAGTTAGTTTAACAAAATGAGTGTTGGATGTGGAGCAACTAAAAATCTTAGACACAGCTAATGGGAAGTAAAAGGTAGTACAAACACTTTGAAAAATGGCTTAGTAATGTCTTTTAAAAACTTTATACCTAGCAACTATAGGACTCCAGTCCTGAGCATTTACTCAGAAAAATAAAGACACAAACTTGAACCCTAATGTTAGTAATAGCTTTGTTTTACAACCCAAGTTCTTGGAACAATTCAAATGTCTACCAGAAGGGCATGGATACACAAATGGTGGTGTTCAAAATCTGAATTTGAGGGGACATAAGTCTTAGTCAAAACAAGACTCACACAACACACACTTTTTTCTTTAGTTTAACTTCTTTGGATCAGCATAATTAATTTGATATTCCTTCAATTTTTGCATAAACCTGTTCATTACTTTGTATTGCTTATTAGTCCATCGCATCATACGCCACTGTTTGTGCCAGGTGTGGCTTCACTCCTCAGTGTGCCCAGCAACGTGCCAGGCTCACACAGCCCTCTATCCAGTGCAGTAGAGATTGTGCAAAACACTGCTGGCTTCTGGCCCCTGGACATGTCCCCTAGCCTGCCCCTTGCTGCCCTTCCTCCGTGTTCTGGCAGCAGCCTAGACCCTTATTCCTCTTTCTCACACACCCTCCAATAAAGCGCACACTCCCGACAGATGATTACTGTTGGGCTACAGTTCTCCCTCCTGGCACCAACATAACTAGGGGCTAGTCAAGTACTATTGGGAGTTACATAGGGAAAAGTGGCTTCCATTGGGGCCCAGTGAAGGTCTCCCCAGCAGCAATGAATCACTGAAAGAGACAGGCTCTGAGCTCTCTGCAGGGCATGTATGCAGACCCTGGTGTGACACTGACTTGCCTAGTGGCCATCACCTCTGGTCCCTGATGTCACAGGCCCCCAAAAGCCTGAGGAACCCTGTGCAGTGCTGCAATCCAGATGCTGCAGGGAAGCAAATTGCTTGTACTGGCCTGGTACTTCCAATCTTTCTGTTTTAACCTCCCAAAGTGCTGGGATCATAAGCCAATGCCATCAGGCCTGACTAAAGCTGGCTCTTTAAAAGCTCAACAGATTCATAAACCTCTGACCAAAACCCAAAGCAGTGTTATTAGAATTGGTACATAAATATTTTTAAAATAACAAAGGAAAGTAATTCAGAAATTTTTTTTGAAAAAGTGCTGACTGCTAACCTCCCCTGAAGTTTACTTGAAACTGACCAGTGTTTTGAAAGAACAAACCACCAAAACTCACACAAGAGTCATCAGAGGGCACAGGCTGGGGTCAAAGTGGAATAATCTTTTATTATCAGGGTCCTGGGAGAAGAACCCAGGGAGCAACCATCAATCTCAGACTTCTGAAACTGGTTATCCAAAGGAATCTGGGGAGAGGCGACCACAGCACAAAGTCTGTGGGCTTGGAGGTCATTTTAGCTCGACATGGCCAGCCCAAAGGCCATGTGTTCAATCTGAGTACCACACACGTGCACACACACACACACACATATGCACATACACACAATGAAATTTGTTATATCCCAGGATCAGGAGGCACTACCTAATCATTGGTGAGAACAGCCCAAGAGCAAGTGAATGCGTCAAGGAACCCAAAGTTAAGAACAAGGGTTCGACTTACCACCAAGAGACATTGAACACGGTTGTTAGCCACTAGGCAGAGAGTCAGAGCGGTAAGCACCTGTGCTTGCTGAGGTGCAGGAGGAAGCTGCTACTCACATCTCTTCAAGCTGTTTCTTTGTTTCAGGATTTTATATGAGCTAAAAGGGCCCAACATCTTTTAAAAGTAGAGAAAGTTCAGTACTCGGTTAGGATGATGAAATCCAGAAAACATTAAATGAAAGTGTTTATAGAGAACCCGAAATGGATTGGTTCCTAAGCAAGCCTAGGTGTCTATAGAAAAGTAGCTGCATCACTGATTGGTTTATGAAATAAAGACAAAAACAAACACATACTGCTTGAAGGAAAAATTACAAATACAGGTCATTTTAGGCTTAAGCGCACATGCCCTATTATTAAAAGCATTAATAGAAATGTCTTCTTAATATTTACAAAGTGTATACTCAATTTTTGTCCTGAAAACCAGGGCATCTTGGTACTGAAAATATTTCATGCCCCACAGTTATACAAAACCACTATTTCTTCAGTTTATAGCCTCTCTTAATCTCTTTGTGGAAATCTCCAGACCTCAACCACATTCCTTGAAATTTTACAGGGCACAGGAGGAACAGAAATCAGCTCAAAATGAATATGTGTATTCAGAAATGCATTGAGATTTTTCCAACTCTTCAGGTACCTCACACAAATTAATCTTCGTACGGGCCCTGGTGGTCTCTGAATCACTGCCTCCCTCGCCCACTTCTTAGCACCCCCACTGTATTCTCCTGACAGGAATAACTGTCAGATCATTAGGGAAGAAAAAGTTTATTGAGTCAAGATCTGGGAGGGCCCCCACAAGGTCAGGAGCAGGTACCACCAGTTTTGCATAATTTTTGCATCCACACCAATTTGATTTAAGGCTGTAAGTGGAATTTATCGGTGAGCATTGCATTATAAAAAGTGGTTTATACCAGATTGCCTCCTATTTATTATGCGTCAGTCAAAAGTGAATTGTACACATGCTGCCTACAATGAGCCAATCGAACAAGGGTGAGAATTCTGGCTCTTGGAAAAGCATATTCTTCTCTCCGTTGTCTATAACGATTTACTTGGGTGGAAGGAAAATTGCCGTAATGTTAAAACTGTGTCTTTTTTTGTGGTGCTGATCACAAAATGGAAATTGTCAGAAAAAAACAGAAGGAAGTTGAACTTAATGGGGTAGGATAGGGATAATAGAGAAAAATAAAACTATTTGCACAATTTAAAAAAAAAGTATTCAGGATCTCCAAGCGGAAAACACATACCAAGAAGGCAGAATACACCATTATGGAATTTCAAAGTTATAACAAAAACAAAGCGAAAGTTTGTCATTTCATCTTTTTTATTTAGATTTAATCTCTATCAAGAGAAGGCAACTTTTTAATACTTGTCCTGTAGCTCATCCCTCGGCATGCGTGTAGTAGCATCCTCGGGAAGGGAAGGGAAGTGATACCCCTACACTTTCTCAAGCAGAATGATGATTCAAAGTAGCTCAAAAAAAAAAACACTGAAACCTTCCCCACGTTCTCTTTTAGAAAGCAAAATAGGGCCTTATTCTTTTTTTTTCAAAATCAATTCAGTCATTATGTGCCAGATATTTAAGAGTCTCTGGTTGGTATATTTAAATAGTGAATCACTAGTTTGTAACAGAACACTAAAAAACAAAATAAGCAAATTGCTTGCATAAAAGAATTTAAGACTCCTACTCAGAGACACCTAGGAACTAGTTCAGGAAGCAGAGAGGAGCGCAGCGCGGCTGCTCCCTCACCCGCGACGTTGACAGCAGCTCACAAGCTCCAGGGCCCTGGGCGCTCTCGGTCTGCCTTGCACGGCTTCTCTGCCTCTTCCGATGCACCATGTGGTCCAAGATTTTAAATGACTTTTTTTAGCAGGCGGTAAAAAAGAACATTATGTCTGGAATTTGTTTCAAAGTGTTCCAGGGATTAGGTGAAATAGGAAACTAAACTGGATTGGCTGTCCCTAACTTTGGAACGTGGGTGATGGATACAAAAGAGATTCATTATACTTTTCTCTATGTTTAAATTTTCCACTAAGGAAAGTGATTTAGATATTGTTTAGAGTTGCCATCATTCCGAGGAGACTCGCGGTTGCTTTGGTTTTTGTTGTTATTGTTGTGTCGTTGGGAGAGCTGGGTTATCGTTTGGGTTTTTGGTGGTGGTGGCTGTGGGGCTGGTTAGTTGGCTGTCTTTCTTTGCCGAGAATTTCCACGTCACTTTCTGCACGGCCTGCACATCTGTAGCAGGGTAACCTCTTCGTTGGCTGGGCCCAGACACCTCGTTTTATTCTGGGTGGACACTGCTACCTATGGCCAACCAGAGCCCTTGCCAAGCCCCGTGAAAGCCGCGCTGCTGATGACCGAGAGGCGCGCGTGGAGGGAGGACACCACCCTGGGATCTCTCAACTGAACCCCGGATGAGAAGGTGCAGGAGACATTGCCCGTGTCCACAGAGAAAAGGGAGGACGAGGCCGGAATAGGCAGAGGCCAGGAAGGAAAAGGCTGCGGTGGCAGCCAGGAGGCCCGGCTCCCAAGGGAGCTCAGCTGAAAAGCGGGAGGCTGAGTCTGCACTGGTCAGTGTTCAGTGTTTTCAGGATGCAAGCTGTCCGTTATTGCGGCTACGGTCATCACGAACCCTGAGAAGTGGAGGCCCACTCCATCAAAGAGCCTGGCAAATATATAGTGAATTCAGCTGAATGTCACTTCACTGCTTTTCTCTTTGACCCCAACACTTGGAGGGGGAGAAGAAAACCTCTTCAGCGGAAGGGTTTCCAAGGCCTTCTTGTTTGCAGAATGAATCTCTGTCCAAATCTGGTAGCAGAATGTGGCAAATGCAATCACAAAGAACAAGCTGCTGTCCGGGTGCTGCAGACGGGAATGACCCCACATTCTCAGGGCAGGTCAGCTCTCTGCAGACTCACGTGCTGACCCTGAGGGAGACGAAGGGTGCCCCTCCCCAGCGTGGTTCCTTTAGTCCACCACTGCCTTCTCTCTGCAGTTAACAATAAAAACCTACTCCACTGGGGAATAAAAATAGAGCCACCATTTAACTGTCCCCTAGCAAAGCCTAACAACCATGGGAGTTTGATGAAAACCAATTCTCTCAGAGAGATTCAGTTCTCAAAACCACCCATTCCATCATGGGGAAAGACACACATGTTCCTCATATTTTCAAATTTATTCACTTAAAAAGTCTAATCATGTTAAAACAAGAAAATAGTGTAAAATACATATAAAACCATGTCACATTGTCCTCTAAACACTTTACATTTAGCAAGACTTTCAATCTTCGCAAGAATCCCATCAGCAATATTTTTTATTTGATCAGTGTAAAACTTAAGGCTGGCAGTAGGTAAGTTACTTACCCAAAGGAACATAATCAGGGAATGGTAGTGTAAGGATTCAAACTCCTGCTCACCTGACTCCCGAGTCTTTCACAACTAGTAAGTTGGTACAGGATAGAACAGGAAGGGAAAGAAAGGTAGAATGAGAAAAAGCGAAGGAAGGGAAGAGAACAGGGTGCTTTTTGGTTTTGGTTTTGATGCTAGGGATCAGACCCAGGGCTTCATGCGTGATTGGAAAGCACTTTAACACTGAGCTACAGCTTCAATCCAGGATGAGGCTTTAAAAAAAAAGGGGGGGGATGTCCACCATCTTTTCCCAGCCCCTAACGTATATCATCTTACATATTCCCAGAGGATGCTGGGAGTGAGCTAGGATACTCAGCTCCATATCACCTTGGAAACCCATCCACCTAAATGTTGCTCTTTGAAAGCTAGTAGAAATCCTTCTAGGAGGGCGTGGGTGTTATGAGCCCACAGCTTATCCCTGGTATTTGGTGTAACCATGGTGATTCAGGACCTGTGGTAATATAAGTAAGTTTGTACTTTATAATTAGTTGTCTAAACATGAACCAATCGCCAGTGTTCTTACTGTCTTCTGATTATTTCTGGGCACCATTATATTTTGCCTATTAATATTATCATTTATTCCCTGAAGAGTTCTGTACTGCATTATCAGAAAAACAAGAGAAGCACCAAGTGGTCACCTTAGTAATGGCCCTTAGTCCCACGGGATTAGTGACACTGTTTCTCTTGCTGGTCCTCTATCATAACAAGCAAGCACCTTCCTCAGGGCCTTGGCACATGCTGTTTCCTCTGTCTGGAATACGTCATCCAGTAAGAGATTCATCAGCTTGCTCTCTTGCTGCATTCAGACTTCTACTTAAGCATCATGTAGTACAAGTCTCCCTAGGCCAGTCATCTATAATACCTCCCTTTACACCTTTTACCTGTTTTAGTTTTCTTCAGAAGACTAACCCTTACCCAATATCACAGTGCACACGGGCATCTGATGTATTTAGTTCTTGCTCCTCCCCCTAGAAAGGAGAAGCACAATAAAGACAGAAGCATCAGCTTTTCTTACAACAAGACGTCCTCGATTATGTGCCTGTTGAATAAATTTAGCAAGGAGTACACGTCCAGACTCGAAGCTGCTAGGTTACAAACCATTATGCTCTGCTTCTGTGGGGACAATTCGTGTGGCTTATGCTCAGGGCCTGCCACTTCAGAAAGTGAGCCCTCCCTGCTCCCCCATGTCCCTCACGACGCACACAGCCACTGTCTGGATGGGTGTCAGCCACGGCGGAAGATGTGGAAAGACATCAGCTGATCTTCCCCAGCCACCTGTTGCCATCTGGGAGGACCTTTGGCCGGGATCGTCCCCTCCCTCCCCTGACTCTTTGTCAGTTTTTCTTCTCTGAATCTATCCCAAAGAACAGTGGATTCACAAGTAACCAAGAAAAATGCCAAGAACATTTCCAAGACGCTGTGAAGGCAGAAGCAGCCCTGTCAGCTCGGAATGCCGGTGTCAAGGCCAGGAAAATGGAAGAGTTTCAGTAACCCAGAAAAGTCCAGAAATCAGCTCATATCAAAGGTGGCCTTTCACCATTAAATCAAGTCATTTATTAAGTACCGTGAGGCCCTTGAAGGATGAAAGGACAGCCAGTGTCTCCTACCTGGGGATACGTACACATATATCACTTGTGTTTTCATTTGGAAGCCTGCAATGAGATTTTTAAATGATAATGATGTTGACCCTAAGTGTGATTCAACTTGCAGCTTAGTAATTTGTCCTTATAATTTTTCAAAACCTAAAGAGCCTTAAAAGAGGAAGATATAAAAGCTGAGAGTGATGGCAGTCATTCGGGAACAAATCCCCTCGGGGTAAAGGTTCCAACCAAAATGGTTGTGCGCGTGTGGGAGTCTGCTTTACACCTGGGGCACTGCCTGGCGTGGCTTCCTCAAAGCACAACAGAATATTCCAAAGATGCTCCCAGGGGCCAGTAGATCGGTCCACTCAACTGCTTCAGCAGTTGTCTGGTGCAGATGAAGGAAGGATCGAGGGCTCTGTGGCCTCGTTTCCATCAGAGCCATTTCTTTCCTGTACAAAGGGTCTCTTCTGGGACTGTAGCTAATGGTAGGAACAAAGAATAAGATGCAAAAATTGTCAGAGTGGCAACCTGAGGCTACGGAGGGAACCAGGATTCGCTGACAAGTGTCCCGAGCTCCTGCCAAGCAAATATCTTCTCAGGTGTTAAAAGTTAGTTTAAAGAGATGACAGCCTGAGTTATAAGTAAATATGGAATATCTGGCTTCATGGATACATAAAATGTGGTATAGCCATTAAATGGAATATCATTCAGGCATGAAAAGTACTGATACATGCTGAAACACAGAAAGATTTTTAAGACATCATGCTAAATGAGAAACCCTGTCACAAAATCTCACATAATACACAGTTCTATTCTTACGAAATACCTACAGTAGGCAAGCCAGTGTAGACAGAAAGTAGATCAGTGGTGGCCTGGGGTGGGGGACCAGAGGCATGGGGACACCAGGGAGAAAATAGCTAAAGAATGGTAGGGTTTTTGTGAAGGATGATGAAAATGTCCTGAAATTGACTGTGGATAGTTGCACATACCTGTAAAAAAAATGAATTTTGTGTTTTAAATGGGTGAATTCTGTGGTATATGAACTCTATTGCAATAAAACTGTTTTTAAAAAGCAGAATAAGAGTGTGGTGGCACACACCTATAATCCCAGCACTCAGGAAGCTGAGGCAAGAGGATTGCCATGTGTTCAAGGCCAATCTAGGCTATGCAGTGAATTGAGAACCAGCCTAGACTATGCAACAAGACCCTGTCTCACAAAAAAGAAAAAAGAAAAAAGCAGAACAAAAAACATGAAATATCCAGTCTGCACATGTCAGCATCAGTCCGCCTTGAAATAACACATCCCAGAGTATCGTTTCCAAGGTATGCATCAGTTACAAAACCAACTTCACCAACTTCATGCATCATATCAAATCTTTAAAACTTGAAACAGGGCTGGAGGAATGGCTCAGCGGTTAAAGCGCTTGAGCAAGCACTAAGCCAAGTGCTAAGTACCTGAGTTCGATTCCCCAGCACCACATAAGCTGGGTGTGGTGGTGCACGCCTGTAATCCCAGCACGCGGGAGGCTGAGACAGGAGGATTGCCATGAGTCCAAGGCCAGCCTGGGCTCTGAAATGAATTCAGAACCAGCTTAGACCACAGAGCGAGACCCTGTCTCAAATAAATAAATAAATAAATAAATAAAACTTGGAACAGAATAGAACATAAAGTATTAGAGTATCATCTTGTGAGGCCACAGTTTTGAGGTATGTGTCTAGTCAAGGGGCTCTACTGCAAAGACTTGTGACTGGTGTGTCATGAAGAGTCTCCAGGTGAACAGCCTACTTGTTCTTAGGCCAGTGGGGCAATTTGAGGCAATTGTGTTGCATGCTCCTAGACAGTCTAAGGGCTGCCCATTTACCCATCAATGTCCAGAGTCAATGCTGTCATCCGATTGTCCTTGAATCGCCTCCCAAGCCAGCACAATGTGACCCAGCAGAAGGACTCTCCCACAAGTATTAATGACAGACAGAAATGTCTTAATGTCTCAAACGACCATTATGCCAATTCCTCTTGCAGCACACTGGACATCCACTGTCCACTACAGGAAACTCATGCTTGCTACCTGATTTGGGGTCCATGCCACAGAACTGCGACAGTGAGGCTGTCAGAACCCAGTTGCCCCGGGAAGTTCATTATCTTATTTAGTGCCATCTTTTTGTTTTATTGATTCAATAAATATTTTTGGCCGTCCATTCTGAGCCAGCTGCTCCAGATATACACTGGTGAGTGAGACAGGCCTAGTTATTGTCCTTCCAAAGCCCACGGCTTTATCACAGGTTGGAGGCCAGCTGCCAGAGATACGGGCAGCCACAAGTTTCTTGTAGAACACACAAGCACTTGTGCAGACCTTTGGTAAAGTGTTCTGCGCAGTCTCATGGTAGATTTGCTCAGAAGCTGGGCTTTCTGGTTCTCTGATAATCATGACTCTAAAGCTGGCAAGGCTTTGAGGTACCCCTCATTGAGTGACAAGTAGATGCAGGACTTAAGAAGTGGTGTTTTCTGCACACAGACACGCAAGCTAGGAACACACTTCTCAGCACCTACACCCAATCCCTAGCACTCCTCAGAACGTAGCTGCATACGGTCTATTCTTTATAAGGAGCTGAAGGACCCTCAGAGGAAAGGCCTATTTCCTGAACTTCTCAGAGAACCGGTGATGCAAAATAGTCAAGCTGCAACTAATATGAAAAAAACGAAAGCCACATTTGGATCTTACGGGAGGGTTTTCAACAATGCAAAGACACAGGATTGAGCACAGCAGGAGTCCCGGTTACCAGGAACATTCCCCTAAAGCCTCCTAATAAATCTCTTTCCCCCCTTTTGAAGTTTAAGTGCTCCCTTATTGAGTGGCCTTCTAATAGCCAGGACCCTCTTGGAAAACAACGGAGTTTCCAATGCCTGCACGCAGGAGCAGCTGCTGCAGGGATTCTTGCTTTTGTTTGTGTGGCTGTTTGCTTGGCTGACCGGTATGTATTGCCCTCCTATCCTTTTAAAAATCCAGCCAGCATTCTCAGGCTTTAGGTTTAGCTTCCTCAAATCCCCAGCAGTTTCCTTAAAACTCTGTCCCATTAAACATGAAATCTACAGAACACACACTGAGCTACTTTTTCTCTTCCCCCAATAAATCAGGTAAATTACCTCCTTTGTTTTTAAGACCATTTCAAGTTCACCTTTAACATTTTTAGCTATGGTGTTATTTATGTCCTGATGTAATCAAGATTTAATCCGCTTTTCAGCACACCGTTGCATCACAATCACCCTGATTTTTCCACCCACATTGTTAAACTTCAGGGGAAAGGCAAAGTGTTCCTCAGACATGACACTGATCATTTCCAGACCACGTGTGTCTCCCTGGCATTTTAACCCACCTGAGTTTATAAAGTCCACTAAAATAAATGACGGTTTGGTCTGCAAAGAACTGGGCTGTGTTAAATGCATAGGGAGATCTGTGTTTATCTCTTTTCTAGAAACCTAAGAGTCTTCTACAAATATGTGTATACACCACACAAACCATGTGAATCACCTGGTAAATGTTTGTCTTCACATTTCTGGGGTATGTTGTGCACCAGATGGTTTGGTCAAAACAAAATCATACACCCATACATATACACACCCACAACTTTGAGCATCATCCCTCCCTGGGTTTTGTTTATGTGTGTGTGTGTTCAATGTTTTTTATTCCTTCATGCATGAGAAAGAATGTAGAAATACTTCGAATAATGACTAGAATGTTCTGACTTTACTGCTGCTTTCCTTCACTAGAGATTAACTCATAAAATTTTACTCCAAATTAAACAAACTCAGGCTCCCTTGCAACCAGTCAAAGCTGCCACTTACACCAAAGGAAATGTTGGCTTCCATTTGGCTTCCATCTGCGGGTGGGCATGGGGTGAGTGGCCACCCCTGTAGGAATAGAGCAGGGTCTCTCCTTCTCTCTCTCTCTGTTCCACCAGCCTTTGGAGGCTAGGCGTTATCCCCCAGGCTACTTGATCACAATTAGAACGGGAACTACAAGGATGGCAGACAGAACTCTGTTTGAGACCAGGAACATCACCCCCTGCCATTTTAAAAAATTATCTGATTGTTCCAGTCACAGTTATTTGGAGACTTCACACTGACAAGAACTATACATCAGGTGTGTAAGAAAACATTCTTCACTGCGAACTTTCCAAGGATGCCCACAAGGATGTCTGGAGTCTATCTAGGAACTCTCTCATCCTACTGTCTTTTCAGCATTGTCCTCTAGGATGGTCAGATACTGTCTTTAAAAAATCCAAATGACAGGATGTATAGAAAACCATCCCATTTTGCATGATAGCACAGTAAGTAAGTTCTCAGTGGACCCCAATCCAGTTCGCAGCCCAGGCTTGCATCTGCAATCCAATGATGCATGTAGGAGATCTTGAGAAAGAAAATAAAATGCCAAGGTCGTGACCTTATAGACTTTTGTCTTCTTCTGTGTGTTGCTTGGGTTTCATTGCCTCCAGCCTCCTAGAAAACATTTTTACCTGGAAAAGGCTTAAAAACAACTTGAGTGTTAGAGATTGACATGTGTAAAGATCAGTGGATGCAGGTTCCACTGCTTCCTATGCCTAAAGATCTGCTTATTTTCAAACGTGCCCGCCTGGAACCATGGGTGTGTTTTTGTGTGGTCCCAGTCCCGTTTTATGGATTGTTCCTGTATCCTGGAATCCCTGGGACACTTCAAGTACAGAAATTACCATGTGCTGGGTCTTTTCGGGCTGACAAGACTGCTTTCCTTTCTCTCTGAGCTGAGTTGTGTTTGTTTACATAGGAAATGTAGTCTTCTTACCATTCAGTCTGTTTCAACATCCACTTAGATACTGTCGTAAAAAATAGGAGGTTAAAAAAAATAAGAAGAAAAGTAAGAGAAGGAAAAATTGAAAATGCATCTTTAGATTCAAAGAATTCGGTTCAGAACAAACTTAGAAAATTAGAAGCTGCTTTTCTATTCTTGGCGGAACAATACTCAGTTTGCTCTCCACGCTGTGAGGAAAGGCGGGTTTAGACCCGTGGGTCACCGTGTGCAAAGTAGTTTGACGATCCAAACTCTGTGCTTTCTTAAATGTTATCTTTTCAAAGGAAAATTAGATAACCCTATCTCCCCAGACTATATCCTATTTGTTTGAATAGGAAATGCTAATATTTTTCTACATGCTCCGTATCAGTGTCAGGGAAAACTCAGTTCGGCAGTTAAGACAGGTCCCATTATGCTCTGGGCACCTCACTAGAACTCTTCCAGGGTTGGAGGTTCATGGTCTTTTCAATAATCATCTCCATAACTATGTGGATTATCTTTATTATGTAGCAAGAAGTTAAACTTACTTTTTAGTATTCAATTAATTTATTGTAAATGTCACACTTTGATGTATTTCTTCTTCACTTCTCTTTGCTTTACCACCACTTTTTATATCATTTCTGCCTTCTACCCACCCTACTATCAAGTCGATTTCCCAAACTTCCAGCCAATACTAAAGATCATGTCCAAGTATTCATTTCCCCTCCCCTCAAGCAAGGATCTCTGCCCCATTTATCTTCTTCTGCATTCCTATTGGTCAAAACCAATGCCTGTAACATCCCAGCCCTGCTCCTGCCCATGACTAGACACACTCCTTCTCACAAGTTCCCTATTGTATTCAGGCCCCCAGAGCTCACATTGTAGGATGAGGGAACTGCAACAGAAACCTATTACTGATACAGCAAAGTCCCCATGCGAACAAGCTGGCTTCTAAGACCAGCAACCGAATCCTCCCAGGGTAGCACCGACTCACTTGAAAGGTTGAAAAGGGAAGATCACTGTTAGCAACCCTCTTTCATTTCTCAGAACCTTTTCATGGAACGCACGGGGTTTAGGTCCTCAAGGCCACTGGCTTCCTCCTACGAAGCCTGTTCCCAGAAAATCTCTCATCTGGGCTCATTCCTTATGTATCCGGAACAAGAAGAGAAAAAAGAAAATATATTTAAATGTGGATACTGGGCAGTCTGTTTGTGAATGAGCGGCCTAGCCTCTGCATTCCAGTCTCGTAAGCCAGATTCCTAAAATGCTTCAACAAATTGCTTAATACCCCATGCCAAGGCCTTTTGGAATGGTTTGAGAATACCTGGAGTCTTGAAAAACCTGCATCTGCAGGTGCCCACCTCTAGTTTAGTTTAAAACTGGACGAGAACAAAATGCTTTGTGTTATTACAAACTCTTCCTCAAGTGAGCCACTTAATAGGATGTCCGTGAAGGCAACGTAGGAAAATGGAAAATGTTTCAACGCAATATTAAATGAAAAGAACAAGATACAAAGTTATCCTTAAATTACAATTACAAATAAGTAAAGAAAAATAGCTAAATATTTACACTGAGGGAAAAGACTATCAAGAATTATACCAAAATACATTAATAGAGGCTTTAGGATATTGCATTATGGATAATTCTTTTCTGTACTGTAATTTTACAAGAGTATTCTTTATAATTAATTACATTCATAAATTTTAAAAATTAATATATTATAATAATAAAAAAATTGAAACCTGGCTAGGGGTAAAGCCATTCAACTTGCTTTATCATTTTTAACCATACAGATTCCCTCTGCTAATTTAAAACTATAATTTCCCAGAAGATGAAAATGACTATCGTTTTCTGATTTATTTGGACCTTACTAATATAATATAGGAGCTTTGTATAAATCTATTTAAACCACCTTGTGAGACCAAGACAACCCTAACATCACTAAATTAAAATTTGCCAAAGCCTCCTGGGTGAGGACTGTTTGATTCAGATCT
Organism: Ctenodactylus gundi; assembly: GCA_004027205.1. Lineage (NCBI taxonomy): Eukaryota > Metazoa > Chordata > Mammalia > Rodentia > Ctenodactylidae > Ctenodactylus > Ctenodactylus gundi. The sequence continues at coordinate 98,314 of PVKB01001192.1, read as the reverse complement.
AAGCTAAGCATAGAGACAAAAACAATGTTGCTGTCTTTTTAGGCCACGACAACCCTGAAAAATGGCTCTAGACCCCATTATCCAGTTTAAAATAAGCAGACCTTAGCTATTCTCCAGAGAAAATATAAGCCTGAAATGTCTGCTAATGAGTATGTATTTCGCCCCACAGCAAGGAAGGCATTGTGAAAGAAAACAATAATAAAATCAGACTATTAAGTGCTTTTCCATGATTCCCTCTTGGACAATCTCTTTAAAAACAACAATTCTTCTGACTTTTGACTTCTGCAAGACTGTATTTCAAGTCCAGTCTTCCCTCATCTCACATCCGTCATCACACAATCAGTCCAAATGAGTGAAAACACAGATTTCAGCTCCAAGAATGTTTCTTGTGAAACTTAAACTGAAAGGACCTTGGTCAGTGTGGGTTCTGGCCTCCCCTAAACCATCATCATAGAGTTCCCACATCACCACAGTCAGCTTAACATAAACCTTTGTAGAACCGTGTCAGTCTCTGTTAATAAACATGGTTCCAACTTACAAATTCAATTGCATTATGAAATCTAATCCATCAAATGGCAAAACCATAACACAGAAAGTTCATGCAATTAGAATATTAAACAACTGTCACTCAACTGTAATGCTGGCAATCCCACAACAAATGGGCCCATTAATATGGAAAGGAGCCTGATTTGCTTGACCTTATGGCGTTGTCCACGTAAAGGCTCTCTGTACTCTACCAATATACCAAAGTAGTTCTAGGGACAGAATTGTATCCCTGGAAGAAAGGCAGCTCTAAGTGAAAAGGGAGAGAAACCAAACCAATGAAATTTCAAACCAGAACTGCAACCATACACCAATTGCCCTTTTCTGCCCACCACATTCTGAAACTCCTCCTGACTTAATGTCAGGATCTCTCAAGACTGGAAAGGTAGACTGAAAACTTCCCAGAAAAGCCTTGGCCTGTACACTCAAGATGATAGAAGCATTGTTCAACATAGTCAAAAGGTGGAAACAACCCAAGCATCCATTCACAAAGGAATGGATAAACAAAGTGTGGTGCACTCACAGAAGGAATACTGCTCAACCACAGAAAGAATGAAGTTCTAATTGATTTAGATTTTACTAATATTGCTTTGGAGTTTTGTATGCATCTGGCTGACTTAGGCCACCATATGAGGACAAGAAAAGTCTAAAATCACTAAATTATAATTTGTTAAGGCCTCTGGTGGTTTGATCTAAGTGCACAGGAAAAACTATGTTGCCACTCTTTTAGATGCAACAACATGCCTGGACCTAGAGATGCTAATGCTGAAAAAAAAATGACGCAGGAAAAATAGTGTTTTATAATTTCACTTATGTGAGACACTTAGAACAGGCAAATTCATAAAGAGAGAAAGGAGAATTAAATTAAAGAAGTTAGTAGGGGCTAAGGAGAAGTGCAATAGGGTGTTTTCTACGGCCACAGAATTTATTTGAGATGATGTAAATGTTCTGGAAATTAAGAACATTAGAGATTGTACAGTATTATGAATGTGCCAAACATATATGATCAGATGCTTAAAATGGTCAAAATGGCTAACTTTGTGTTATATGTATTTGACAAAAAAAAATTTAAAGTAAGCCTAATAAATTACACATTTAGGATGAAAAATTGAATGCAACTTAAGTGACATCACATCTATCCTTTGAAGACAGGACTCACTTTTTGCAGTCTTCATTAGTCTTCCAGATTCCTGTATATATAATCTCTTACTTTGCACACGATAAAACTTAAAGTTATAAGACTAAACATTGATGTTCTAAGATGAACTGGCCACGTTGGGCACTAGACTGAGGACACCCTTGCTTCTATCCTCTCTTGTATCCCAGTGTCCTCTATCTCATGATTTCAAGATTATTATCATTTACTTGATGTTGGAAAGAAAGAACGTGTGTTCCTAATATGTTTTGGTTTGGTTTTGGGGTTGTTTTGCTTTGTTTGTTTGTTTTCCACATGGTCAAAGTCCACAGAATGAGGACGCTATGACATGAATACATCATATGTTCAGTAAACAATTTTTATCTTCATTAAAAGTAATTGATTATTCGTATTTCTCCAACAAAGGCAATAATCACATAGAAAGATAAATAAAAACAGCCAGTTAGAGAGTATTGGTTTCATTAATGGAAGAAATACACAACAAATAACAATTCTTTAGCAACAGAATATTCAAGAAAAAAATAATGGTAAAGGACGGGGATGGTTCCTAAAGAGATCACTGATGACCCACAGGGATCGGAAGCTGTGTTTACCAAAAGATTATTTTCCAAGTCTTTTTCTCACAGCTCCTAGGGACAATGAATTGTGGGCAACAAAGGGCACTGCACTTGCTGACACGGGAGGTTTTAATGTCTGGTTCTCACTCACTGAAACATTAGTGTTAGAAGTCAACATGCTCACGTACCCAGACTTTCAAAAGAATGTCTTTTCCAAGGTCAGTTCTAACACCTCAAGTTGGACACATGCGGCCTTTTTCAAAGTGTTCTCCAGGGAACTTGAGTCCTAAAAGACATACTTCAAGGCAAGTGTTCTGTGGTCAATTAATTTGGAAACTTCTGCTAAATAAAATCTCTCACTTGAAGATTTACTTTGCACTTGAGCATTTTAACATTTCTGTTTCCTGTAGGAGTACTCACCACACCTCACCTCTATTCTGCTTCCATGTGGGAGGGCAATTCTTCCAAACCACTGGGAAGTGTGTCCAGGTGACTTGTTTTAGCCAGCAGTGCATTAAATACATAAACTAAAAGGGTCTCCAACCCTTTTGACACCAGGGACCAATGCAGTTAAGATCATTCTCCCAAGATGGGCAAGTGGTACTTGTCACTCAGTGGATTGCTGGACGGTACCTTTGAAATGACAGCAGCATTAGGTAGAGACAGATAAATGAAGCTCCAGCTTCTGTCAGATCAGCAGCAGCATTAGGACCTAGTAAAGGCACACTGATGGCAGGCAGAGCTTTGCCCCTTCTCTTGTGTCCTCATCCTTCCAAGGTCATGGACCAGTACAGTTGGCAGCCCCAGGGCTGGGGGTACAAGGGTTGCCATACACCACATCCATGCAGAAGCTTTAAACATGCCTTAAGAGTCTGAGCCTATTTGGTTCTGTCCTCTACCATGAGAAGACATGTGTTTCAAATGGACACTGTGCCTCAGCCAAAATCTTAGATGGAAAGGAATGTGGAGCCGAGCAGAGCCTAAACAAGCTGGGGCCAACCTACAGAGCCTGAAGTATGGGGTGACATTAGCAGAGCCTTTCGACTCTGAAAAATGATGACATGCCTGATATTTCCCTGGAAGCAACCAGAGGATAAGATTCATCCAACCCAGACAAAACGGGAAATTTTGACCAAAGAACTGGTGGTAAGCAATTCACACCTGTAGCTTCAGGGCTGGGGTTTAAAAGGCACGAATGAGGATGCAGATATGTATGTAAATGTTATAGTTCTTACATGGTAGATGAGTTAGCCTTGTTTGGAGCCAGGTTCTAACTGTCAAGAAAAGAATTAAAAGAAGAAAACAAGAAATATTATTAAGGGCTGGATTAGAATTGAAAGTGTATCAACATAAAAATAGAATGCCATACAAATACTTTTCTCATTTTTTAAAAATTCTAAAAGCAATTTCGCTCTAGTTGGCAGTGAGCATACCTATCACACCAGCGCTGGATTCTAAATACTGCTCCCAGCGAAAAAGGAGCCAGGATTCCTTATAGATATAAATGGCTGATTATAGTTCTGGGATGGGGAAGGTCAAAATGATTCTGAAACATTACAGTATACCAGAAAGAAAGGAAGTACTCACAGAAATGACAAAGGTATGTCAAAATGACAAAGATATGTCAAAGTAATACAAGAACTAATTTAAAACAGTTTCCACTGGCAAAATCTGGGACAACTTGAACATGAGAATAAATAGAGTAATATCTGCTTAATGAAATAGGAATTTATGTGGGTAAAAAATAGAGGAACGGTAAGAGTCCTTCTTTAAAGTAAAATGCAGGCTAACTTGCGTGAAAAGAGTACATGCACGTGGAGTTAAGCCTTCATTCAAACCCTTTTTCCGGTTCGCAATCTGTATACTTGTCCCTGGCCCTGGTCCGCAGAAAGACCATTATCCACTAGAAATGTCTGACAAAAGCAGTCTTCTCAAGAGAAGTTTTCACAGTAAAAGCAGCCAAGTGAAATAAATAAACACAGAAGTTAAAATAGAGCAATAAAGTAACCAGAGATAACAAAATAAGATGAGATCCGGCGACAGGAATATTGAGTCTCAGATCCATTGACAATAGGGAAGAGAGTCAATAGCCCAGAAGTCCAAGACCACCCTGCTATTCTGTAACCCCCAAAGCCATTGAGCAAAAATAATAACTGTACAGTATGACCAGCCATCACTTCCCCTCTTGAGTCATCATAAACATCCATCATCAGTCATGGACATCTTTACTGCAGCACCTGCACATGTCTCCAGAATCTTTCTCAGCACAACTGCCCACTGGTTTTTCATCCAAGGCCAAGTACATGTACTCCACATGTGTGAAAATTTTGAGGTTTGAGAGTAGAACATGTGAAAAGACAAAGGGAGGCCTCTCGGGCTGGGTCTCAATTGGGTACCCATGTTGGTGACAGACCTAAATTAGGGCCATTTAAAGTAAAATATCATAGAACTGTTAGTGTTTTTTCTACCCAAATAGCTATGAAATTTTTGACAGTTATAGCAATCTGGTACTTTAAGGTTAATTCCCTCCAGGCTATAAAGGATTCTTTCTCTAAGAAGTCTAGAAAGCTTGGGTTTAACTATGGAATGCCAGAACAAGCATGCCTGACTTTTACTAACTCTACCTGTGGCACTGGGAATTTTTATGATCATATCTAAACCAACTGCCAACCAAAGTTCATGTTCAACTTTTACACTTCTATTTAAAAATCAGCAGTTTGGACTATGAGGACTAAAAGAGAAATAAAATTCCACCATTTTCCCATGATCCCTGAAGTCACAGGAAACTAGAGCTGTTAGCTGTGGACACTAGTGTTGCAGGGAAATAAAATGAGAATGATGCAGTTTTAAAGTTCTCATAATAACACAAATCTATAGCCCCATCTCCTTCAATCCCAGCCTTCCTGGGCCTCAGAGCCCATACTTATTTGCAGGGCTTCTAAGAATCACCTACACAAGCTCAATTTGGTGACTTAATATACAAGTTATATTTGACCTTCATATCTTAGTCTGGAGCAGGGATCAGCAAGCTTTTTCCATCAGAACTAGATAATACATATCTTCAGCTTTGTGAGCCATGCAATGCTTGTTGAAACTACTGAACACTGACGGTGTGGAGAGAAAGCAGCCATCAACAATGTGCAGACAAATATGTGTGAGCTTGAAATACAAAAAAAAAAAAAAAGAAAGAAAAAAAAAAAAAGACCTCTTCCTACAGCAGCAGGCACGGAAGTGGATTTAAGCCATAGCCAGAGTTTGCTGAACCCTGGTCACAGTTTGCTGAGGATCAAAGACAGCTGAGTTGCAAAGTGGCTTCACAGATGAAACTGCCAACTTCCTCCGACCCCATGCCTGGTAAGAAACTTTCCTCTTATTGGTTTCTAACACACCTTTGTTTCCAAGCCCAAGGGCTTTGTTCATATGCTTAGTGAGGCATCACTGCATCCTGATTTCTTATTTACAGAGTGTTATAGGGACTACTGGGGTTAAACTCACTAGCAGCCTCTTAGCACAAGCAGGGCCTGCAAGCTGCACTGAAAAGTCTCCTAATGCACGATTAAAATGTCATCACTGGACATGCTTTTTGCACTCTGCACTTGGGTTTGCTGGAAAAGTTCATATTTGCCTTGTCATTCCTCACCCTGCGTTATGATGGCTTGAGGCCTCTAGCGTGGGCCATATTTAAATTGTCACAAGATGTCAGCAAGTTGTGAAGGACAACCTCACACTGGCAGCAATTACTAGAGGGCAGCGATCAATGGGGGTCTTTTGTTAGCAGCGCCAGACCACCATTGACTCGGAGCGAGTGTCCCAGTGGTTCAGGGAAAGCTAAAATAGACAGCAGTTTCACTCTAGCTGCTCAAAAGCCACAAACCTACTCTCGCCCTATTAATTATTCCTGCCCCAAAGACAAGGCTTGTGACTGCCCACCGTCTGCTGTCTGCTGAGGAGGGGTGGCCAGAGACTCACAGGGGTCCTGTCTACGGCGCCAGGAAATCAGCCTCCTACTTTCCGGGACAAGGTGATTACCCAGTCCCAACAGGGCCCCTTCTGTAAACAGGTAAAGACCACATGACAGCCTTCGGGAAATGGAGGACTTTGAAACCTTGGCTGGTCATGGTTTTCAATCCCAAAGATTATATTTATCTGACACAGTGACCCGGTGAGTTACTCCAGTGCAGAAGGGATGCCCTGCATGATCTACAGGCCCATGTGGACTTGTTCTTTTGCCTGGTATATTTTGTTTTTACACTTTCTTGCATTAAAACTGCATGCCTTACATACAAAAGGACATAGTGTTGCAAACTGAAAGTGAGGCCCACTCTGATCATGCTCTAACTCTAATATCTGTCTTAAAAAGGTACATACCTAGAGTTATTCCTTCACAGACAGTGCATCGAAATCCCCATTCTCAATTGACGTTACCATTTCTGAATCTGTCCACACGACTGACCCAGTGAATAAATGTCATCTCCTCCAAGAATCCTTGCCTCATCCAAACGCTAGATGTGGTCTCTCGCCTTGCTCTTACCTTCCATGGAAGTTCCCTGAACCTGCCTGCCACGCTTTGTGCATGCATGTCTTTATGTTTCATGTGCATGTGCCTCTCCCTCCACATAACTGCCACTCTCAAAGCAAGATAGAAGCCCAGCTCATCTTAACAGTTCCCACAGTTCCCAGGACAACGCAGCAAATGAAGAAAGGACTCAAGGAGAGCATTGTGAATGAGCAAAGTAGCTCCTGCTTCTTCCACCTCTGGAATTCAGGAAATCATCACATGCACAAACATTTAGCACCATATCATGATGTTATTGCATAGGGCATTCCCTTCAATTAAAATTAGAAGAGTGCTGGAGGTAGAGCTCAGTGGTACATGAGGCTCTGAGTCTGACCCCCAATAATACATAAGAAAAAAAAAAACCCTAAAAGTTCTTTGTTTCTGAAGAACAAGAGAAATGCAAATAAAAATCAATGGTAAGCTTTTCTGTGGGGTTCATGAAGACCAGTGGTGACAAGGAAGGTGACTTCCAAAGCAACAGCTACTACACATAGGAAAACAGAAAGCTAAGTTGGAAAACAATCTTGAGCTGTGACGTTTCTTGTATACAATCAGGTCCTACCTTCAGAACAACACTGTACCCTACGGATAGCTAGAAAATACAAGGGAAGCCAACGTGACTTGGCTAACCAAGGTTTCTTTGGTCTCCTCCTTCACAGCTCCCACAAAGGCCCCTCCCCACGGCAGGTCAGTTTCTCACCCTCCAGAACATTCTTCTCCGAGATTCCCACCAACTTCCACATGATGGGAAGCCGGCATGCAGCCTCCCAATGAGCCTAGATGATGATGAACATGTCTGGTTTCCAGCGAGATGGTCACTGAGGAAGTCAGCTTCTGAACACTGACACTTTCTCCCCGAGGTCAGTGAGCCACACTATTCTGCAAGTCCCCCAAGAAACAGAAGGAACATCTAGGCAGGGAAAGGGTTCCCACTGAAAACTTGGCTTTGTAAAGAAGTAATTACATTGTAAGGTAAATGTTAAATATATGAAAGGACAGCTATTTCCCTACATGAAATTACGCTATTTAATTTCATGGCCACATCGTTCCTTGAACAGTTAAGCTAATTTTAAGATGAAGGGTCGCACCGTCTACTTGTACTATGCATAATTTGGTATTCTGTAGCTTTTTCAGCTATTTCCATATGAAAAATCATGAAGATTATGAGGGTAGTTTGAACCATACAGTCGTATCTCCAGGGTCAGAAGATTTATGAGGGGAGAGACAGAGATGTCTCCCCCAGCAGAGTTTGTAGTAAATAGATTCTGAAAACCACTGGACTGCAGGAAGTTTATTTTGTGCCCGGGTTTTCTGTAGCCTGAATGGAGATTAACTATTTCTGACTTAGTGTGTGTATAAAAATATTTTCCCTCCTCTGGCTCAGTTTGAAAACCTGTCAGATGAAAACGTTTACTGATGTCACTGAAAAGCTACAAGTTACAGGTGAAATTTTTATCTTATCATTATGAAGTTAAACAAAATGATAAATCAGTGTTATTATAATAGCAATAGCCAAAGCATCAAAAGAATGCAAGTTATGGGAAAACAGGCTTTGTTTATGTACAGAAATCCTGACTATGCCTATGGACTTTTGAGGAAGGAAGGAAAAGCAAAGTGAAAGAAAAGAACTTTTTAACTAGTAGAAGGTAGAGAAAAAAAACAACAGGCACATACAACCTTGGCAGAGTTTTCCTTCTCCCGGGGGACTGCAGGATTTTCCCAGATTGGTCAGCCTCACAAATCACATGTTATCACCTTCCACTTCTAACGAATCAAGTTTCACTCTGTAAAAGATTTATTCTCTACTAGCCTTGTCAAAGACAGTAGGATTTACCTTATTTAGTTCAAAGTTCCCTCTGCAGATATGGCTTTTTTAAAATCTGCATCTCCCACATCCAGCTAAAACTCACACAGGCACATCAAATAACAACAACACTAATCACAACAATAATATCCAATACCGATAGAGCACCTAGAGGCCAAGCAGTGCATTAGTACTCCACGTGCATTTCCTCGTTTAATGCCACCGCGATGAGTATTATTTTACCTATCCTATAGCTGACTAAAAATGTCAGGAAAAGTTAAGTATCTTAGCATCCCAATGCAAAAATTTACCTAACATTCATAGAGTCTCCCAGAGGTAGTAAAGGTACCCCATGGGCCACTACACTTCTACTCCACTTCCATTCTCTGCAAATAGAGTACTGCACATAAGAAAGTGCGAGGTGTTTCAAATACTGGGGAGGAAGGGTGTAGATGTAGTGTATGCATGCACGACCAGGATAGAAAGCAGTGCTTTTTATTGCGTTGCAGCTCTCTATTGTTACTGGAAGCTGATGAAGTGCTTCAACTCTTCCCTGCTACTTGACAAGATACTAACATTGTGTGTTGACACTCCACACACACTCATCAGACAAAAACTGCATTCTGGCAACTATGAGCTTCTGCATTGACCCTGGGGAGGCATCATATAATGAGCTACCAACCAACAGACAGGTTCACAGTTCCTCGACTGACATTGGTAATGAATAACATATTACCTTGGGCCTTGAAAACCCTCTCAAACCTATTTCTGATGACCCTTCCTGTCACAGGGCTGATCTCAGGCTGGAGTTTAATCATAGGCCCACAGTGACCTCAGAATTCCAGTACTGGGTCTTACAGAAGCAACTAGGGACAAAGGTGGCTAATGTTGAGTGCCAGTAAAGGATCCAGAGAGCCAGGCCAGAGACCCAACAGCCTTTCAGCAGCCCTCAACCAGGTGAGGTGGCACTGATCTGGCTGACAGGCTCCACTGGAAAGGCCCCCATACACCCCAACCCCTGCTGGCCCTGAGCCATCCAGTCCATACAAGCTTGCAGCAGAGACTGTCAGCATCTCATCAATCTTCCAAAGGAGATTCAACCTTCCAAGGATCCCTTCAGGCTCCGAGGGCGTCTGCTCCATGGCAAAGCAGCCCAGAGAGTGCTGACTATCCTAGTGTGTACCTCCCTCTCCCTTCTCTACAACAGCCTCTGAAGCCCCCGTGGGAGACCAAGAACATCCTGAGGGCTGTAAGAAATTGTTAGAAGAAATTATCCAGTCCTCTGATCGTGGGAATCCATAACTGCAGTCCTGAAAAGATGAGTTTTCCAACTAACCTGGACCCATGCTCAGACATATGTGCCGATCTCTATCCAAATTCAGTGATTTGACACCTGGCCAAAGGAAAAAAATGAAAGGAAAGAAAATACAACTAAAAGTATAAGAGAGGTACCACATTTTAGAGTTTCTGTAAACTGTAGCAAGTGAAAGGCATTAACAATAATCTTCCATTTCCTCTAGCCTGAAAAATAAAATATCGACATAAAGCTGGGCTGCTTTTTCAAAATACCATCTTGGAGTTATTTACCACCATCCAGCTTTGCTAACTAATCAGTTGTTGATTTGTTTATTTGTTACAGAACCAGATACATACGGCTGCTGAAAGCAATCAGCTCGTGGTGGAATAAAATCAGAATTCAAAAATAAATCGAGCTAAATAACAAAATGCACTGTTAAAAAAAAATCTCAGGATTCAGGCTCACCTTCAAAGCCATGTTATTCTATGCTATTCATACCACTTTCCTTATTTATATAAAACAATTTTTGTTTTCCTTTCCAGAAAGAATGCTGCCAATCGCCAAAGGCAGACATGTTTATCAAGTTGTGTATCTTGAAGTCTGACATAAAATCTGTGGCCTTTGGTACAGCTGAAAAACACTCTGTCAACACTAAGGAGAGAGCAAGCCCGTGGCGCTGGCCTCTACCCAAGGAGTGGAGAGGAATGGACAAAAATTTGACTCGGAGCCAAAAATTACAAGATGAGGGAAAGTCAGCTTGAGGAGAACAAACCTTTTCCATCGAGTCTGTTTAATATCTCATGTAAGCATCCAAACCACAAATCGGTCAGTGCTTAGGTAAAACACAAGTTTTTCTCCCTCTTGGAAAGCTGTGTTGCTTAGGCTCCTATGAATACATCAATTATATCAGACCTGAGAGTATCTGTCAGTGCAATGTTAAAAGGTCCACTATTTTACAGACCGGCCCACGTCAGAAACAAAATCCCGTTCAAACTCACTGCCCTGAATTGCTCAGGCCAAAGAGCTGAGGAGAAAAATGTATAAACTCTTCAAGACTGAGAGAGAGAAGAGCCGCTGGTTTGAAATAAGCTTGAATTCACAGTGATCGGCTTAGCCCCTCCCAGCACTATGTGCTTTCAAACTCTTCAACAAGTCTGGAAAAATGACGCTTTTATGACAGGAAAGGTCAGGCCAACAAAATGTTATCCAAGAGTCCCTCCCCTGCCGGGCAGCCCATGCGTAGGGCGGGGGTCAGTGTTGGAAAGGCAAACAGTAAGAACCCAGGCCTGAAATACCCACTCCTCAGCTTTTCCTGCAAATCTACCACATCCAGACATGGTGGGGAATGGGGATTGTGTAAAGAAAAGCAGACTAAGACGGGCGCTGACCCACAGGCCTTTCCATCTAGATAGGAAAAAACTAACCACATTCCAAGTTATGCAGCTTCCAACGGGCTCTACTGTTACCTGGAAATCGTGAGTCGACTGCAGTCACCCTCAGCCTTAACCCTGTCACTTTCATTCGTCACGTGTTCTTTCCAGAGTTCCTCTACCTCTGTCTCTCCCTGTAGTATCTGTCCCTAATCTCTACCACTCGCAACTGGATTGCTTACATTGGCCATTCAGCCTGAAATGAGAGTGTCTGAATCCTCGGTGCTTTGTGCATAGCCAACATTCCACAAGATTTATGTCATGAAAGACTGTGAAAATGACAAATGGTGGGAAAGAGGGCCAAAAGGGGAACCAAAAATAAATCCAACTATGATTTCACCAAGGGTGGCCCAGTACCTGTACTTAGAAGGCACTCTGATATAAGGGGCGCAGATTCAATAAGAGAAATAAAATGCTATATAAGATTCTTTACACTGTTCTTTTTGCAATCAAAAATCTCTTTAGAGGAGTTGACTTTTTATCCTTAAGTCCATTAGGTCTTAAATACTCCCAAGTGGTAATGAAACATGATTTGATTGGTAGATGACTGTGTGGAGAGAAGGGAGATTCACAGATATTTCCCCTCCCCTCTCCCCCCTCCCGCCAAAAAAGGAACTTAAGTGTAGAGGGCTTTTAGTTGCCTGGTTGATGACATTCATGAGAGGAAAAATAAGGTTGGTCATACTACATGACAACTTCTCTACAAATTATCTTTTTGTCCTGTGCACTATTGAGTGAGCTTACTTCAACCTTTACCAAAAGTCACCGATTTCAGTAGACTCTGGCTCACCTAAATGACACAATTCTATTCGGACATTAAAAATTAGTCCTTTTTAACCATGCAGTGTTATGTATTATATGTGGGTTTTTAAAATTATTTCTTCAATCTTTCTGAACACAGGTAAAAATAAGTGTGTTGTCTAAACATATCAGAACTTGCAAACATAACCATTGCCTAGAAAAGAGAAAATTATCCCCACAACACGCTTACCCAAAAGTTCGTGCCATCTGCTGAATCCTACGCATGGAGATGACCATGACAGAACATGGCCGCTTGCTGCTTCATGGACTTCTGTGCAGTCACCCTGCTTCAGGCCTAGGTTGGCAACATGTTTCTTGATGACAAAGCTAAAATGTCCAAGAAGAGTTTTGTTATCTTCTTCTTCTACAGAAACCTGAGCTTCATGTGTTTTTCGTGTCACCAGAAAATGTGTTGGTGCTGGAAGGAAAGTGCCATGGAAAGCAGGACACGGATCAGCCTCAAAAGTGGTTGTGGCTGAGATCTCCTTTCATATGGTCTTCCCCAAGACTGTTTCCACCTGTTCACTTGGGCCTTGATGATCTCATCTGTCATCTTGGCCTGCCTCCCTAAGGCTAGGGGAGAAGTTATGGCGGACACACTAAAAGTAATTGTTTTTTTAAGATATGTAGAGTAGGCTGGTCCTGAGCTGGCCTCAAACCTTCAGTGATCCTCCTGCCTCAGCCTCCATAGCACTGAGATTATAGGTGTGCACCATGATATCCAACTAATTTTTATGTGGTGCTGGGGGATCAAACAGAGGACCTTGCACACGCTGGGTGAATGCTCTAAACATTGAGCTATGCCCCAAGTCCCTGAAATATTATTTTGTGGTTTCTGTTTAAAACCACATAGAGATGCTTATGACATTACATTAAACTAATAAAAGTAAATACAAGAGCACTGGCAAACTAATCACATGAAAACAATCTGCATTAGGGCAGCAACAGGCCAAAACTTCGAATGGTGATTATCTACAAGTGGTAGGATTTACAGGTGATTTTTATTATTTTTAAACTTAGTATTGTCTAGTGTGTTCTATATGAGTGCAGAAATATTTTTATAATTATAAACAAATATTTTTAATAAAAGTTCTCAAAACTATCATCACTTCTTCTATGGCTTAGGGCCAAGGATTTCTCTTTTCAGCGCTAAAATAACACTGTTCAAAACACGTTTATGGTTCATAATCTTTTTTCTCAGTCTTTCCTATCATAGTTAAAATTTTGGTTGAGCTTGATAGGAACGTAGGAGAAATCTATTATTGACTTTGTGCATGCACTTAGAACAACTGTTACAGAACGAGTACTATCTAGAACTTTCTTATCCAATATGGCAGCCCTGGTCATGGTGGCTGCTGAGCACTTGCATGTCTAAACTGTTATGTTTATAAGTGTAAAAGGTACATTAGATATTGAAGAAATGTTAAAGATTCTAAAATGTCTCATAATAACTTCAGACAGACTATACTTGAAAATTATTATGTTGGAAATAATGTGTTAAGTCAAAAAATTATTAAAATAATTTCACCTATTTCTTCTCACTTTTTAAAAATGTGATCTGCAGAATATGTAAAATTATCTATATGACAGATATATTCCCATTGGACTGAAAAGCTCTAGAAAAAATTCTACAGGAGCTGGGGACAAAGCTCAATGGTTAAAGCAGTTGGCTAGTGTGTGCAAGGCCTTGGGGTCAGTTCCCCAGTACCATATGAAGATTAGCTGGGCATGGTGATACATGCCTGTAATCCTAGCATTTTGGAGGCTGAGATAGGAGGATTGCAGTGAGTGGCGTCCAGCCTGGTCTACCAATGAGTTCAGTACCAGCCTGGACTATAGAGTGAGAGTCAGTCTCAAAAAAAAAAAGGAGAAGAAATAAAAATTTCAGAATTGTGATTAAAATATTTAGCTCTCTCTTTTTTAAAAAAAAGCAAGTATAGGATTCAAATATGTTCATACTGCTCATCCAAGCCATATCTATGGCCCCCAATAAAAAGTATCCTCCCATCTTTATTCCAAGTTGATTATACTTTCAGTGGTCAGACAGTTTTAATCTTTCCAAACATGGATGAACTGAAGCTGATATAAGGGTAATAGCACCTACCAGCCGCACTAAAGGTCACCTCGCCTGCTTCAGACGGATGTGGCCCACATATATATCTCAGGATTCTGACTCCCCGACCTCTAGCTCTGTTCCCATGGATTCACTCTTACATCTGCATAACTGACACTTTCTCCAAAGGAAGCGTTCCCGTGTGAGACAGCCTGGGATATTCCCAGCTCCCAGAAGGCATGCCAAGGGAATCCTCCCTGGGGTTCCAGTCCCTACCTCAATGCCCCTGGGATAAGGAAGACTGGGCATTGCTGCCCTTTGAAGGGGCAGGGACAATATAAAAGGAAGGATTCTGTCTGCAGGCACAGCCAAACTAAACTCTGCAAGGCAGATTCTTCAGGGCATGACTCAGATCTGCATGATGTTTTTCAGGGGCTATGTTTTCACGGGAAGATGGAGAAGCATGCTTTTGACTCTCTGGCCAAAATCTACTCCAACTCTGGCCACCAGCCACAGCACACCTGTGCAGAGCGTTGGTTCCTGTGCGCTCCCTGTTCAGAACAGCGTTTTCCCTGCAACAGCCATCAGAATAAACAAAACCTTTAGAATCAGCAGATGGGGCAGAGGCAATTCAAGGGGCTGGGGTGATTTTTTTTAAGGACCAGGGAAGCCACCAACTGCACAACTGCCATGTCAAAGCTCTAATAGTTTCTAATTCCCAATTATCTCTCAAAGACAAGTAGCATGGAGCCATATCCTAGCAGTTTTCATATGTTAATGATCTTTCACACGATTTTCTTTAACCAATCTCAGCAGAATCAAAACCTCTTTGTAAAAATAAAGTCTTTTTTTAACACCAAGGAGTAACATAATTCAAGTTTTTCTTCAGGGATGAGACTCCAGAATCTAGGCTCTGAGCATCCTACTGAGATTTCTTCATTTCTTTCGCTGACATTTTTTTTGGCACAGCTTACAAATTAAAACATTACAGGAAGCAAAATTATAACCATAAAAAGAGATGAAGATCATACTTGTTTGATTTTTACATTCTTATTGCCAAGATAGAATTTAGGAAGCAAAAAGTAAACTTTATTACTTTAAAATATGCCCTTCCCCAAGTCTCTACTGCATTAAAAAGTATTATAAAGGGTGATGTAACAATATTTAAATGACATGATGGGGAAGGGCAGTTTTGCAGGAAAGAATCAAATTTGAAAGAGAATTTGGTAGGAAAGGGGTGAACCTCTGAAAAAGGGCCGACACAGACGCTCAAACCTCATGGACCTAATGTGCCACAGAATTTGGAATTCATGGATTTACCCAAAAAAAGTTAAATTGGATGTCATTTAAATTTTTTTACCAAAATAAAAAACTAAAATGTCACCAAAGTAATTACAGTCATCTTACCTCCCTGCCAGTGACAGTAAAGTAAAAATACCAAACTGGCCTACAAATTTTCCATATATGTGTGTGTGTGTGTGTGTGTGTGTGTGTGTGTGTGTGTGTGTGTGTGTGTTTACACACAGTGAAAACACACAAGGTGTGCACACAAGCACACACACTGAAACCAGATTTTAAGAGTTCAACTAATGATAGCAAGCTTCTATCCTAGGCAAATATTTACTGCAGAGTTAGAAAGTTTTTCTAGAGGAAGACCAAAATGGAAGCGTTTACACACTCTGCGAGTACTTTATGTTCACAAGAGCCACAAGAATGATATAGTTTAATAAAAACATTTATGAATTTTGAAAGCAAACACAATCCAAGAGCCTCGGACATGTGGGAAAAGATGATATTTCAGCCTAACACGTTTTCTCTTGAAGATCCTTTGGCTGTCTTTCCTCTGGGGCCCCGCTAATCCGTACAGTAAAACACAGGCAGAAAACAAATGAAAGAACAATCGGACCCTGTCTCAGAGACCTGGCAGGGTGTGCCTCCTCTGCCTGCAGAATCTTCCCAGCATGCACGGAGGTCAAAGTTGCAGGTCCACAGAGAAGTGGGATTCTCTGACACTCCCCACTTCCCCCCTCCATGAGAAACATTCTCTCTGTCTCTCTGGCTCTTTCTGTCTGTCTCTCTGTCTCTGTCTCTCTGTCTCTGTCTCTCTCTCTCTCTGTCTCTCTCTCTCTCTCTCTCTCTCTCTCTCTCTCTCACTCTCTCTCTCTCCCTCCCTCTCTCTCTGCATTCTTTGCATTCTGCATTCATCATTCCAAAATGAACCGAATAGTTGCAAAGTTACGAAGAGTCAAGCCCATGTGCCTCCCACTGTCTTGGCGTCTTTGGGCTCTGCTCTCTTTCGCTGTCTCCCAGGGCCTGGAAACCTGCGACGTGCGCACAGCCTCAAAAACAGTTCAGCCTTTAGAGTGAGCATTTCGCTCCTGTTCGCGCTCCTCCGGGTCCTAGGCAAGTGCCAGTCGCTCCCCACTAGTGCGTTAGATCTCCCTGCCCCACGCACCCCGAGATGCATCCATCTACAAACGGGGATCATAAAAGAAACCATTCTGCGCCAAATACGAACCAGCTAAACCCGAAAAGGGAATCCACTCGCCGGACCCTTAGGAAGACCTCGCGGAGCCTGGCTGCTCTCTCCTTGGGCTGTGCTGCCCCCTGGTGGCTCCTTTAAAACAAAACACGCCAGGACCCAAATGGTCAAAGGCCCAGGTGTCCCGCCTGGTGTGGGGGTGGGGGGAATGGAACGGCCGGCGGGGACACGCGGGTACCAACCGAGACGGAGGGCGGGAGGGGCAGGGAAAGGAGCTTCTGGGCACACTCGGGGAAGAGAGTTTAGGCTTCTGCTTCCTACACAAAAGAACATAGAGGCGGACAAAAAAATGCGAATCCTAAACCAAACTCCTAGGGTTACAGACGAGAAACTGAGGCCTAAAGAAACAGGGGGGCGTGCCCAGACAATCAGGTTGTTTAGGACCCACCTGCCCACCCCTTTCTGGGACGGGAGTTTGGGGATCCACTCCACCCCCGCGAAGCTTGAAGCTTTGGCCTTACAGCGTCGGAACAGGCGAAGGAGCGACCCCACGGGGGTCCTCCGTCCCGACCGCCCCCACGCCGGGGCAGGCCGGGTGCCACCGAGCGTGGGGCCCCTCGTGGGAGCGCGCCGGGCCCCGGGCCCCGGGGCAGCGCGACCGGCTTCCCAGGCCCCGGGCGGGCGCGCCGCCCAGACACAAAGCCAGCCCCGCGGCCGCGGCGCTCGGGGTTTCGGGAGGCCGGCGGCGGCTTGATTGATGGACTCGCGGCGTTTCACCCCCGCCGCCTCGCCGGGGCGGCCGTCCGGCTGCGGCCGCGGGCCTGGGGTGGCCGAGGCCCGGCGGGGGGCGGGGGGGGCTGATTTACGGCCGAGCGGGACGGGCGCTAGCGAAACCCCTCGGGCCGGGGAAGCCCACTCCCAGCGCTCAGCCCGGAAGCGGCCCCGGCGGGTCGCGAGGGGCCGGGCTGCGCGGGGACGAGCTGCCACCTCCCCGCCTGCCACGCGGCGATGAAGGGCCCCGCCTCGGGGGTGACCGCCCTCGGCCCTTCGCAGGCTGGGACCGCGTGTCCCTCTCCCGGGGCGCCGCTGCGCGCCCGCCGCCCAGTCCCCCAGCGCGGCGGTCCGCGGTCCCCGTGCGCCCGCGTCGCGCCTTTCGGGGCCGCTTTGTTGGAGTGACCCGAAAGAAATTCAGACGCGGAGACTGGGCTGAAGTGCCAGTCTCCTTCCCATCGTTGTGGTCAAACACCAGAAAGGCCCGGGCCCCGTCTCCGTCTGCGCGAACACGTCCCCAGAGCTCCCTTCTCTGCAGCGCAGAGAACAAACAGGAAAGCGAGTCTGTGCTTGGAAATTCAGCGTTCGCGCCGGAGCCGGTTCTCCGAGTTAGTCGCCCTGTCCCGCCTAAGGAAAGGAAGCATCCCTACAGTGCTTGCTTTACTTTTAGCTCCTGTAGCGAGGGTCTCCGGGAATATTTTGCCCCGAGGTGGAAGGGGTGGGGGGGAAGCGAATAAACGCGCAGACAGTGGAATAAAAGGAGAAATGCCGTTTCTCTTTGAACTAAGAAATCCAAAGTGGTAATTCTAAGCTGAAAGTAACATTATTCCATGTTCTTGCTTTATATATGACTGGGTAGAATGAGTTTTCCTACAGCTTGTGAAACGTGATCGCTAGAAAAGGGAGCTGGTGGGAATGTGCCGATTCCTACTCTGCAGACTTCAGCAATCTGGTACCTGGGCTAGAAACTCCACAGGGTGCGCGTTCATGAGCCACCCTGATCCCTAGCTTTGGCCTGAACAGAAGTCCACAGACAGCCCAAAGCAACAAACCCAGAGAAGCCGTTTTTAGTAAGATAAGAGCCTAATGGAGACATCCTTGCAGTTTTTTAAGTAATATGCCCGTTCAAGAGCTATGTAGAAGTTGAATGCAATTTTAAGACTCCTAATTATAAGGTAGGGTGATCACAAGTAAACATACATTTGTTGTTCGTATAAGTGAATGCAGAAAGCATGAAAGTTTCTCAGGAAAAGGACCATCAACCTGTAAAATGTGCAAGTAAAACTCTAAAACGTGCCCTCAAATATATACATTTAATTTCTTCGGGCTTTCCTCTCCCCTCTTCAAATAACATTAGCTTTTAGTCTGGTCTTGAGGTGGTGATAGCACAAACCTCTCTCTTCCTGATGAACCCAAAGAGAAAACAGATAAAAGAAAAGCAGACTCCGGAAGTGGAGATCAATGCAGTTTCACTACTAAGCCCCACGCTGGACAAAGGGGCTACATCTTACTAAAAGCGTTTTGTGCATATAAAACCTTGCCTATCTTAATCTGGATCCCCAAATGAACACTACTTTTTTTTAAAAAGTCAAGCTTTTATAACAGCAACTACATTTGAACGCAGCGACATAACCTTGGCCAGGCTGGGCTCCGGGAAAATCTTTCCCTGGGAAATTAAGTTTCCACCTCAATTTCATTTTAAGAAATTCACAGGCCCTGCAAACGACACACTCAGAAACACAGTTGTCTCGTACCCATATGTTTGATTCAAGGAAAAGTTTTTACAAACTTTCACTGTGTGAGTTACAAAGTTTCCTGGGCAAAATCTCAAGAGGAAGTTTCACATTAAAGCAACAACCAACAAAGCTTAGTTTCATAATATGTCCCTTCTTAATATTACAAGTATGTTCTCACTTCACTTAGTTATAAAATATGAAAGTGTTTGGTTTTCAATTTTTCTAAATTACTTGCAGGATGCGGGTGAGGGTGGGAGGTGAAGAAGGTGATCCTTGTGCCATCTGGCGGTGCCATGTGGAACTTCGCTGAAAAGGCTAAATTTACTGACCATCTGTACCTAGAGTTTCTCCAGGGAAAGCATGTAAATTTCGTCCTTCTGAAACTTAAGTAGGAAAACAATCTTCTCTCCCAAGCATTGAAGGCAGAGTCCCTGCGTTGGCAGAAATCAGGAAAATTCTGTGCTCTGAAGTCCATAACTATGTAGACTGTAGAAAGATGAGCCATCCTAAATGTGCGCTACATAATATTTGGAGTTTTTTAATGATAACTTGTATGTGTGTGTGTGTGTGGTGTGTGTGTGTGTGTGTGTGTGTGTGTGTGTGTGTGACAAAGAAGTTTGAGGAAGGCTAAGGCGAGCTGGAAGTTGAATTTTTTAACTTTTCCTTAGAGCTTGCAGATGTCTTTGCAATATCGATCAATGAACACTTGGGGGCGTACTCAAGTCTCCCTGCAGTAATATGACACCTTCGTTTATTTGCATGAATTGCTTTGATTGGACGTTAAGCTTTTAAAACGTCAATATTACGTCAAATCATTATTAACCAATCAGCATCCCGCTCTAGTGTGATTGGTTTCCACTGGAGGTGTCAATCATCCTAAATTTGCATACTAGTACGCTGAAGGCCCGTAGCTTGTCAGTCGACTGTGGCAGCTGGAAGAGAAAGACTCGGACGGAGAAAAAATGAAAAATCACTTTTGCTCTGGCAAAGCGAAAGAAAAGTATTATTCTTGTTCATTATTTTTAAATTATTGTAAGTGTATAATTACCTAATAAAATAAAACACTCAGTTAAAAGTAAGAAACCATTAAAAGCCTTTTTACTGATTTTTGTAATGTTTGCTGCTGAAAACATCAATAGCCAAAATAAATGCATAGAGAATATAAGTGCTAATAATTTTGTGCTATAAGTGATCATTATAAAAATGAATATGGAGCTCTTCTAAATAAATTCCTGTGATATTCAGAAATACACTTTCAATACTTAAACAAGCTGAAATAATTGCTTCATTAGAAAATATAACGGGGAATTTAAAAAATAGTATTTCGTCTTTTACAATTGCACAGTTCTGTGACTCTGCCCTTTTTACTAATTTACCATGCATTCCCAGGCAAGAATGATTGCACTAGCACATTTCTCATCGTACACACTGAAATAAAATCTAAATGAAAAAGAAAGTAAATATCAGGGTCTGCGAAGTAGTAATCGCCAGTTTTGAATTTCAGAATTCGTAAAATCGAAGCTTTGATTTATCAGCTAAAACATTCTTCTAGAGCCACTGTAATTTAAAATATGCACGTCGTATAAGAGATTTATTATGTCCCTAAAAAATGCACAAATACAAATCAAAAGACCTACGTCCTTCTAACAAGAAAACACTCTCCAGTCTCCCCCTGCTTGTCTCCAAACTACTGCAAAAACTTCTCAGAAAAGCGAATTTGGATGCAACAGGGCAACTGAGTGATGTTTCAACACTCCACTAAATCAGCCCTCGCCTCGAAAGAATTTTGTACTAGGCGTTAACACACATTGACATAAACCAGAGTTGTTAATACGGTATCAACTGGATTAGGAAATTATTTTCAAACTTTTCATCTTTAGTGAATAGATTCTCCTTCGATATCTTATTTATCTTTGGCATTACGGTTTTTCTCAGGGCCACGTCTTTCTACAATTGTTTATTTTTCTTTTCTTTTTTCTTTTCTTTTTGTTTGTTGTCATTTCTTTTCCTTTTTTTGCTCTTTCTCCCCCTCCCAATTTCAATCAGGGAGTATTCCAGTGCTCCGGTGTCTTCGCCTCTGGTCTACACCAAAACTTGCGGATAGACAGTGCCCGTGGCTACTGCAGAGTTGCACAGGGAGGTTACGAGAGGAGGGGGGCGAGAGATGTGGGCACTGAGGCACGGCTGTGACACCAAGCGGATTTCGTGTGTGTCATGTAAGGAAAGCACAAAGCAACACCGCGCTAATCTCCAGTTTCTTCCTGAAGGTCTTAGGTTCAAATGTCTTACTCAGAAACAGAAAAGCAAGCCTCCTCTGCTCTCTTTCCACTTAGCCTGCAACTGAAGACCCTCCTCAGGAAATCCCTTCGCCTCCCGAGCGGGTGACATACGGTCTGCGACCACTCGCCCTTTTGACTCGGCGGAAAAGGCTTGCAAAGGGGACTACAACTCACGCAGCTGGCGGCAGAAGCCACCTCAGCGCTAGCACTCATCGCCATCACCCCACCACCTCTCCTTCTCTGTCTCTCTGTTCCCATCTCTCAGTCTCTCGGGCACACAAGCACATGAAAACGCGCGCGCGCACGCGCGGACTTCTCTCAGCTGTCAATCACATTTGCACACCATAGAGCGCATGCGCCCTAGTTTTCTCCGCCCCACCCACCAACCCCACACCCTTGCAGTGCGTCACCTTGTTGGACGGACCAATTAGAGGGAGGATTCGGGGGCGGGCCACCAGAAAACAGCCAATGAGAGCACGGATAGGAACCATCGTTAGGGAGAAGTAAATCCTTCCCTGCTCCCGGTGCAGACGCCCCCGCGATGATTTATGCGTCCCTTTTATTATTTGTAACACTTTGGGAAGTTATTAAAAGGAAGATCTACTGCTTCCTCTTTTTGGGGTGGAACTGGATGGCAATATATGTCACTGGCCCTTATTAGGGAAGAGTGGTGTGAGGTGGAATGTGGCTGGATGCTGGACTTGTTTGTGTGGGTAATGTTTTTTATTACAAGACAGATTATCCTCTTCATTACAAGCTGTAGACAGGGCCAACTCCGAAGGTCCTTGTGGCCGTGTGATCTTCGATCACTCAGGGAATGAAACACGATGCCTCCTGACTTTCCTGTCTGTGCTCTTGGCGCTGGGAAGAGCCACTTGGGAAGACGTTGCAACGTCTGGTTGCAAGAGAAAGAAATACGCGAACTCCCATCACCCCCACCCCCAAAGCCCATCTCAACGCGGAGTAAACCTCGGCCTTTTTCCGCTTGGATGCTCATTAAGAGTTAGTTGACTTTGTAGCGGATGCAATAAAACTTGGATGGTTTCGGGCAGCCAAACAATCCTGGTTTCTGTTTTTCCCTAGCTTCCACCACACCCCCAAGGAAATTGCCTTTTCAGCAGGCGCCTGCGGGGAAGAACCGCAGGAGACACATTTCCCCTAGGAGGCCTGCAGTTGCGGGGGTAGGGAGTGTGGAAATAAAGGGGCCAAGGTAAGCGTGCAGAGGGCCGAGGGCACTTTCGCTTTTGGATTTGAATTTCCTGCCTAACGGGGAGGACCGCAGCGTACCTGGAGACTGCACTAGCAAGTCAGCGCCCTCACCGCGAGCCACTGACAGCCCCAAGCTGAGCGCCGTCTCTGCTCTGGGTGGCCATTCTCTAGAGCGGAATGAGTGACGTGTTGGATGGAAAAAGGAGTCACAGAAAAGGACGGATACGAATCTGCCACCTCACACTTGTGGTTTCAAATGTGAAACGTGAGACAATTCCAAGTGGGCACCGGTGTAGGGAATATGGTGCCTTCGTCAGGAACAAAATCCCTGGTGTCGAAATGATTCTGTTTGAAATTAAGAAAAGCAATGCGAAAGAGATAGCTCCTGTACTTGTATATGGGTGGAGTGAAGGAGAGGGGGAAGGAGAAACACCTACAAGAGGAGCCAAGAACCTTTGATCCCAGGACTGAGTTGAAGGAAAACAAAACCGTGAACTTCAAAGCTTGGGCCTAATCCCGCTCAGGTTAATTTCTTCTTCCTAAAAAGCTGATCTGGGTCATAAATCACTCGGCCTGCCCCCGCTGATCATGCCAACTTCTCTAGGGTTCCCGCCAGTCCCGCCCCAGAGGCACAGGGTGACTCCCCAGCGCGCTGTCTTCTGTGCCTTGTGGGCAGATGAATGCACAGAAACCAACGAGGATGAGTCTGAAAAAATGTTGGGAGGGACTCGAGCTGACGTGAAGGAGGCTGGCTGCAGGTGCAGTTTCTATTGTATCTGACCCTGAAAAAAAAAAAAAAAAAACATTTCAGATAAGTTTGGTGTGCTGTTTGAACAAGGGTATATCGTGGTTAGAGCTTTGCTAAACTCTGTAGAACAGTGAAGATTTGAAAGGCCCGCCTGAGATTTGACAAATGACTTCTGGTTGAAGATCTCCCTTTAAACCTGGGCGGGCTCTGCTGCCTCTGATGTCGATTAGGTCTAGGCCTGGACCTCGGCGCCTAAATTCGCAGGAGCTTGGCTAGGCCATGCGCTCCAGGAGGGCAGGGCCTGGCGCAGGACCGGTGAAGGGTCTGCTTCCTGTCCACGGGAGCCCAAAGTGGGGTCAAAGCGGTGTGACCTTAGAAGTCGAGTGGAAGGACCTTCCTTCGGCTTTTCCGCGTGGAAAGCACCAGGTGTGGGCCAAGCGAGCTGACATTGACTGACAGATGCCACGGAATCGCCCTGGAATCCAGAGGCCGGTCCTCCCTAAGTGAAAGAGTCACAAAGTTGGCCAGGGAGTGGAATGGCTGAAGAAATCCAGGCCTGCAATTATTAAGTGCGCACATTCCCAATGGCAACCATAACCAAACAACGAAGTGTATAAATAAAGAAACCAACATTTTATCAAAAATCTGCGCGGTGATGATTGTGGCCAAAGAGGCTTAGGGGGCGGCACCTTCTATGAATGCTCAGATTTCTCAGATTTTTCCCAGGCAGGCACTGACTCAAGATTTCTTGGCTCTAGGAAAGACTTCACTTCGCACGCCCGCCCGGGACCACTATGTCAGATAATCAAGGAATGCAAGTTTAGCAAAACCGAACTCAGTAGAGGTTTACAGCGTGGGCCTCTCTGGCTACAATAAATAACCGAGGGAGATTTTTGTTCAAGAAAATAAAAAGAAAGAAGACAGGGCATCTGGGCTTTAATATCCGTGGATATGAGATACAAAGAAGCCTATCTGAAAAGCTCCAAGCCTTGTAGCATTTGTTCCCCTAAACCAGTAATTACTTAGATTCACGCATGTAAATTGCCCATGAAGAAGAGATAACACGATTGTAATATACACACGGATTCCTGTTCCACCTCGGAAAAAAATAGAAGCTAATTCTGAAGTTGATTGGTGATGGATAAATTTTTAACGATTTAAGTATTTTATGATAGCTGAGTTACAGCAAGGTTAAATTCCAGTGCATGACGAACTGGGGATTGAATTATTTCTCCCCAGGAAGTGGAAAATAATCCCTTCCCCAAAATAAAAATTATACCATTGATATAAAGTCGAGGACGCGGAGGACCTCAAGAGAGAAATGAAGACTTAACGAGGACGATGTGTTGCACTGAGCAATAAAGATCAACCAGCAGATACGACTAAACTCGGGAATAAATTAAAAGAAGGCAATTAGGAATTTTCTGAGGGACCTCCGCCGCCATGGTTGAAAGAGTTACATTTGTCCCAGATGTCAGACCTCCCTGCAACTGACTTGATGCGTTTTTACTTCGGTTTCCGAACCCAACAACCAACCGAGTGCCAGGAAGAGAGCCCACCGGCAGCCCGCAGGACGTCGCTGGCCCTGCCTCTCCGATCTAGGTGTGAACTCTGCGGAGGAGCTCTGAGAGTCGGGCCCAAAATTCAGTAATCCTGTTTCCAAACCCACACGGACAAGGTAGCAAATACAGTCTTCTTTCTCATCAGTCCCCGCCCTGCGCGGCCAAGTGAAAGCAAATATTCTCAACAGCTTCAAAATTACAATGATTTGCTAGTAACTATCGCTAACCCTTTCCGGGGTCTGGCCTGTGTAAACCCGCGGTATTTACATTCCTAGAGGCCCCGCAGAGGCACACGCGAGGCTCCGGGGAGCGACTCCGCTAGCTCGGCCTCAGGCCACCGAGTCCAGGGAGATTTTTCAAGACCTCGACCACCCCTACCTCCTTTGGGGACGCTTGGGGGCATTCATCAAGTCTGCAGTGCATTTATTCATTGCTGTGCTACAGAGGTTTCTGCACGAATAGAAACCTGTTGTTTACATCAATTTCTTGTGCAGATATTAATTATCAGAAGGAATATGTAAGGGTCTGTACTGGACCGACCACCTCTGACAAGCGCCGTCACCTCACACTCCGCTGTAATGGACCACACTGCGACTGCATTTAATTTATGGGGGGGGGGGGGGGAGTTACGGCAGGAGGTTTTCAAAGGGGGTATTTGCCACGAAGAGAGGGGTCCTATCCCAACCCAGTGGGTGCTTGGAAGATTAAGTTTTAGCCTCAGAGTAACACAAACCAAACGCAACTGAAAATATGAATGACGTCTTCTTAAGGCGTGCGTTAACAGGTTAGGATGCCAGGTGTCTGCGGAGTGGCCTTACGTACTAAGAACTCACTGAAATGGAACGCTTCAATGTGGGTGCTGGTTTTGTGCCTCTGTAGCTTAAAAAAAAAAAAATCTGAAATAGTGGGAACTTTTTCGCAGATGAAGAAAAAAATCATGAGAAAGTTCTAATAGAAAATTGTAGCAAGGGCTCCAAAGTTTGCAGGGCGCCCGAATAAAGGAAACCTGAGAAGCCAGTATGATTAGCAGCGAACTAACCACGATTTTTCGGTCGCATTATAGCAATACATCAAAACAAGCAGTACTAAAACCCTCTAATTCCCATGCTATTGTAACAAATTCGGGGAACGCGGGACCCCTGCAACCGGCTACCTGGTGTTAATATTAATGAGCTTTAAAGTTGGAATAGTTCAGTGACTGTCTTTTCCCCTCTAAACTTCAAGGCAACCCAACCCCTCTAATATTGTCATTAGCACGGGCGACGGAGGGAACTCGATCCGATGTGGTTCTAAAACAAAATGGGATATTAACCGTGTTTGTTTTCACTTTGATCCATAGGAAATAGGTCCTGCGCCCTGTGACCCATTAAACTAATAAGATTATACACATCAGCAGAGCAGAGATTCTAATTGTTTCCAGCTGTCGCAGATCTTTGCATTTTAAAAATCGACGAAAACGCAACTTGAGTTACAAAAAAGAAAATACATTACGAGTGAAATAGTGGCAAAGTTGAGCCGCTCGGACACATGAAATCAATTACTGAGAAAAATGGTGTATGTTGTGGGGTTCCTTCAGAGGGTTAAAAAAGAGAAACAGGAAACGTAATCATTTAATTAATCTGGAAGGTGCTTGCCCATTTCTGAAAGCTAACGCTTGCTTGAAAGAACAGCCAATCACGCGCGTTTCAGGGAGACACCCTATACTTTCCCGCCTCTTAATAAATATTTAAAAGACTAGGCTTGTTATTTAAATATACACGGGAAAGTGCCGCTCGGGCTCGCCTTCTATTGGGTTGCTCTTACTATAGGGGGCGGAACAGGGAGGGAGGAGCCTTTGCCAGCGCTGTTATTTGGTTGCAATGCCTTTTACGTCACTTTACGGTCAAACCAATCCCCACAGTCTACTTTGACAAGCTCCCCGCCCCTCCTTATTCCGTAGCTGACAGCCAAGGCCCGTAATCACTTGTCTGCATAGTAATGAAGAACGCGGCGTCCCTCGCTCCACCCAGTTTCCGCCTCTTCCCGGGGCGGGGTTGGCCTCCTGGAATTGGAGAGGCTGACGCCGAGAGGGACGTCACGAGGAAGAGGCGGAGAGCGGCGTGACACGCTTCCCCGCCCCCTGGCCCCGCCTCCCGCCCAACAGTTGCCTTTTTTGTCATTGGCTGTATTAATAGAAACAAAGGGTGTGTTTTATTTTGCATAAAAGTGGGCGTGCATTCAGGGTCCGTGTTGTAATCGGAGAACGGATGCACGCCCCTCTTCCTCGGGGGTAGGGGCGGGCCGGGGGTGGGTCTAGACCAGCGGTCCCTGACTTTCGCCGAAGCCCAGAAACACTTTTCTGAAAGGATTCGTTTAAATTGACCCTTTTGAAAAAATCGTATATTGCCAAATACATTTTTTCATTTTTACAAGTCGTTCGGGGTTGGATTATGAAATGCGCAGAAATTAACGACGTAGCTCTCTCTCAAATTAATGTCCTTTTAATCTATGTGAAGTCCACTGTTCCGGCCGGCCAGTTGGGAAGGAAAATATTTTTTGCAATAAATTTGTCCTTCAATAGAATTTATGGTTTTTTAGTATGAAATTCTTGTTTCCCAGGTTTTCCACTAGCTGACTTGAGTTGAAGTGTGTAAAAACGGGAGAAGAGATTGAAATTCTTTGAGCTAAGCGTGCTTGAATTGCTTGTGAGCAATGCCAAGTGTGAAAATTGTTTCCAATAGCAAAAAGCCCCACGGATAGTCAGTTGAAGTTTTTTAAACAAGAAAATGTTCTTGTGGACTCTTTTTTTTTTTCTTACAAAAATTTCCCTTCTGTTTTATGTTCCTTTGAACATAGGTTTACTGAGGTCTCAAAACTTGTGAAATAAAATATCAGGTGGCAAATAATTGGGAAACAAAAGAATGAACACAAAATAGAAGAGGCTGAAAATGTCCTCACGTTTATATTGGATAACATGTCTACAGCTTTCAGACACGTAGCTATGGTATCATGTCTGCTCCAAAATAAAATTTGGGAGTGTGTGTCATTCATCTCGGATTTCATTTCAAAATCTGAGTTGTCAACAGGGCCCCTTGATGAAAAAAGGAAAAACGAATGATTGATTTCTTCTGGTAGTCTTGCAGGGTTGTATTTAAGCAGAAATTAAAATTAAAATTTATAACAAAAACTAACATACAACATCCCACCTACGCACCAACATTCATTCTTTATCTCCAGGTTAGAAGATAAGTTACACCCTTCTGACTCTAATTCCTGATTCTCTGGTGCATAAATGAATAGGATTCTAAATAAATTCTGCCTTAGTGAAAACCCAAGCGTACTCTCCAGAGAATAAGGGTTGGAGGAAAATTAAGATCAAGCAGGAAATTTTGCTTAGACTCAATCAGTGAGGGCTTTTTTTTCTTCTAAACATTTTCTGATTTGTAATAAATGCAGGAAAATTTACTTAATTGCTATGTGTTTGGATGTGTA
The DNA here is from genome assembly GCA_004027205.1 of Ctenodactylus gundi. NCBI lineage: Eukaryota > Metazoa > Chordata > Mammalia > Rodentia > Ctenodactylidae > Ctenodactylus > Ctenodactylus gundi. Next base: position 69,857 of record PVKB01001192.1, on the reverse strand, counting down.
CCAATGTGTTATTACACTTAGCACATTTAATTTCGTTGTCTTAAACGTATTAAATCATTCTTTTATACCTCTTCTAAGAAATATTATTCCGTTGCTGACCGATGTCAAGTATACACTGAGGTCTATGATATTTCAAGCGATGGACAAAACGTGTCTATCTTCAATCCAAGAAACATGTCAACTGGTTTTGTCAAAGCTGGTATTTGAAATTGAACTCTAGGTAAGGTTGTGTAGCACAATTTATATACTTGATGTTTTAGTAATTATAGTTACTAAAAATATTTTCATGTTAATCAACATTAGGAGTTAGCTCTCTATGCCCATTTTAATGCTGGTTTAGTAAGCTTTAGAATAACAAATAAAAACACTAATTTTGAAACCTAAATGGAAATTAACTCAAATTATCATATTGTGTGTGTGTTATTTTTTCTTTTATGAATAGAGCTTATGTGATTATGAAGTAAAACACATCCTTTTAAAAACTAAGAAATACTGAAAGGCATAGGGAGAAAATCTCAAAATATGTATGGATTCACGATCAGGAATTTAATCTGTTTTTTATGTTTCTATCTTTTTGTATAATTTGCAGCGGACTTGATCTTTTGTTACAAATTTCAGAGTGGTCTTTATATTAAGAACTCACAGGTCAAAGCTCAAATCTATTTTGCTCTTATTTTCTGCTTGAACTACAACCTGACTTTGTAAAAATTAATAGTTTCATTACATTTATATATTTAAAATTAGCATAAAGAAATACATGTTCATAACATAGCCATTTGAAACTTCCAAAAGGAGAAGTAGAATATAACCATACTCTGGCTGTAGTTAATTCCCAATGTCACTTAAAATACGGTAGTATCCTTTGTAAACACAAAGTTCAACAATACTTAAACCTAATTGCCTTTTTCTGTATTTGTACTTGATTTGTTTCTAAGTGGATTTTAATATCAGAGTCTAGGAAAAGCTGATTTGAGAGTTTTCTTCACGGACAGCTTCTGTAATGTATGCCAGCAGTACCAGAGCTATGCACACAAATATTTCTTCCAAGCTTTGCAAAAATGCTCTTTTCCTGTACTCGCCATCTTCTTGAAATGCATTTGTTAATTATTCTTGTTTCAAATCCTGCAAAAGAAAAACATAATCACAGCAACCAACACATTAAAGACATTAGTCTGTTTTCAAACTGCAAACTTTTTCCTTTAGCCCAATTATGTTTTACTAACAGCATCTGCTTCCAATCCAGTGGCACTTTTAGGAATACTGATTTTTATTAATAGCACCTGAAAATACCAGCAAGCCACAAAGGACGGGTAATTAAGAGTATCATCGACCAAGCATTTAACAGAATGTGTGGTTTGCTATGTTTCTGGCCTCTGAATTGAACAAAAGTAGGTCTCACCACTTGATTTTACAGTCTCTAAAGCTATTTACTTCTTCCCCATTCTGATATTGGGGATCTAGTAACCAAGCAAATAGCCATGCTTATCACTATATCGCAAACCCATAGCAACACACTCTATAATCTATTACATATTCAGTACATTTCAGAGCCAAACTATTTCATTCTGGTGGCAGATGGCTGTGAGGGGAAAAAGGCCATTTTGCATCTTGATTTCCTTTAGCTATGGTAATAACTGACCACCATATTTAGACAAAGCTTCAAATGAAAGTCTAAAAGCATTTCTAAATATATGAACTAAATTGTCGACTGTGAGAAAGTCTCATTCTGTGTTCCATGTTATTTTATTCAAGTTTATGGGTTAGGTGAAGTAGATAATCTTATCAGTTTTCTTGGTGGTTTTATGAAGAAAAGACATGAAAAAATTGATGTGCTCCATCGGAAAACAGTTTGGGCCACTGTTTTTATAGATGCAAGAGTCCAAGAATTAAATAAGAATATACATTGGCATTTTAACAAATCAGTGAGAACCGATTGCTTAATTACGTGCTCACAGCTGGAAAGTGCTTGTTTATGTACAGTTTAAAGACGACATTTGCCTTGTGGACAAATACCATCCACAAGAAAGGAAATTAAGAACACAGCGATGGGGGGGGGGTGTCATGAATTTTTTGTTAATTTAACAGCATGCATTCACTATTAGAGATCACATGTACATAACATATATATAAATTTATGGAAACAAGAATGTTTTGTGTGCAGGGTGCTATAACTCATAAACACAAACCAGGAAAAGCAAATGCCTTTACTAAGTTACCATGTTTCAGAATACTGTGTTTCCTGGCTATTTTTTTTAAAAGATGGTAAGGCAATTATGAGTTTAACTTTCATTTATAAAAATTGAATATATAAAATGACAGAGGATCAGCTTTCCTTGCAAAGGTGAAAAATGTATCTAAAGAGAAAGAGATTGTCTACAAAATGTAAAATGAGCAGGGGATTTTTTTTAATTGTAAGCTTGGATTATATTGAAAATTGCCTCAATTTTCTCTCTTCACAGTATCAGAAGAAAGGAAATTCAATGACTGTTCTAAGTCTATTCGACCCTTCCCGAAACTAAGCAATTTTCTTCATTTAAACTGAACCATTAAGGAAATCTTGTATACTAAAAGAAGTTTACTAAATATGTGTACCTGGTGGCTGTTATCTCAGTTACAGCATTATTTTTACATTGCCACAATGGAGAACAGTAAGCTAGGAAATATTATACTCCTTTTTTTAAATGAGAATTTGAAATGGTTCTCTAACTTCTAGATGTTATGGTACTTATATTTAAGATAGAAAAAATAGTATTCCTGAGGAAAAGAAAAAGTCTGTTTTGTCACTGCGTATATTTTTTCAATACCAAAATAACGCATGTGCATTATAATAAATTTTAAGAGCACACAAAGAGGGGAATAAAATAAAGAAAACCATTCCTGAAATTTTGATAATCAGTCCCTGTAATCTTTTTTTTCTGTCTACATATTTGTATTTCAAAATAGTAAATACTGAATCCTCTGTTTTATAAACTACTGAGGTTTTAAATCAACCTTGGCAGATGACTGAAATCTTCCCATGGCCCAGGATTCTTCTACAGCATTATTTGCATTGGCTGACATGTCTGCTTTTAATTATCATAACGGATTCATTCAACAATTGGATATCATGAGCTATTTGGTTTTTCTGCATTATAACGAGAGATGCCCTATACGGGTACTCAACACCCCCTTTAGCAGCTACAGCTATCCTCCTGGGTGAGTTCCTGTGAAAGATGTTGCTGGTTTTCAAAGCTTTCCTTAATTTCTTTTCCTTTTTTTTTTCCTGTTCTTTCTGCCTTTCTCCTCTTTTCGTCTTTTTTAAATATATGTGTTGTTTTTGTTTCGATCTTTGGATTGTTTTTCAGCCAAAAAAGTGAGCCATAAATACTCTTTCTTGCTTTCAAAAATCAAAACATTAGAAAATAAAACAGTTAAAATTCCCATAGACTAACTTCTCCCTCCTCCGTTTAGAGTGCAGCTTCTGAATCCTCCCTGCGCATTCACAGACACCGCACACGTGCTATAGGAAACGCATTATATTTGCTGTATAACGGTAAACGTTACTATAGTCATTCAAAGTGCGCTGGATTTCAGCGACGATCGCGAAACTGCGCTGGGACTCAGAGAGGGAGGGAAAGAAGGTAGGATAGAGGGAGGGACAGAAGGAGGGAGGGAGCCGATGGGAACAGGGGAGAGAGAAAGGAAAGGCGGGCTCACCAGGTAAAACTAGCTAAGCTAAAGAAACTAACAACGTCTCCCTGTTTCATATTTTCGTTCCGAGTTTTTATTTAAGACACGTGATCCCACCGTGGAGACAGCCCGGGCTGGGGCCGGGGTGGAAAGTAGCCTCCTCCAGCCGGACACAACCTAGCCGGCTCCCTGGGCTTTAGTACCTTAGGAAATGCCCAATACCAAGCTGAGGCTGGGTCTGGTTTAGTAGGGAATTTGGGAGCTGGGTACGGTGAAACTCTCCCTGGAAGTACAAGAGAGTTCACTGTGAGCTCACAAACTAAAAATGACAACTGAATTTTGGGGTTTTTCCACTCTCTTCGCGGGAGCTGCCTAGGGCTCCAGAGCCGGCTCCGTGGGGCAAGGCTCCGGGCAGGTGTAACGGCCCCCTTCCTGGCACCCCCCCCCCCCACACACACACACATTCGCTTTAGGAAACCACCCCCATACCATCTCATCAAAGCGGCCCCTCCCTGTCCTACATCTCCACGCCTCCAACCCCCTTCCTTTCATCGTGAGACACACCGCACCGGTTACCCATCTCTCTGGTGGGTGAACTTTGCTAATTCAAGAAGACAAACCAAAATGTAAGCACATATAATAACCTATAACTCCATTCATTTCTGTTTCTTCCACACTTTCTCTCTGTAGATGAATCAACAAAAATAAACTGACCTAAAACGTTAGTGGAACTTGGAAATCGGTCAGTAATGCTTTCCTCATTTCTAACTGTAAAACTAAACCTGGAATACCTTGGAAGCAAACTTCCTGTCAGTAAAGCAACAGGCTTGGAGCTTATGGAAAATACTTAAGAGGCGTGCTAGACATCAAATAACTTCTTCAAAACATTCTGATACATCAAGCCTGGAAGTATCAGAAACAGATGGGCTCACTTCCTCTCTGTATTTCACCCAAACTCCAAAAATAAAGGAAGAGCTTAGCAAAAGAGAAAACAGAAAAAGAGAGTATTTCCATTTGCTCATCCCATGTGCGAAATTTTTGACCAACACCCACCCGCCCCATCCTAATTATATAGTTGCATTGAAATTAATTGCTATTATTCCCATGGACGTCCTGACAAACATTTGGTCTTTCAACAATGTCTGACTCTTCTTTTTATGGTTTCTTTTACAATGGGATCAAGTCTTTTTTTTTTTAATCCCTCATAATAACTCCTAGGTTCTGGCATCAAAATGAATGTCCTTTTGTCTACTGGCAAATTCGACGTTTTCAAATGCATCTTTCTGAGGTCTCCCTCGGTGGAATAGAAGCGGAAAGTCACTTGTCATCTTTCTGGCTGATATACATAACCAATACTGGTCCAAATCAGAATGGTCACTGCTCTCAAAAAAGCCACTCATCGTTTCTGGCTTTCCATAATCTCGTGCATTGACTGAATGTTTTGCAAACTCTCACCTCTTCCTGAGCTACAGAGAAATCCAAGAGGCTATCAGTCCATCACACTGTGCCTATTTATTAGAATGCTTATTAATATGTCAGAATGTATGGATTACGGATACAGAAACATTTGGAGGGGAAAATAGTTACTGCTTTCATGTGTAAATCTGGTGAAATTCTGTGCCTAGTAGATTGCATTTGTGAGAAATATTTATTCCTAAAGATCTTACCCAATCATTGGCCACTGCCTTCTTTAATTGGTCCTTCTGTTCTTTTGTCTGGCAAAATCCATCAAATGTTAGGATCAAAGATAGAGACCTCAAACTTAAACCAGCTCCTTTCCTCCATCTTCTGTTTATTAAATCAAGAGCTAAGACCGGGTGAATTCAATTACTCCTTTCAAGAACACATCTTTGGTTGGAGAGGCAGATCCTTAAATCGGCACAAGCCAAGCATCTGCTCATCTGAACAGCTCAGAAACACGCCCAGAGTATGCCAACTTCCCATTTTAGATACAGCCTAGAGTGGGACCTGGGAGCCAGGCTGCCTGGTGTGCTGGCTCGGCCACTGGCCACCTGTGAGACCCTAGGCAAATTTCAGAGCATTTCTTTGTCTCAATTTCCTTCACCAGAGCAATGAGAGTAATTTTAGCATCCACCACCTCTTGGAGTTGAGGAAGAATTTACACAGACACTCATAAACCTCTGAGCACCTGACACATAAGATGCAACCCAAAGGTTTGGGGGTTTTCTCTTCCTCTTTTCTCCTCTTTTTCTTTCCTTTTTCTAAATGCACCTGTGATGATAGATAGCCTGTTTAACCAACTAGAAATTCCCTTTGTCTGCAAAACAGGATATTTACATGTATGGTTGTCTATAAGCCGGTGCCTCGTGGGGAGATGAGAGCCTGGGGCTTTGCCATATTGCTCATGTCCCTTGCCACATGGGGACCTCTTTACATGCTTACGTGTGTGTGTGTGTGTGTGTGTGTGTGTGTGTGTGTGTGTGTGTGCATGTGTGTGCCATAAGAGAAACCCAGTGAATGATTCTGGAATGAACAAAGAGAGGACTGTGGTTTTATTTTATAATGATGAACAGGGATGAGGACAGGACAGGAGAAGTGGTCATGTGTATGAAGGAGTATGACTGGCACAAGGACCTTCGTTAGCACCCTTCTGGAAGTTTGAACAATCCTCAGGGATAAAAGTTGAATCCTGAGTCTGGTGACCTAGGAAGGAGGTTCCAGTAACAGAATCAGTGGCAGCCAACAGAAGCAGAGAGAGCCGTGCAGAACAGACGCAGCACCCCCCGGGTAGCAGGCAAGCTGTTCAGAAGCCTGGGCGCTCCACAACCTGCTTGGTATCTGCGAGGTTTCGATGCCCCTCTGCGGACAACAGCGTCCAAACAACACAGCTTTTCTTCCCAGGCCTCAACCCACCCGCTACTACAGGGGCTAAGTCTCATACCACCTCAGACCTCAGCTGCCTCTTTCTACAAAAAGGTTGCGCTGAAGCAGTCTCTGGGAGGCAAAGGTGCATGTCCGAAAGTGCCCTGTTACCTGCACAGAACAGAAGTAAAGGAGAAAATTTAAGACATTGTCATATCCAAACTGGAAGAAGGGAAATTAAGCAACATCTAAGGGAAACATTCATTAGGACGTTGATGATATCCAGTAAGACCAGGTTTCTAAAGGAGATTGTGAAAGCTTTACCTGGGGGGAATTTAAAAGGAAGGCAGAAAAGAAGCATCTGTTGAGAGGAGAAATAAAAACAAGGATGCCTTCAGGCCCTGTCTGACTCTCAGGTTCCACGTGTGTAGCCTCTCAGAACATGCAGGTTGGTGCCCGCGGCACAGGCTCACGGTCATTCTGGGACTCAGGCGAAGATGGTATTTGGAAGAAATGGAGAAGCTGAGAAGGGTCTGGCTGCCCCGATCTTGTCTGATGGGTGACCGTCTTTGAGAGCCAGGAGTCTACCAAAGTGCCCTCTCATCTTAAAACACTACAACCAGCTTTTTTAGGGATCAGAGCTTGTTCCATTTGCGGGGTCCTCACTGAGGCAATACTATGATTTTTTTTTTTTGAGACAGGATCTCACTCTATCATACAGGCGGAGCCTGAACTCACTACGTAGCCCGGCTGGCTCAAGCTCACGGCACTCATTCTGTCGCCAGCCTCCTGAGTTCTGGGATTTCAGTTGTGCAGCACCATGCCCAGTTTCTGTGGTATTGGGGAATTGAAATCAGGGCCTGGCGTTTGCTAACCAAGTGTTCCAGCCACTGTGCTATTCTTACAGCCTTTAGTATGATGTTAAAACAAAACAAAAAAAAGCCACGATGATGCACAGAGACTTGCAAGCGGCTCACAGAAGTGTGATGCCCTGAAGTCTATGTTTCCTGAGCTTGCTGGCTGGCTTCGTCTGCCACTGTGGTATTATCACTGGTTTACAGTGCAGGAAACAGAGGGGCACTGGCTCCCTGTCATCTCAATCTCATGACATCACACCTGCTCTTATATGTACAGTGGAGCCTCTGTTCTCACTCTGGGTAAATCTGAGATTCCTAGGACCTCGACTGCTGTAGGTTTGCTTCTGACTCTGAGTAGCATTTATAAATGCTGAGTATCTACTGTGGGGAAGGGTGTTCTAAAAAAACCTATAGGTTGGTCAGGCCTGGGATGCTTAGAGGTTCAATTATGACAGGCTTATGAAGACAGCTAATAAGGCTGATCATCTTGGAGTTACAACAGAAACAATGTTTGTGGCTGTGGTCACGGATGTAAGCCACTAGTGACAAGGGCAGACATCAGAGATGTGGTCACTAAAGTGACCCCAGGATGCCACAAATGCGAGGAACTCTGTTCATCATCATTTTTCTCCAGCCAGAAATGGAAATTGAGGTCCAGAGAGATTGTGTCACACACCCTGTGTCACACAGCTTCTAGGGCATAGCTGGAAGCAAGAATCTGTTCCTAAGTTTCCAATGTCTTATCGTTAACATCCTTACTGAGATGTTAATTTTATAAAACATTCTAACATTCCAATTTACTTTATAAACCAGAAAACCGAAAGAGTAATACTGCTTTCAAGAATTGAATACTGAGCCGCACACTTTGATTTATTTTTTTATATTTTATTTTGTGGCAGGATATCATTCTGTAGCCCAGGCTGGTCCTGAACTCACTATGTAGTCCTCATTGGCCTCAGACGTACCACTATCCTCCTTCCTCAGCCTCCCAAATGCTAGGATTATAGGCATGCACCACTACATCCAATTTATATGGTGCTTGGGAATGAAACTCAGGGCCTAGCACTTGCTAGGCAAGAGCTCCAGCTGCTGTGCCACTCTTCCAGCCCCTATGCACTTTGGTTTTCACTTTATTTTAATGATAAGCAAAACAGTCTCAATGTATTTTCTTTTTACCATCCTACAGAATTCTTGAAAACAACTTCAACCATGATCCTTGCAGAAAGGGCATGTTCTACAGAGTTTGCATTGCTTTCATTAATTGCATTTCCTGATATTATCTATTATGGACCAAAGCATTAGCCCAATCAGGGCTTCACTGAAAAAAAAAAGTAACACTCTTGCCCTTCTGTCATTAGTGCCAGTGCAGAATCTATTTCCCCGCTTTAAATGACTTTTCAAAGATCATTGCCTATGACAAGACGTAAGGTACTCCAACTGCAGCAAATTGGCTACAATATGTCTGTGGTTCTAGAAGGCCACCATCCCTCCCATTTTCTACTCTCCTTCTCATTTTTCTACTCTGGCTACTGAAAAGGTGTTCAAAATGGCCCTCTAATGCCATCCTCTTCAATAGAACATTTTGCCATGCTGGAAACACCCTAGATCAGCCCTCGCCAGTATGGTAGCCATTAGCTAAGCATGACTGTTGAGCTCTTGAAATGTGGTTATGGTGACTCAGGAACTGAAAATTTTAAATACATTTGCTTTTTTCCTCCTTCAATGGTGGGGAGGGAAGCTAGGGCCTAGCACACATTAGGCAAGCTTTCGACCACTGAACTACATGCCCAGCTTCTGAAGAACTAACTTTTAAGTTTCATTTTATTTCAATTAAAGTCACATGTGTATAGCAGCTACCACATGAATAGCGCAACTATAGAACATTTTATTCACTGCCGAGAATGTCTGCATTGAACAGCTTTGGGTTAAAGGGTCCACCTCTGAGCAAGAATCTCGAAACTCTCGCTAATGTCTGAGCCTAAGCTGGGCTTTATCTTTACAGCTGCAAAAAGAAAAAAAGAGGCCTCCAAGATGGGCTGGTGAGTGACTCCTAGCACCTCAGAATAAAATATGTTGGAACCGGGTGGAGACGTTGGCCCACACACAATAAAGCTTTAGAATATATATAATAGAGAAGGATCTCTAGAGAATCTTAGCTGCAGCCTCTCTTTAAAGGCAGAAACTGAGGCACAGTAAATTAGTGACTTAGGCAAAATTAACCCAAAATTTATAATTAAATGAGTTTCTTAACTCCCAGAACACATCAGTCTTGGTTGGGCTCAGTCCAGATCCGGACACCAGACAAGTTACTCTTTTTCTTCCATTACCTCAACACATTGCTATCCTGATCCTGCGCATCCGCCGTAGCAGGATCCTCATGGCGAGACACGTGGGGAAGCATCGGGTGCCTATTGGAGGAAAGTAAGGTGTTCATCTACTCGCCTCAGAGGGCTGTACAAAGGACAGGATAGGGTGACCAAGCATTGCCTGAGGCTGTCCTAGTTTTGGCACCAAATGTCCCACATCCCAAGAAACCCCTCACTCCAGGGCAAGTCTGGATAGTGGCTCACCGTGAGACCAATTATCAGTATCGCTTGCTAGAACCCAGACGACGTGGCAAACCAGCGCAAGCACCACATTTGAGTGGCTAGCTCACAATTCCACCTCGTAGATCCGGAGAAAACGAAGTTTCCTGAAGTAATATCCTGGCATTTTTTTCCTTCGTCTGCGGTTAATTGTTTTCCTCAACCAGCAAGCAGCCCAGCTTTTAAATGGACCATGCCCCCTTGCAGAACATTAAATCCTAAAACATACCTTTAAAAGACCATAACATGATTTTAAAGCAAAGATATGGAGTGATTAATTCACAATGTAGGACTCTGTTTTGGAGACTGAGGCCAACTGTTATAAGGTGAAGGCATTTATACAGTCGTCAGTTGTCTGCACCAAAACCTCCTTAAGTGGAGGTCTGGGGTTTCTAATGGCCTCTATAAGAATGTCTTGTTTCCAAGTGAGTCACTCCTAGGCAGCAGCAGCATTATTTCAGTACCCTTCAAGCACCTGGCTACAGACTCAGCTGGTCAAAGCCCCATGATGGAGGATATAGCAGAGCATATCAGAAATCCCAAGATTAGGAGACAAAAATCCGGGCTCTAGTTTTCATTCTGCCATAAGGCAGCTGTGTTACCTTGGGAAAAATCACTTGAACTTTCTGAGGCTCAGCTTTCTCATCTACTAAAAGGAAGTACCAGTGTCAACTCCAACTGCTCTCACAGGGAGGCTGTCAGGACTCTACGAAGTAACAAATTTGAAAGTATTGCACAAAGACAAGACATCTAGTGTCAGAGCTCTGGTAGATTGAACTGTACTTTGGAAAATGTGACCGTGACCATGAGTGGAAACAAAACATCTCTGCTGGGCCCTGAGATGACCCTTCTCTCAAATCACCCACCTCTATGAAGGGAGAGAAAAAGGGACACATGAAGGAGAGAAGTGAACAGCAGCACAAAACCCACTAGTTTGAAAAGGCTGTATCAAGGAGCTACAGGAAACCAAAAAAAGCCACTGTCCCATTCCAGCATGTGCTTCACTAACAAAGACGTAACCTCAAACTGGGCCATTTAAAACAAAACATAAGAACAATGACAAGATCCCAGACAGACAGAAATGCATAAAAGATGTGTATTCTATTGATGTGTTTTGGTTCTGAAGTCTCTAGACTCAGAATGTATGTCAAAATATTTATTTCTTGCTATTTCTACAATCATTAGACTACCCTCATCTGAAGCCCAATCTAATTCCTTTTTTAAAATACATTTGTTGTATTTGTTGATCATCCCAATGTTAATTAGCTACTGCCACAATCACGCCTAACAAAGAACCACCAACCCTTTGTGTCATGCACCAATAGATATGTATGTGTATTTGCTCAGGAATCTAAGGTCAGTTCCAACAGCCTCCCCTTGGGCTTTTGACAGCCTCCATTGGGCTCATTTACCAACCTGTTGTCAATCGCAGATTGGGCACAGGTTTGCTGATCGTGGCTGGGCTTTAGGTGCTGACTGGCTGACACAGTAGTGTCGTCTCGGATCTCTTCTGTACTGCAGTGTGTAGAGTTAACAGATAAAATATGAGGTGCAGTTAAATGAGAAGTTCGGATAAACAACTAATTTTCTAGTACAAATATGGGTCCAGTATTTGATGTCTCTGGACCCCCAAGTCTGAGTCTCTCCCACCCTCTCACAGTCCAGCCCAGGTCATGTTCATAGCACAAGAGGGTGCAGTGGGCACATGCTCAGCTGATCAAGGCCTCAACTCAGAGTGGGCACTTCACTGTGCTCTACCAGCCAGAGACACTCACACCACCGTGCCCAGAGCCACCACAAGAAGGACATAACACAGGGAAGACAGAACTGGGACCATTTAGATAATCCATCTACCACAATCTCCAACAGCAAAATTGCCACCAAAAGACGTCAGCACAAAATTCTGCAAATGTGATTTCCCCATTCCATTCTAATATAGGTGTGTGTCCAAGTATCTGCGGGAAAAGCCAGGTTCAGGTCTCTTTGTAACCGATTTTCTTTGTTTTCTTGGTCAGATCATGGCTTCTCTGGAGTTCAGTTGCTTCATTTCTAAAATGGTAAGTTAGCACTCCTGGGGCCTTACAGCTCCAAGATTCAATAATCTTAAATATTTTACCTCGAGCAACTTGCCCCTTTCCATCATTTCTCTATAGAAAAGTCTTCTAGCCTAATCGACTTTATGACTATATTAGCAATGCTATAACTTAAAACAGCCCATTATAGTCCTCATCGACTGCTCCAGTATTCAAAGTAAATTCAATCACCAATACATAGCCAATAAAAAAATGGAAATCTCCAGGCCAAGGGGACATTGGCTCCTGGCAAGGAACAAGCCTCTTGAATAAATAAACCTGCTTTGCCCAATATTTTCCCCTCTTGATTTGAAGAGAGACAGTAACCCTTTTTCTGTCATTGAATTAATTTGCTAGAAGAGGCTGTAATTTCTATATAAATCCTGAGATTGTTGCTCATTTGCATGTTATATATGAATGTTTATGCATGTGTATGAGCCTAATGTTCTCCTGGGATGCTCTTGGAAACTGTATGAATCATGTAAACAAAATTAGAGTGAAATAAAAAGAATGTATGATATTTTCTTCACTAGTACTAATTTTTTTTTAAGTTTGGTTTTCGCCATAATGGTCTTCCTGCTGACTTTAATTATATTTATGGTACAATTATCCTGTGCTGGGCACAGCCTCACGTGTCTGTCTGACTTGGAGGATGCCTTGCAGAGAGAGGTAGTGTGGGCTTGTTCACTGTTTATTTTCTTTAGAGCTGGTCAGGAAGGAGGTTAAAAGGCATACGGTGGCATGTCTGTGGTTCTTTGTATCCTCCTCACTTTTTTTCTTTTTGATGAGAATGAATTCAGGTCATGGGCAAAACTGAAGCCAGGTTCAAGGAACTTCTCTTTTCTGTGGCCTCCCTGGAGTGCCATTTGAAAACCATCATTGCTGCTAATTAGTGACTTGCCAGCTGTCTACACTGATTTGATGACACTTAGATATGTGTATGCATTGTGGTTGAGGTTGCTTTTGGCAAAATCAAACACAAAACCATTTAGCCTGAGTTGAAGTCTCTGGTTTCTGTCTCCTGCAAGAGATCTGCCTCACTGAGAGGGTTCTGTGTCATGTCACCCACAGATTGGCAGGAAGTCACCTCTGAAACTTTGCTTTCCGGAAGACCTCTTTGGGATCACCACTAACAGGGAAAGGGCTGCTACTCTTATTCAGGGTAATTATCAGCCCCAGAGTCTTGGTGGGATCATCACCCACTCTTCAGAAAATTAAACTGTTCCAGAGTCCCTCCATCTTGGCAGGAGGAGGCATGGGTATCTCCTTGGGGGTCCCTTCCCTGCTTCACTCTCATTTTTCTTTTTATTGTATTTGTGATTGCTATGGCCTGATGATGGGGGTGGATACCTATCACAGTTCATCCTAGCAGCTTTAAGGTCCCTGCACTGCTGGCATGCGAGATTTTGGAGGGCTTTGGGATGAGTACCTAGCTTTCCACCTCATCCCTTTTAGGCACTGCTTCTCTAGGCAAATTCACATCAGCCCAGGTTATCCCCATCCAGGCGTTTAGACCATTCCTGGAAAATCAAACAGAAGTGTAATCTGCCAGCTGTAAAGCAAGATGCAATATCATGGCTCAGTCTTAGCTCAAGTTTTCAACAATAGAATAACACACAAAAGTATTTTAGGTCATTAAATGACAGGAAGACACTGAAGAAACATTCCATAGTTCTTTGGGAAGAAAAGAACGGCCACAAATGTTTATGGTGCACATGCTACAGGCCAAGTCATGCACTCTGCCTTGTTTCAACTTCATGATGACCGTGCATATGTTAGCATTTTGCAAAGAATGAGTCTGAGCTCAAAGAAGTGAAGTTATCACTAGGGGAGAAGAGACGGAGTTAAAGAGAGACCATCATTGTTAAGAGCTGAACCAGGCAACCCTGCCAGAAACGCACCAGAGAGTAAGATGAGCGAAAGCTGGAGCCTGTGGCCAGGGGAAGCATCTGGAAGCCTCAGCTGCTGGCTGGCTGAGGACTAAGACAGAACATTCTACAAAAGAACTGGAGTAAAGGAAGGAAGAAAGGAAAGAGCACGTGTTTGCAAGGGACAGTGAGGGAGCTGGCCTCAGGAAAGGTCCAGGCTAAGGTCAGAGGAAGCAGTTGGCTCCACACTGGAGATGTAGTTATAGGTGGGAGTTGGTCTTGTCAGCACATGTCTGAGCTAGTTGGAAGCGTCAATAGACTCTTCTGACTCCTCAGTGGAGCCATTACTCATTCAGAGGACACTTCTTTGGCCTCCTGGATCAACTAAATTCAGTACACAAATACATTCATTTCATAAACCCTAACATTGGGAAGATGACTGCCTACTGCGTGAGTAGCTTGACACTTCACCACCTCGAATACAGGAGCGGAGCACACTGATGACGGCATCAGGTGCACCTGACACAGTAGCATTGCCTTAGTGCACCGTGGCACTACTTCCCTGCTTCTTTTGGAGATTGAAGCTAACTCAGACATGTCCATGATCTATTCCAAAACTTCATGCGTGTACTCTATTTATTCATCTGTGTTTATGAACATGAAGGCTTTGGCGAAGGCAGGAAAGATGTAAAATGGAGGAACATGTAAGGCAGAACTGCTTTTAAGGAAGTTTTCCTTTTCAATATTGAATCTATTCAAGGAGAATTCAATCTACAAGGTCAAAAGTAGGTCACATACCCTGACTTCCTTGCGCCCACAGCTTAATAATCTAAAAATAAAAATCAATTCTTGTCTGAGAGTTGTGAAGAGCTCATAATTGCTTTAGAGTGAAGCTCCGAACGACCGTGCCTTCTCCCGCCTCCCGTCTCTTAGAGATGAGAATATCATTTTTCAAGTCCAAGACCTTGTCAGTATTAGATTGCATGGTAACCAAGTAGAAAAATTCTGTTTAAGATGAAATAATTTCCATCATTATGCTCTTCAGGCAGAAATGAGGCCCTTCTTTAACGCTGCCTCTAAAGATGGCGAAGAAGTAAGATGAGTCAGTTGTTAACAATATTTTTCCTTTTTAAAAAATCAGCATTGATTTAAAATCTCTTTTCCTCCTGCTGTTATGCCACTGTAAAAAATCAAGAACTTGCTTTGGTTTTTATGCAAAATTTGTTACTCCTTCCCAGCTAATGAATTTTCTTTCCTTCTAACCTCAAGACCTGCTTTGTGTGGAGCTTTCTTATTCATGCATGTCAACCATGAGTCTGACTTGGTTGAAGTTTGGATTTGCTTGCTTTATTAGATTTTGTGCCACTAAATTGAATCCTGGGTCTAGGATGCTAAGGAATTTCCCACCTTGACTACAAACACTACTGCCGAGATGGACACCTGTGGCAGGGACAGCTTCCCATTTCATCAGTGTCTTCTTATAGAAGTAGTTAGGCTTCCAACCATCCACAGTTGTTAAAAACCAATTCCCCGAGTTTTCATAAAATTTTAAATTCCCTATCAAGAGTCTTTTCCCTGTAAAGATCAGCTATAAGATGGAAATGAAAGAGTCCATTAAACTATCATTACATGAGGAGGAATTCTTTGACAGTTTTTCTTAATTCCACCCAACAGGAATGGAACTGTCTTCCCTCCCCGGGTTATATTTAATTATGGCTCCCTAATACAATCCAAAAGTTGGTGCAGAAAATGCCTGTGCAGACTCGGGACGCCGCCCCAGCCCTCCAGCTTCCCTCCCTGGCTCACTTCCTTCACTCCCCACCCATGCACCGTCATGGTAAGTAGATGGGCTCTCTGTGCCCCTGAGAAGCAAAGCACTCATCAGGACTCTCTCGACCCTGTTTTTAATGAATATTTAGACATTTGCCTAACCTGACTTCTTTTGGACCAAGCCAACTTTCTTTTAAGCCCCAAGTCTGTTCTGTGAGGCCAGCTAATTAGCCTCCCTGTACCAGAAATACTCCGTTTTTATTACCTTTAGAAAACAAAGCCAGGTTTGAGGAAGTGTTGGATGTAAGCTGTCTCCAAAACCTCAGGAAGAGAACCCCCACCTTCCAAACCCCCTCCTCCTCCCCAGTAAGATTTGTGGTCTGGTTAGAAGGACCATTTAGATGATGAAAGGAACCAGTGGACAGCCCCTGATTTACAACCAGTGTGATTTTTTTTAATATCCACCAAATTAATATTTTTATGTCCATTCCCCCATCAGGTTGCTTGGGTTTGAATTTCAACGAAGGGAGCCTGCCAAGATGGTGCAGTAAAATACGAACCGGATCATAAATCCCAGCAGGGGTGGAAGAACGTAAGACAGATTGCTAACACCTTTATAAAAAATTTTTTTAAATAAAAAAGGCAGGAATTTGCCTTAAAGTAGACCAGGCCCAGCAGGGACTGAGGGAGACACGCAGAAGCTGGTTTGCCTACCAAGCATCACTTTGCTGAGGTATCCAACCTGCTGAACACTGTTCCGTCAGGTACATCAGGCCTGCGCGCTTCTCTTCTGAGGCCTGTGGTGTCTCCTGAGATGTACGTAAGAGATAAGGTAGAGATGCCCTCCAGCCAGCACCTTTCTACAGGCTGAGGCCCTCTGCTTCCGGCTGGCTGGCTGCAGTGACCACTCAAGCATCTCCTCAAAGTCCCCTTTCATTAGTGCTAGGCCGAGGGAAATAGAAGCAACTGGCAAGACGAAGTCTGAAGCTGTAAGAAGAAAGCCATGTGTTTCCTTCCTAAGACCAAAATCATTTGCCCACAAGAAATAAAGAGCTTTTACAAACCTCCTGGACGGCCACGTCTCAGAGGGGCACAAGCTGATTATTCTCATACCCTCCCGTGCGCCAGCAGGAGAAACAGAAGCCCTTATTTGCTTGGTTTTATAACTCAACTACATGGGAGCACACACTGCCAAATAAATGCCCTTATAACCTGGTTTATTATTACACGGATGTGGATAAACCGTGGGTCAAGTCATGTCAGCTGAAACATGAGCACTACCCACAGGAGAAGTCTGATAGAACTCAGGCGCAAGGCTATGAAACAGAGGCTAGTCCCGTCTGTCAACACCAGCATTATAAAGACGTTTCCCTAATCTGCCTCATGGATAGCACTCAATCCCCGAGCAACATCACCTTGTCATTCTGAGTCCAGCCCTTGGGACACACAGCGTGCTCACAGGGGCCAGGTGTCCGACTCTAGCAGCTTTAACGAGTGGCACCCCCATGCCCCAATATTTTTCCCCATTTTTATTAGTAAGTATGTATATACCACACACAGTATTTACATTAAATTTGAGAATTTTGTGCACATAGATATCACAACAAGCATCACAATATTGCTTTCAGATTAAATCTACGTGTCTCACATCACTTTGCCAAAACAGCTTTTGGACTGTCATTTTGGTCACTGTAGGTTCAGAGTCAAAGTCATAGCCCAGCTTTCCAGAGCCTGTGAGCAGGCAAATGGGACAATGTAGTTTCCAAGCTGCCTGAGAGAGGTACAGCAAATGGAGCTGCACCAGGCACCTACAACGTAGTGTTATTTATTTATTTACGATTATGATCTTGGGAATCAAGCCCTGGGTCTTCACAAGGAGCCACATAACCAAATCAAATTTATTTTTGATTTTAGTACGGAATCTTGCTAAGTTACTAAGTAGCCCAGGCTGGGTCTGAGCATTCCATCCTCCTGCTTCAGCCTCCCAGAGCACTGGGATGACATATCTGTGCCACCAAGCCCAGCTTCATTTCTTGGTTCAAGGGCACAAAAGTTGAATTTTCCTAGGACACCTAATTACAACTATAGAGGGAGAATTATTGAGGTAATGATAGCTATCAATATAGCATAAAAGTATTTTTAAAGATAATATTTCAGTTTAATAACCTAAAAATTCAGCAAACTCAGCCTTTTCATACAAGTCCCCACAGAGGAGATATAAGTCTCACAATCCAAAGGAAAGCGAAAAAAGTAATTATTATTTTGTTATTGCTAAAAAAGACAATGACTGAAATTTGAATAAGGTGTGTACGCTAGATAATATGCCTTAATATTAATTTCCTGGGCTTAGTAGCTGTACTATTATAACGGAAGTATTCAGGGAGGAGAGGGTAGCAGGTCTATTCCCAAACCACCACAAAAGACAATAGCATGCACACACACGCACACACCCGCACACAGGTGATAAAGCGAAGGCAGTAAAATATTAACAGTTAATGAATCTGATGAAGGGTAAATAAGAATTTGTGGCATTATTTTTGAAAATTTTGTATGGATCTGAAATTATTTCAAAAAAATTTTAAAAATCAGTTAAGGCCTCCTATTCCCCTAGAATGTTTCCTTGGAATAAAATCCTAAGAGAATACATTTCTAAGTTCTTTTATTTGCTTTTCCGCATCAGTCTGAAAGGAGCTTGATATGTGCCCTATTTAAGACACTGCTGACAACCTGGGATCTGGTAAACAGAGAGCCGGGGAGTAGGAGACAGGACAGGCAAGGCTCAAACTGCTGCCAGTTACATAAATGCCCAGAGAAGCAGATTTTGGAAGCAGAAGATCTAGATTCTGCAGACCTATAGAATTCCAGACTCTAGGATAATCATATATACATATATATAGAGAGAGATAATCATATATATATGTAATATATATATATATATATATATATATATATATATATATATATATATATATATAGACATGAGAGGCATCAAGGCAGAGCCCTGGTAAGGATGTCGGATGTAGCAGGCTCGGTGTCACTCTGTGTCTGCTGTCTGTTGTGTGTTGCTTTAATCAGGGCTGTCTCCTGTCCTTCTGCCTCTTTCCCTCACCTCAGGTGTTCCTGTGTGAAGCCACACGCCGGCCAGGCGCTTTGTGGCAGGCGGTGGAGGCCGCATTCCGGCGCTGGGTTCGGAATGCTCTGGCAGCCCTGGAGGAGAGACCGTCCCTGGGCCTCCGGGGCAGTGCCTTCGCTCTCAAGCCTTCATCAGACCATCCTCCACCATGGAAACATCCCGTGCACACAACTCCCTGCTGATCACGTCCCATTTGGGCTGAGGCTGCTGACATGCATTAGCCTAAACCTGCTTTTCAGAAATTTCCACTCCTTTGAGCTAGACATATGGGTCCCAGCCCTGAGCTGAAATAAAGGTTGTGCTCTCTGCTTCCGCTTTGGCCCAGGCACGTCATTCTGCTGCCACTGGAAGCGGATGCATCTGAGTACAAAGATCTGTTCCCTGCGCCCTTCAAACGCCACTTGGGCCTGGGGCTCAGCACAAGCTTGCGCGCACGCGCACGTGCCCGTGCACACATTCTCAGCCCATTAAAGTCAACCGCACCACGGAACAGCTAAAACCCACTGCTCAGCGAACACCTTCTCCTTTCTGGAACTTTCGGGGATAGGGCCATGGCGCTGTCACTGCGCATGTGTGTGGCTCGCGCTGGCGATAAATCGAGGCGCTAATCCTGATGCACGCCAGCACCTGCAGTAACAGAGAAGGACGTCTCAGCAGACGACACACATATAAATCACGTTTATTTTCATCGCACATTTAAATAACGTTTCGGCCCTGGGGATTTTCCGCCGAGTAATGAAGCATCGCCCAATGAGAGCCGGCGACATTGCTCCGATCTGCAGTGCCCCCTCCGAGCAGAGGAATAAACCCGTGATTTATACGGGTGTCACCGAGGGGCATGGAGGGCTGCCCTGCCTTCACACGAGGCGTCGCTGCGCATCCGGATCAGAGATGAGATTTATCTGCAAAACAAACAAAGAACATGTCCCCCTCCCCATCCTCCCTTAATCACACCAGGCAAGACGGCAGCGTTCACACTCACACCTGCCCAGCAGCGACACGCCCAGACACAGCACGCGCGCACCGCGAACCGTCTGACACAAGACAGGAGAGAGACAGGAGGCGGTCGCCTGTGCCTCGGGAAGGTTCGCTCCGCGGATGGTTCCCTGCCTGGCATCCCGCTCCTGGGCCCCAGCTGCCCTGCTGTGGCACTGGGTGAGTGTCAGCGTGGGCGCCAGCCACGCACGTGCCCGGGGATCAAATCTCTTCCACTCACAGCAAGGTGGTAGTACGATTCCAGTTCGTCCGCCACTTTCTGTCTCGTTGCTTTGAGGGAAAAATACGACCTCATTCAAACAAGGTTTTCTTTGGATGAGTGTGTGGGTGGCTGCCAGCTCAGTTGGAATGGACAGGATGAATTAAAACTTGCAACATTCCTTTCTTGGGGTGTGCTTCTCTTCCCTCCTTTTTCTTGTTTTCCCACTCTTTCCTTCTTCTTTCTCTCCTTCTCTCTCTCCCTTTCCCTCCTCCTTCCTTCCCTCCTCTTTCTTTTCCCACCATCCTTTTAAGTGTGTGGATGTGTGCGTTGGGGGAGTCCCGGAGATTGAACCCATGCTAGGAAGCACTGAAGCACTCCACCACTTAGCTACTCCCCCAGTCCTTTTCTATTTATTTTTATATTGAGACCAAGATCTCACTAAGCTGCCCAAGGTGAACTTGAACTTGACCCTCCTGCCTCAGCCCCCCAAGTAGCTGGCTTTACAGGTATGCATTACCACAGCTTGCTTGCTTGCTTGTTTGCTTTCTTTCTTTCTTTCTTTCTTTCTTTCTTTCTTTCTTTCTGTCTTTCTGTCTTTCTGTCTTTCTGTCTTTGTTTCTTCTTTCTTTGGAAGCCATTTGTTCTCCAGAGCTCACCAAGTCTCCCACATACATCTTATCCTGAGGCTACCATCCACCCTGCTAATTATAGGTTGCTTCTAACATTACAGAACGGTATGATCCCTATTTGCGTGGGGCACCCCTGTTACAACACGACATCATACACTGATTTAGGTCTGCTACACTGTAATCTGTCACTGCCAAAATATGTCAGCTCCACCCAGAAAAGACTGAAATGAGAAAATTATAACTCACATGGAAAGACACTATGTCCATATACTGAACATGGTCACCGATGGCTTCACACAGACCTGTGTGGGGCAGGATAGTGACCTCTGAGGAAGTCCTTGCATTTAATGAAATCCCTGCTTCTTCCAGGATTGAAGGCACTCAAGATTTGGTTTCATTTGGGTTTGTTTCGTTTTGTTTTGCTCTCATCTTCAGTTCACATGTTTTGGGATCACAGGAGAAGCCAAAAGCAGGAAGGCCTCCTGCGTTGACACGGCAGGTCCCCGGCTCACCGTGGTAGCACGTGTCTGCGGGCAGTTCTGAGGGCGGGGCACCAAACAACCAGTTTCACTCAGGTTGACCTGGAGTTTCAGTCAGAATCTCAGGGTGCCACCTGGTATTTCTAAATGAGGTTACTTCCCAGAAAAAAACATACCTGCTGTTGCCTATTCCATTTCATTGCCAAAGGGCGGACTTGTCACTTTGCTCAGACCTGAGCCCTGTGGGGGAGAGACTCAGCTGTCTCTGGGGAAAGTTTCCTAAGCCTTAAGAGAAAGTAGACACATCTGCACTTTGGAGCCACCGGGTCACCAGTTGGCATAAAGAAATGCCAGCCCAGATTTTCCCGTATTCTCTGCAGTTGTCACATCCGAGGGAACCCCACGCGATCGCATATGTCTGGATAGTAATATGCTCCTTGCTTCTCATTATTTTAATGACTCAGTTCTGTTCTGAGGCTGCACAATAGCCATCCATATCACAAGGGGAAACGTTTAATTTACAAAGATAATTGTCTCAAATTATCTTTTAAAGAAAGCAATTAGGAAAAGCAGCACTGCTTGCAAGACTAAACCCATAACTGTAGGAGAGGGTCAGCTTGCCCCTAAAAATAGGATGACCACCTGTCGAAGTTTGCCTGCAGTCCTGCTGGCTTTTGCTCTTGTCCTGGCTTAATTATTAATAGCCTGCCTTACCCTCTCACAAGTGTCCTAGTTCTGATGCTGATGTACAGAGTCCCCTACCTGGGATCTGCAGAGAAGCCCATTGAAGTAGGTCTTATTCTTTTAAGGACTTTGGAAACAACCTGCAAATGAAGCTGCAGGAGAGGAGAGAGAGAAAGAGAGAGAGAGAGAGAGAGAGAGAGAGAGAGAGAGAAGAAATTGCCCAGTTTACTTGTTCAGCCATAGAATATTTGGCAAGATTGTATTGATTTTGCTCATGTAATTCTAATTATGAACCAATAAGGTGGAATAGAACTAATTTCATTATAGCCACTAGTCTGCAATAAAGCAAATGCCCAAAATAATTTGTTGAGTTAAGAGCCCAGGTACAGATTAACTGGTGTTCACAAGGGCAGTGAGAAGAAGAGACAGCCCTTCCTGTCAAGTATCCATCTGGTGGGGGTGGTAGGGTGGGGAGGACAGGCGGGAGGGAAGTGAACTACAGGTAATAGGTACGCATCCCAAACAGGCTCTGGACAGTGTGAAAGCCAGGCCTGTGGGTGGGCAGGCAGGAGACACCTTTCAACACCCAGGACCGCATATAGCACGCAGGGACGTGTGACTTGGTCTGTTTCCTTTGCTGCAGACAAACCCTGACTTTCCTGTGAGGAATGGTGGCAGATTTTGTGTTCTCTCTTCCTTAGGCACCCCAGCACTCCCTTGGTGAAGGCATTGCTTCCCCCACCCCCAATTCTCATTATTAGTACCTCAGTGGCAGATGCCCAACTAGTCAGAGGGTCCAGCACGTGCTGTCCCTGTCTCACCAGCTTCACTGTGTCCGCTAAGCCTTGGCTCCGCACTCTGCAGAGACCCCTCTCCAGCCAGCCCTTCCTTCACCCTCACCCGCAGTCTCCACAGGAGCACTCAGGGAGTCTTAGCCACCCACATAGGTGCCTGCTCACTCCTCTGCCTTCCCTCCTGGGGACTCAGCATCTTGAGGTCACAGTGGTGGGGTTCCCTGGACACCCACCGCCTAGCCCAGTGCTAGGCCATGGGGAACAAATGGGCACAGTGAAAGTCCACTTGAAAGTGAAGTTAGTAGCGTAATAATAGCTTCAGCATGCTCATTAAGCACCTAGTACAAACACATGTATATATATTTTGAAATCCAAAGCTTAACACTGAGACAATGTTCCTTAGCACAAAGGCCCAGAGTTGAATCTCCAGTACCACCCCCCCTCCCCCCAAAAAAGACGGGGGGATACACAGTTGACTAGTGTTGGGCACATTCGCACAGTTGTGCAAAGAGTCTCTTTTCTCACTTGCAAAGTTAAATGGCATGGTGTGCTTTGTGTGCTTTGGAAGGATTATCTCATTTAAATCTCAGAGAACTAGAGATATGATAATGATTATTCCTATCTTCAGAAATCAAGAAACTAGCTCAAGGTCACACAGCTAATGATTAGTAGAGCTAGATCTGAAACTCATACATCACAGCAGATTTATGCTAAGTGAAAGTCCCATCAAATTTCAAATATATAAAAATCACATATCTTTGTTTCAATTTCCAACAAATTTCTATCATTTAAACATGGACTGAGCCAGGCTCAGCAGTGCAGCCCTATAATCTTAGCACTCTGGAACGCTGAGGCAGAAAGAGTTCAAGTTCAAGACCAGCCTGGGCAATTTATCGAGACCCAGTCTCAAAATCAGAAGTAAAGAATGGATTGGGAATTGGGCACAGTGTGAAGGTGCTGGGCTCTATCCCCAGTGCTACGTTAGAAGAAGAAGGAGGAGGAGGAGGAGGAGGAGGAGGAGGAGGAGGAGAAGGAGAAGGAGAAGGAGAAGAACTTTACCAGAAAATAATAAGGAAAATATATCCATGCCACTTTATGAAATTAATTACCTGGATCTAGGAAAAGTGAGACAGATTTATTGTATTTTGGCATCTAGCGATGATTCATAGAAACTTAGCAAAGGAGGGTGTGAGAGCTAGGCCTGATATTCTGCAGATGCAGAACATAAGCTAAGGCAGAAGTGAAGTTGGCATGAACATGGAACACAGAGCTCGTCCTTGGCTTGAGTGTGTATGACTGATTTTCTTTCTGGTTAATACATATGCTAGCAGTGCTTGCAATAAATATCCTTTAAGCTTCTTTTCCATTCAGGGTCACTGCCCAGAAGACCAGCGCAGGCCCTGCTCTCCCAGTCCCGCAGCAGGGTGCTCACTTCTCTCCTGTCTGCCTACCCCCTACTTATACAGCCCCTTCTTACAGCAAATATTCAACACTACCTTTTTTTCCTCCCAAAGTGAAATTCAGAACACATCTGAGTGTTATCTGCATGAACACATAATTTCAACAATGATAAAATGAAAAATTTGATTAAATATTTACTTGTACATCTCAACAAGTAAATTTCCAGTTTGAACGCCAGGAGGCACCATGCCCCAGCCAGCTCCTGCGGCTCTGCTGGGAACCAGCGAAGCTGCAGCTCTGAGGGTCCCACGGAGCAAGCTGTGTTGTTGCTCAGTTCCACCCGTGGCCTTATCCCACATGGGAGAGAAACCTTTACATAAAACCCTGAAAGCAGCGAAAAACGACCTTCTTTACATGGTGCAAAAGTCAGAATGCCACAAACTAAAAGTAAAAACTTGTTAAACTTTTCTGTTTAATTATGAAATGAGGTGTACATAGTCATATGTAGGATTTTCATTTATGGGCAACTGCTGGTGGAACCTGTGACGACTGTGCAGAAGGCAGGAGAGACCTTTGCTGCCAGCATTGTCCCTGGCACCATCTGGCCTCCAGGGACACTGGTCTCTGTCTACCAAGTATATTTATTGCTTTCTCCATTTCTGTGATCACTGAAAACACCAGCTCAGATTTCCAACACACACCATAGGATTCAGGCTCTACGGGTACCCCTGAGAACTCTGCCCCACATCCGAGCTCCCTCAAAACACCGCTTTCCCTTTGCATCTGCAGTGCGTGAGCCCTCAACTCTCTGCGCAACAACTGATGACTGCAGGAAGAAAGGAACCAACGACAGGAAGACATTGCACAAAGAACTGAACTATACCAGAATACCTCATGTATGAATCGGCTTTCTGGCACTATAATGAAATACCTGAGCCAATTAACTCATGCAGAGAAAAGGTTAGATTAGCAATTTCAGTCCACGATCAAGTTGCACCAGAAAGAAAGAGGGGACACTAATTCTATAATCATGTAAAGAGACAGACGCTAGGGTGTGGTTTCCCAATGCCTTGAGATCCCACAAAGGGCCTGGCTTGATCTGCAGCTTTATGACACGAATTATTTTCACTTTAATAAAAGCAAACTACCATTCACAGGGCGTCTGACATGTTAGCCCATCTGCCGATCACACCCCTTCTCTAACCCTGCAAAGGAGGCCATGCCCAATTTACCTGTGAAAACACTGAGGCTGAGAGAAGTCAGCGGCAGCCAAGCGAGGTTTTGAATGGGGACGTGACAAGCTTCGAAGCGCCCGGGGTCTACATTACCCTGCGTCTCTTCCTCGAAACGCTGGGCTCTCCATCAGCCCAGAGCATCGAATGAACGTGACAAGAGGGAATTCACGACTCCATGCACTCAGTCTCTAGATGACACGGTGTCACCCCAGCTGGTTACCCCCACGCCAAATTCAACCCCGATGAGCTGCTGGCTGCCATCTCTCTCCTGTCTAAACATTTGCAAGCACCCTGGGGCCTTTGGTATGAAATTCCACACCTTGGTGCAGCACCCTGGCACCCACATCCTCTATCTAGAAAGAGCCGTTGCTCCTTAGCCTAGCCCGCTTCTGTTCCTACAGCGCCCTTCCTCCCCACCTGGCAAATTCCTGTCTCCCAAGGTCCTGTCCTCCGGGCACCCACATGGGCTCCCCCTGCGAGCTCTCTCCCTAGCAGGCATGGGTCCCAAGGATGGGGAATGGCAGGTGTCTCTACTCACGCCCAGGACCAGCCCCGTGCCTAATCCTTTAAGCACCTGCAAGTTGAACTAAACTGACTTTCACCACCGTAGATAGGGGTGGAAGACGAAAAGACTTTTCTGTTTTCATAACATTTCACAATTTTGGCTGAAGCACTTGTACTCAAGCCAGTGCCTCAACGAACACCCACACTCTAACATTTTCAGTGCTTGCCTTTTATAACTCGCACTTGAGTAATTTAAGCCGTCCTCTTTCCTAGGAATAGGATATCCCTTCCTGGAATAAACTTCACTCTTTTCTTTGAAGGAGAAAACACTGCCCTTTGGAATACTGTGATTTTATCTACTATCTTCATTCACACACATACTCTATACATCTCTACATGAGTGGGTCTCAAAGAAAAAAATGGCTCAATTATTACATGTGATAATTAATCTCTGAAATTAAAAACGGTCCCCTCTCAAACTGATTTACAAAGACTGCCTTACTGGGAAAAAGAAACTGCTTAACAATCTGCCTTCTGAAGAAAAAAAATATTAAGCCAATAATTTTTTTGGAGGTGAAAGAGCTCATTTTCATAATAATACTTGGGTCCATTTTTTAAATCTCATACTATGGCAAATTGTATAAATTATTTTTGACATTGTGGTAGCAAGCCGTTTGAAATAGGGCTCGAAAGAAACAAGTTCCAGCTGCCTGGTCTCCCGCTCCGGTTTTATATAAGCAGGCCCCCAAGTCCAGGACTCATAAATAAAACAAGATTACGTCAACCACTAGGGAGGGACAGGTGGCAATTCCACGGAACAGACACCAGGGGGCACTGCAGGATCATATTTTGCGACTTCAGGCGCCATTTTACCCACGGATTTGTGCAATAATTTCTTGGGGAAAAAAAAAACTGTTAACCTTCTGAGCCCCGGACGACATTTTATTTATTGCTCTCAATATCTTATCGCCACTAAGCTTTACTAGCTAGGCTTGGAAGGTTATTTTAAAGGACAATGCGCTAAATAGAGACACAATTAGGCCTCCTCTTCAGAAAATGCCGGGTAAGAGAAGAGGAAGGGGAGGGGGAGGGGAGAGGGAGGCAGATGGGAGAGGATAGCTTTCATATTAGCCAACGTTCACAACTGAAGAAACCATTCAGAGAATTCTAAAGAGCTGTCACCACCCCCCCCCCAAAAAAAATTGATGTTTCAAGCAAAAGGATTTTCATTGTTATTATCTGTGTAGCAATGTCTTGTTTTGCAAACATTAATTCAGTGGGCAAATATTTGCGTATTCCAGCAACGTGCCAGCAGCAGGGCCAGCCCTGGGCACATACCTCGATCCCTGAGCCAAACCTCCTTTGTCCCCAGGGTCATTGAAGGATGGCATTGCTCCTCAACCCTTTCCAACACCAAAATCTGCATATACTTCTTTTGGATCATTTCTCTTTTCACTACTCTACAGAAATATAAATTTTCTAAAAGAAATGAGTAAAACTGCTCCTTTCCGCATGTGACTGTCTGAGGCTGAGCAAGGAGATTAAAACTCTGGCTAGGACTGCGTGCAAAATGACTGAATTTTTGTTAATCAAGTAAAATGTATGCTTGTGATTTTAGGGATTATTTTTTCCTTCAAGTTCCTGTGCTTATTGGAATGAATTATCTTGAAACTTAGCATGAGATGGTGGAAAATGGCTCTTGATAGGTCGTGGAGTATTTTCTTGGGTCCAGCTGCACCCTACTGGGCAGTACCGGCACCTAAGGCCGGTCACAGGAAATATGTTTCCTCCCCGGCCCTCTCAACTGGTCTCAATGTTCTCTTCAAACAAGTATGAGAATACACACTGCCCTAAAGCATTTAATATCCATTATGTCAGTTAATGGTAACAGTGACTCCACAAAAATACCCTATTTCCCAGCCAAAAAACCCCTAAGGCTCAAAGAGGTCAATTCTTTCCCCAAGGTCACACGATGGCAGAACCCAGACTGAACTGAACAGCTGTCAGCTAAGTGGCTTTAGTGCTCAGTTTGAAGAAAAGGGTGGCCAACGCAGCTGCGCGCTTGCCTAACCCGGTCCTCCATTCTTCCTGTGCTCACAGCTGAACTACATTTCCCAGGATCCCTCGGAGGGAGACTTGACCAGTAGAATGTGAGCAGAAGTGAGGCCCCAACTTCCTGGCCAGCGCAGCTCCTACGCAGTCTTGCGCGCTCCCTCTCCAGCTGCTCAGCCAGATGTAAAAATCCAGCAGCAAACTTGGAGACCCTTAAGAACAGTGGAGCCACAGAAGTAACGATGCTTGCATCCTGAATCCTGCGTGAGAGGTGCCCACAAAACGTGGGCATTGCATGGTTCAAGGAGCAAGTTGCAATTTGTCTTGTGTTGAGCCGTTGTGATTTGGGATTGCGTGTTAAACGGCCTTCAGTAAATAAAGGACAAGGAAAGAGGATGGTTCTGTTTGCCGATCCTGGGACCTTGAGTCCTTGCCTAGTTCTGTGAGAGTGAACTTTTCACAATCTTCCTGGGCATCTGGAAGAGACGGTTGAACGGGGGTACCTCTAAGATTTCCCCTGCTCTGGAAGCGTCCTGTAATCCTGGAAGGCCCTTCATTCTCCCACCGGACCTTCTCTCTTTCTCCACCTTTATGGACTGTGCCAGGAGGGACTTCGTTCAAACTCTTACCTGTCCCAGACTTTTCCTTTTCACAATAGACCTTCCCTTCATTTTTCTGGGCAGCTGTAAGAAAACATACTCTTCTCAACTATGGCTGCAGTAGGAGACTGTGCGCAGTGGGCAGGTGGCTGCGGCCTCCCTGCCCTAAGCCTGAGCTCCTGGTGACTTGCTGTAATAAACCTGCCCCACCGTGTGGAGGGCTGAGTGTAGACCAAGACTTGAAGAGCTGGTGGGTGTCAGAATCACTAACAGAAGGAGGGACAGCCCATTCCCTACTCTTCCCTCAAAGTGGGAGCTTTTATCTCTCTATCCTTTGTTTCTAAATAGAGACCTGAGACCTGTTATTCAAAAAAAAAAAAATGAGGGAATAAATTTCTTTGAAAGCATGCATTCTTCAAATAGTGTCACTCTAATATCTATAAATTCAGCTATTTTAATATATAGTCAGTAATTCACATGATTTCCTGTCGCTAAATATGATGTATTATTCAAAATTAAAATAATGTTGATAGAAAAAATAGAAATGAGAATGTTAGTGACACCGACTAACGGACAAATCTGGGAGCGTGCTGTTTGTCACGTTTGTGATTCCAGCTGGGTCCCCAGCGCTGGCATTAATTTCGCCCTCTTCTGGCCTGCCGCGGCACTCCCAGAGAAAGGAGGAAGCCGGGCTCGCAAAGGGCTCCTGTGGGTGCCTCCTCCGGCTTTGTCTGCTTGGGCTCCGGGGAGCTGGGAGCGACCCACTTCCACTTCCACGTCCGTGCCGCTGTCCTTCATGGGGCCCGCTACGTGGATTTTTGAATTAGACACTGAGAGAGTTCTAGAAAACCAGTAAGAGACGAGCTTTGCTTTTTTGAGAACTGTTAACGCGTTGAACGTTCTCAGGGCTCTGGTGCAGATGGGGGCAGCCCTGGCGGCTAGGATGTGTCCAAAGAGAGAGGCAGAGAGAGCTGTCGGCAAAGTGGGGACCTACTGTGTGTGCTAGACATGAACATTGTGACTGCCTATTACAGTGGACACTGCCTGGGCCTGGTCACTACTTCCTTTCATGTCTCCCTGCTTCCGTTATCGATTCCCCCCCCTCTGATCTCTGATGTCGGAGGACAGGTGGGCAGGGTGAGACCTCCATCCAGGCGAGGTCCTTCAGAATCCCTCTTCTTCTCTTCTAAGCCTGGGGATATTCTGCTGAAACTTGCCCGTCTCCAAGGTGCATTTCCATTATCTGTTGACTACAGAACCCTACCCGCTGACGCTGTGGGCGGGACCCACTGTGTGTACTGTTCTAATATACCGGCACCTGGCTCAATTCACTTCATAAATTACTATAATTTCCAAGGGCGAAATCCAAGGTTAATGATGAAACAAATTAATGTACAGTCTAAAAATATTAAAGTGTTCTACCACAGCTACCAGATGAAATAAGGTTAATTAAAGTAATTTTCAAAATATTAACAGGACCATAGTTTCAGCAAGTGTGGGAACACTGTCAGCACATTTGCATCATTAAAGTGTTTTAAACAATTTATCGAGGCATAGAGTGAGAGCATTTGCACTTGGGAAGGTCAAAAAAGAGGGTAAACTAGTTAGCTTTATTTTCACAAGCTTTTTTTCTACTTTCTGGGGCATTATTACGTATAAGATATGAACTGCCATGTTGTTTGTTGATTTCTCTTTATGAAAGAGGTTATCTTGCATATAGGAAAAATAATTGATCATGGACAGTTATTTGTAGGTT
Source organism: Ctenodactylus gundi (assembly GCA_004027205.1). NCBI lineage: Eukaryota > Metazoa > Chordata > Mammalia > Rodentia > Ctenodactylidae > Ctenodactylus > Ctenodactylus gundi. The sequence continues at coordinate 39,749 of PVKB01001192.1, read as the reverse complement.
CTTAAACATGAAGGTCTATCAGAGCACGGTAATTTGTCATTTTTTGTGCTATTCGTCTGCACAGTGGGTAGAAAATGGCCGTGTTTCTGTGGTGCTGCAGCTCCTTTGATGGATAATGAGAAAGTTTCCATTTTTAATTTTTTAAATGTAAGATTATGCTGGAGTAAATTAACCTAATCACACAGTGCAAGTAAATTAATGTCAGTTCATTACCTAACTGCAAAAATGATATGAACCTAAAGAATCTAAATCCACTTCTGACACATATTTGATTTTTATAATGCTACACTGACAGTCATTCTGGGTTACATGTGGCGGTTTCCTGCGTCAGCTTCTCTGCAGATTGGAAATAGTGTGAGTGAGAACACAAATATTCCAGGGGCGGTGGAGAAGGTAGTTGTTAGAATCTATCCAGCTAGGTTACAATCCGGACCCCACAGAAACAGCGTTGGGTAGAGTGAGAATTTGTCTAGGCTTCCGCGCCCCTGGCACAAGCGGGCTGTTTCCAAAGCAGTCCAGCGGTTCTTGTTTGGAGGAGTCAGGTTTTCCAGCCCTCATCCCGTCTGCCTGGGAGAGTCACACAGTGCCGGCCCTGTCTGCGGCAGCACCCTGTGGGCTGGTACGCAGTCAGCAGGGAGAGGGTGGATATGGCTCCTGCAGGCTGGGCAAAGGCCTCGAACTCGGAATGTCTCCTCTGCCTTAACGCTTTCCAAGTTGGGAAATTTGTATCGCACCCTTGAGAAAAGCAGAGTAAACACAGAACACACCAGCTATTTGTTTTCCTGTTGATGAATTCCCCAAATCCACACTGGAAGCATTCCAAGGACTGAAGTCACCTCAAAAAACGCCCTGAATCCTGCTCCTGCTTACTATCAGCACTGCCCATCTTTCTCTTCCACCTAAAAAGTTCCAACATTCTTGGGGACTTTTACTTGCAGTGTCTGTAAGCTCTCTGATGACTTCCTTCTCCATCACAGGGCCAGAAGGAGGAAGAAACCAAACCACCAAAATGTAGGGGGAACTTTTGAGAGAACCCAGCTCCTACCATTTAGTAAAACAGAAGCGATTCAACCAGTTACAGCCAGCCTTTTCTAACTTTAAATATTTGCCACATGTTCCACTGCACTAGCCACTTTCATCCTTAAATCATAGATGTTTAAACTTCTCCTTGGAAATGTAACAAATTCATTCTATAATATTCCTAAGTGTTTCCTAAAAATAAGCTATTCAGTATATAGACCAGTCTAGGCAAAAATAACCATTTTAAAATGCCTAACCACTCCCTGTTTTTAGTGTTTACTCTTACTGGCTTATTTTACCACTTAAATAATTTAAATAGCATCTTTATTCTGATTATAAAATTTCTACACCCTCTTTCTAGGAAATATGGGAAATAGGTATAAAATCTTTAAAAAACCCTTTGTAATCCCTAAACCCACCACCATGCATTACTAACCTCCAGTGTTATGGCTTGGATCTGGAGTGTCCCCCCAAAAGCCTCAGGTACCTATGGGTACAGTGCACTGTTGGGAGGCGGGGCCTGGCTGGAAGAGCAGTTGCTTGGGCTTGACCTAGAGGGCGTGTGCTAGAGCCTTCCTTCCTTGGAGACTTTTCTTCCTGTTCTGCTGTGCTGTGAGGACCTTTGTCTCTGCTCCAGCTGTGGCTCCAGCCCTGGGACCCAGCCCTAGCCCCCCTCTGTGATTCCACTATTTTCCAGCCAACCACCTGTGAATGACTGTGACCTTCTGAAACCATGAGCTAAGATAAACTGTTCCTCCCCTAATCTGTGCATGTGGGATATTTAGTCACCGCAATGAAAAAGTAACTAAGACAGGTATGTTTCCTTTTTCTTTATTAGTTCTACTTTCTGGATACTGATTATTTTTTCATTTTATCTTCTAAATGTGTCTCAATGCTTACTTATATTAATAATCCTCAAAACAGATTTTTAAACTGAGTTTAATATTATCCTATCATTGGAATATACTATAGTTCTTAACTAACCTCTTACTGTAGGTTATTATGAATAGCATTCTAGTAAACATATTTTTCCGGAGACTTTTGGCCACATAGCTCATTAATTACTTAGGATAGATTCCTAGAAATGGAATTACTGGGTCAAAGTGTAGGAACAGTATTAAGGTTCTTAGTACATTTTGCCAAATTGCTTTTTTCCAAAGGAGGCTTATCGACTTCTGCTCCCACCACGGTAAGAGAGAGGCCCTGGCTCACACTGTTCTTGTCCACACGGAGGATTGCCAAGGTTTGGTGATTGATTGGTTAGTTTGTTTTGCTCTATATCATAGACACCTCTGCTGTTGACAGAGATGGCATAGCCCAGGCTTGGAAGGGCTTTAGACTGGACATCAGGAGACCTGGGCTTGAATTCAATCTCTGATTATATAGTTCTATGGAAAACCCTTAGCAACAAAAATAAAATTGGAATCAGTACTGACTATCCAAGGAAAAGATTGTGAAAATGCTTTGTCAATGTAAAATATGCATACCTTATTATTGAGAGGTGCTGTCCATTGCCACAGGTATGTAAGAAACATTATAAATATTAGCACAAGAACTCAATATATGAAATATAAACAAATATGAAATTTTATAGGAATATTGATTTGAAGTTTTTAAAAATAAGAAAGGTGATGATTTTCTCATCAGCATATTTCTCACATATCCGAGTTCACCAAAAGAAGTTATGTAGAATCTGCTATTCTACAGGTGAGCTGCCTAACTTTTCATGCATGAGATAAAATTGGATATTGTCTTGGGTTACGCAGACTAAGGCAAGGGTTAATGCACTTATGGACAGTAGATTGTGGCATGCTGGGCCTTTGGAAACTCAAAATTGTTTTCAGTTTGAACCATCACAACTCAGTATAAAGACTTTCCTCCAACCAGGCCACTCTATTCCTGCCACTTCACATGTAATGTTTGGCCACTAGTCTTTCCTGCCTCTGCTTTAGCTGAAGAACTGCTTTAACTGAAGCCTTTTTCTCGGTTACCCAGAGTGAAAGCTCTACCTTCCACAGCCTCCTTGTCTGTGCATCTCACAGGCTTGCTCAAGAGTATCACTGCTTCGTAAGGGCCTGGCAGCATCATTTCTGGGATGTAGCCCTTTTTCCCCATCAAAACTGTAAACTTTGAAGAGATTTTTCTTTTGCCTTGGAATTTCTGTTTACATACTCTGAGACATAAACTAACTTGCCCCGGAGGTTGAAAAAGAAAATTTTGCCAAGGGCCAAAGAGTCATTATCCCAGTAACTCTCACTGGGGAAATTTTCTCTAGACTTTGTCCCTGTTGGCACAAGGGGGATGGAGGGCAGCTCTGTGCCTCCAGCCACATTTCTTCTGGGGACTATTTTTCCCTCATTAATTGTGCTGTCAGGATTAAGAATAGCTCACAAGCTGGCGGCAAAGGCTAATGTGGACAGTGTTGTTCTTTTCTTTTCTTTCTTTCTTTTTTTTTGTTCTCACCCTACTCCTCAGCCCCCACTCTTTCTAAATATATATCTCTTTTCTGATTAGAGGTCACTACTTTTTTAAAAAACAGAATTAAGTAAGAAGCTGCATTTCGGTAAAATAGTTATGATTCTGAAAGAAATGTTAAAGTTATGGCAGTGATAGTATTTTATTCACATTTTATAGAGGTAAAAGTTGGCTCTTTGTTAGTGACAATTCGAGGTGCTTTTCAATTTCCAGAGGCTTAGTTAGGGCATGTGTGATTGCAAGAAACAGAAACTCCCTCAAAGTAGACAAGTCAACTGGTTGAATAGAGATTAAGGGGGCTACCCCAGCCTTTCCTACACGTGAGACACACGTGTGATTTACAAAAGGCCCTGAGAAGAACTGTGAAAGGCAAAGGAATTGAGACAACAACTGAGATGTAAGCGTCTTTGGTTCTCATCAGGTGATTGCTAGGACTCAGAGCTGTGGGACAAAGCAGCTAGATCCCAACTCTAATGGAATGTAAGGATTGTAACATTACTGGCTACAATTGGGGTATCAGACCCTGGGCGCTGACCCAAAACAGCTTTCCTCAGACTTCACAACACAGTTACAAAAAGAGGTCTTGGCAACTGTCCCGAGAAGAGGTTCTGAGAAAGAGCTCAGTAACGCAGCCAAATACAATCTCCTTCCAGAATTAGGTCAAAGTTGTTGGCAGTAGCTGTGGACTTAGGCTAAAGTCAGAGCACTGGCCAATAAACTCATAAACATATTCATTGTTGGTCTCCTTCAGAAATCATTCCATGGGATTCATCTGCATGAGCAGCAATATTGTCTTAAAGTGTGCAAGAGAAAAGAGGGGAAATTTAGCTTGTGCCCACCACCACCACAATCCAGAACTTTCCATGCTATTTCACATTTCATTTCCATCTTTGCCTCCTTTTGACTTTAAAACTATGTTCTGGCTATCGGAAAAAGGCTAACATTAAGCCAGGCATTGGGCACACACTTGTAATTCAAGTACTTCAGGAGCCTGGGTCAAGGCGATCATAAATGAGAGTCCTACCTGGGCAGTTGACTAAGACTGTCCTCTCAGTACTAGGTGGAAAAAAAAAAAAAACAACCTCCTATTGTCTCACTAAGGCTGTGAACAGCTTTTAGCAATAGATTTTCTACACTCTGCAGATTGGTAAAGCCCTACCCCAGCTCCTGGATTCAGTCATGCCAGACCCACTCCAATTGGCCCCTCAAACGTCCAGTCTTCTTGGTCTCCAAAACCACAAGCAATATGAAGATAATATTCTATCAACGTTTAGTATCAATGATGAACTAAATACCTCTTCTGACTTTAATTCTTTGAAATAGGTCAGGTCCGGGGTTCGAGCTAACAGAATATATTGACCACTTGGCACTAGACATAGGCTTTGCTTTATGGCTAAAGAGCTGTTGACCCTGAGGACAGGAAAGAGAACAGCTGTTCTTTTGACAATCAGACATTCCCTTTCTAGTAGAATCAGTTGAGATAAACCATGTGAATAGGCTTCAAAAATATTAAACAACTATAAAATGCAAGAGTATCAAAGAAATATTAGGATAATGTTTCACCTAACCTAGGCAGATGTTTAATACAAAAAAAAAAATCCTAATGTTTTAAATTCAAAATCCAAATGAGAGAATCAAAATCAAACCAAAATCGTTGTGCGGAAGACTCATGTGTGATCTGTCAAACAAGCCGGGCTCTATCAACGTTTCTGGCCTCTGTTAAGCTGAGGCTGCGGGCTACCTCCAGCTGCAAGCCTGAGTGGAAGGGCTGATGGATTGTGAAGCACGTGTTTCTGAGTGCTTAGGAAGAGAGACGAGTCCTCACACTTGCTCACCTCATGCGCCACGATCCCGAGGAAACCAAATCCCTGAGTCACCGGGTGGAGGAGAGCCTCCTACCTGGAGCACAAGACTTAGCATGAGGGCTAGGCCACAGATTGCAATTTTACATAATACCACAGCACAAAAACAAAAACAAAAACAAAAACCCTACCGTATATAAAATAGCACACACGTGAAAGCTGCTTCTTCAAAAAGTTTTCGGCAGATTTCTCATGGAGAGATGGCGACACACTTTTTTCACTCACAAGGTGAATTATCCAAGTTATTGCCCAGGATTGACTTCACATTCTTTATCTGTGTGGATTTGCTTCACAAGGGAAAGAACGTCACCTGACTGACTCTCTGGCAAACACTACTACCAGAAAAGTGGATAACAGGCTACACATACTAAGTAAATAAAATTTCTTGCTTGGACTTCGAAGTGAGACCCTGTCTCAAATAAATTCATAAATAAACTTCTTGAGTGAATAAAAATTTCAAATTAGATAAATAAAATAAAGTAAAACTAATTAGCTGTCCAGGCTTGGGGCACATACCTGAAATTCCATCTACTGATGATGGGTAGTCACAAGTTTGAAACCAGCCTGGCAACTTAGAGAGAGATCTCACCTCACAATAAAGAAAAATAAATATATAAAAAAGAGTGGGATGTAGCACTTAGTGCATCTTAGTTTCAGTCCCCAAAACTACCTTAAAAAGGCCATTTTTCTTTTAATTACATTTCTTTAGGAATATAGATAGCACTTTTCAAATGTGGCTCCAGGTGTTTTGTAAATACTGTAGTTGTCGATTTTTTTCTGTTGCTAATGACACAATACTACAAACTGAGTGAGCTATAAAGAAAAGAGGTTTATTTGGGCTCACAAAATAATGCCCAGGAGCCTCCTCTGCTCATGGCTTTCTTGCTGGCTGAGTCCCAATACAGACAGTGCAGGGTTTCACGAGTTGGGAGATCAAGTGAGGCTGGCTGTATAGCAGACTCTCTCTCAAGATAACCCACTTACCTACTAATCATACAAATGGATTAATCCGCTCATGAGCGCAGAGCCCTAATCACCTCTTAAAAGTCCTATTGGTCCTACCTCTCGATAGCTCATAATAGGGATTAAATTTCAATATGTGTTTCCTTTGAGAAGGGTCAAACCATATTCAAGCTGTAGCGGTAGTTCATGTACAGTGATTGTACCATGAATGACCTAGGTATTAAAGGAAAAAAGTCAATCCCACATCAGATAACACTCTAGTCAGTGAATAAATGTCTACGCTAATGGTTCAGTAGATTAAAACAGCCGACTTTGGCATCAGAGGTCTCACTCTGATCCAGTGATTTGTTCTAAGACTCAAGTAATTTAATCTTTTCTCGTGCATGGGTTTTAAGATGTAGAGAAGGACCTGCCTCTGAGGGTTTTGGTGAGCAATAAAAATAACTGTGAAGCACTTGTCTGGCACAGAGTGCTGCATAGATGCTTAATGATTTCCTTTAATGATAGCATGAACAGGGTCTCTGCAGATTTAAGTGAAATATTTTCATTTGAGTTATAATGTGTAATACTCTAGATGTCAGGACTTGATAGATGGTTGAAATAAGAAGTCTTTGTATTTTCTAGAGCTCAGATAATTTCATCATTTCTCCTTCATTTCCAAAAATTACATCTAATTAAATGCATGCAGGACTCGGACCTCACAAAAGAGTCTAATGGTGGCCTAGATAAAGAAAGGGGACTTTGTCAGATGACACAAATGATGCAGTCATAAGGTCATTAGTTTTGTACCTGAATTCTGTTTTAGAGCAAAACCACTGAGTTGGACTTTTTAAAAATTTTTACTTTAATTTAGAAAATCATAGCTTTCTATTATACTGAGGCCAGGTCAAAATCTCAAGAGAAAGGCACTTATTTTCTAACAGAGGTGGGCTTTCTTTTTTACACTGCAGATTGAACCCAGGGCCTTCATACTGCATTACGTCCCCACGAGTCTCTTTTTAATTTTTTTTTTTTTGAGATAGGGTCTTATTAATTCATTAAGTTTCAGTCTGGTCTTAAACTTGCCTCAGCATCTCAAGTATCCACTGCATCCACCTTTTCATTTGTGTGTATGTGTGTGAACGTGCGTGCACACACACACACACACACACACACACACACACATGCTCATGTTTTATACTGGGAATTGAACCCAGGACTCACAGAGCTACATCTCAAACTTCTTTTTATTTATTCTGAGACAATCTTACTAAGTCACTAAGTTGCCCAGTCCTGCACTATATGTTACAGTCAGACCCAGCATCCTGGATTTCTACCTCCCTGGTGTGTTCTTCCTACCATGCACCTGCCATTTGGGGTGGGAGCCCTAATCTTTAAAAATAAATTATAAGCTGCATACAGTGGCACATGCCTGTGATGCAAGCACTCTAGGAGGCTGAAACAGAAGAATCACAAGCCTGGGAAAGTCAGTAAGTTAGCAAGAGCCTGTCTCAAAATTCCCAGTACCACAAACGAAGCAAAACACTTTAGCCAATTTATTTCTCAGTGATTAAAAAACAAGTAAATAATTTAAACTGTTTCTGTGGGCTACAATAGCAGTCTGTAGGATGGTAAGGCCTTTCTCCTAAACACGCCCGCAGTGCAGCCAACCAACATGGCGAGCCTCTGCTGTGTGCAATGCTGTGGACCGGGGGTCAGCTTGTAGCGCCAAGCCCGCCTGATTAAACCCTGCCAACACTAAGCAGTTTGTAGCCTTGTGACTCTGATAACTGAATGACTAGGACGCTTCAATCATGGATAGAAGAAGAAAAAAAAATGAAATTGATCCAAAATATTGATTCTTTAAGTGATATCCTTTCTACTTTCAAATCATTCTCCTGTTTTTATAACATACAGAACAGTGAAATGAAATGAAGAAAAACATTTCATTCATTCATGAAACTCTTGTTGCGTGCAAACCCAATACAAGGAAGTTTCTAGGCACATGGCATGCACATTTCACTAAACAAAGCAGACAAAAATTTCCACCTTAGTGGAGTTGCATTCTAATTGGGAAAAATGGGCAATAAACAATAACCGCAATAAATAAATTATATATTATTCTGGAAGGTGACGTGGGTGAGAGAAAACAAACCAGCAAAAGATAAGGGATAAGTGGAGTTGAGATGGGAAGAGGGGCAGACGGCCGTTTCGCAGAGGTTGGCAGATTCTTCACTGAGAATATCTGCGTATACTTAAAGCGAGGGGCTTGTCTTCTGGATACAAATATATACCAAGTCCGTTCTAACAGAATAGATGGCCATGCGAGGGCCCTAAGCAAGGAACAGGAAAGAGGCCAGTATCCCTGAAGAAGAGGGAGTAAAAGGGCAAATTGGAGTGAGGGGAGACAGGGTGGCAGGGGTTATGTACACATGTACATTAGTAAGACCTTGATGTCCAGCCTTGTGTCCAAGGTAAGGGCTCTGGCTTTGCTCTAATTGAAATGAAAGACCCTGGCCAGCTGGAGGCAGAGTAGGGACATGAAAGGACTTGGGTTTGAAAAGGAGCACTTTGGTGGCTGTGTTGAAAACATTTTCAGGGGCCATGTCCAGGCCCAGACAGCAGCAGAGGAGTTGGGGTTCTGGGTAACACAGGTGTGCCTGGCAGATTGAAGGGAAGGGGCAGTCAGTCATGGGCAAGAGACAAGTCCAGGGTGATCACAAGGCTCTTAACTGGAGCAGGTGCAAGCCTGGAGATGCTATTCCTGAGAAAGGGGTACAGACGCTAGTTGCAGCTGGCCTGCAGGGGGAATGCGAGAATGCAGGTACCGCCAGTCGGACTCTGAGATGTCTACCTAGCCATCCACGGAGGGCCTGAGCAGGCAGTCAAAGATGCAGGCTCCGAGCTTTCCAGAAAAGTCTGGACTGGAGACATAAATTTGGGAGATTCCCCTTCTCTGGGAGCCCCAAGGCTGGCCGAGATCGCTCCCGGACTTCTCTGGTCAAAGATAATGAACGTGACCTTCGTCTTGTTTTCCCAAAAATGTGAAAGGGGAAGAAATGACTAAGGGCAAAAGGTTTGTTTGAGAATTATTTATTTTTAAGAGGCCTCAGAAGTTGAAATAAACAGGGAAGCAAACTCCATTTTTAAATTTTATTTTTCTCAATTATGTTAACTTTTGGCTAGGAGTCGTAGGTGTCTTTACAAGAAACTCAAAAATGTTGAAGTAAACAGAAAGCTTGGACTTTTCTGTGTGTGTGTGAACATAAGCACACAGAGAGAAACAGAAGGTGCACTCTTCAGGACCAGCTTGGGGAGGCCAGGCTTCCTGCAAAGGGCTGTCCCAGGACTCCATAGCCCTGCACCCAGGACTTCTTGGTAAGAGAGCTGCCTAAATCCCCTGTATCTCTGTTCAAACTAGCAGATCTTTATGTTAGAATGTCTACACTTTTGGAATCCACCATCTTTACCATCATCCCAACATCCAACCCCAAGATAATACACATGTTGGGATTGTCCAGTCACCAATGCCCAGCCTTTCAGGCCTGTGTTCTTGGGAATTCAGGAAATCCTAAAACTCCAGTCATATTGTCATGAGATGTAAGTCACTGTGCAGGAAAAGTGCAGGAGGCTGCTTCTGTCTGTCTGCAGGCTCTGAACCACCTTCTTCTCTGCCCCTGCACCTGATCCTGACAGCACAACCGACTGGAAGGTTTTGGCAAGCAATCCAGTAGCATTCAATTGGCTCTTCAGCTTGAAAACATGCACTTGGGCATTCCCTCATAGCTGCAGTTGGTTGACAGCCACCGTATTCATTTGCTTCCTCCCCAGGGTAGCAAGCATTGCTGTCTGAGGGGTTCCATGTTGCAGGCCTTGCAGCCAGATCTCCACCCACCTCAGCTTTTCCCAGTGGAGCAGTGGGGTTTCTTTCCCTTTAGGGAGTTCCCATAGCTTTGCATCTCTCCCTCTGTTCAGGTAGGTGAGTGCCCCATCATGAACATATTGTGTGATGGTGACTTTTCGCTCCTTGACTTCTAATTCCCCAGCCAGATCAGCTGGAAAGCCCTTGTGCCTATACTCCCCAAGGCAGTTTGTCTTCCTGAGCAGTCCCGCAAGGACCTTCTTCTGCTGGCATCTGAGCAGCTGCTGTAATTGCTCACAAAGTCATCCATGAGACTTTGTAGCAGGCGCCTTTACTAAGCTCTGTAATTAATTCTTGGAAAGCCCTAGAAGGGGCTTGTTCAGAGTTAAATCAAACTCTGTTAAATCAAAAGCAGGCTTCCTATTTGCCTGACTCAGATAAAGCCTTGGTGGTTTAAACCAGATAACAAGCCAGGGTAAAGAAATCTACAATAATTCATTCCTCCAGCGGTAGAACTTAGGTGTGTCCCAGTATACAAACAGTATGTGTGGACCACACACCCCTGCTGAGGCCACTGCTCCTTGAACAGACAGACCTTGGAACATGAAGTTTAACTATTGGCCAGGCGCCAGTTTGTTTCACGTGGTTTTCTTTAACTCGTGTTGGCTTCTCTGTGTGCTTGCTCATGAATATTGAGGTTGTATTCATAAAAACATTCCAGAAAGATGTGACCAATGTATACCACATAGCCAGAGGCCGAGTAGTCAAGTTAGTTAATGAGCCCTGGTGTGCACACACAAGCTCAGTTTGGATATAATAATAGCACTGGCTATAAATTATTGCATGACAGCTGTGTGTCAACAGTGCTTGAACCTTTCACAAACCTTCAAGATAAGTGATTGTCTCTGTTGTACAGATTGAAGCCTACTCTTAGCATGTTACCGTGTCCTGCGTACCACAGATGCTTCATGACAATGCAGTGGTGCATATCTTTCTTTTTTAGGTCTAAATAAAACTGCTTCTGAAAAAGCACTGTGCCTTCTAAACACTGAAGATTAAATAGATGTGCTTATGGACTGTGTGGAACTCACACTTAGTCACTGCTTTTAGAAGAGAACTTGCCATTTCCTTGGAGTAGCAATTCTCAACTAGGGTGATTTTGCTTCCTCTCTGGGGAGTGTTTGGTATCTGGCAATCTCTGGACTTATTTTTAATTACTATAATGGGGGAAGAAGTATATTCTAGTGGTATGTCATAAGTAGAGGCCAAAAAAGTTTCTAATCATCCCACAATGCTCCTACCTTATATCAACAAAAAATTACATAGCTCAATGTATCAATATTGGTGAGGTTGAGAAATCCTGATTTACGCACAGCAAAGATTAACCAATAGATTATCTTTTGTTGATTGATATTTAAGTTATAAACTATCAAGCCATAAAAGAAATGGTTTATCCCATAATATGTGATAGTAGATTGTTGTATTTGTTGCTTTCTCACCACGGGAACACAGTACCCACCACTTGCAATTGGAGGATGGGATATTTATTTTGACTCGCAGTTTCAGAGGTCGTGGTCAGTCCATGCTTGGCCAGCCAGCTCCAATGGCAAAAAAGGCAACAGTAAGAGGACATAGTGGAATGGCCTGGCAGAGGAAGGCTGCCTGTTTCATGACAACAAGAAGAAGAGAGTCAGAAGGGTAAGGGCATAGGGGAGCAAAAATACACCCTTCCAGACGACACCTCCAGTGACTCATCCCTCCACCAGGTGCTACCTCCTCAGATGGCATGAAACCATCAATGGATTAATGCACTGGTGAGTATAATGCTCCAAATGATCTGATCCAGTCACCTTACTAAATTAAGCTCTGGGGGTTAGGGGGGGCATTTCATAATCAAACTGATCATTACATACTAGGTCTGGCCAAAGATGTGTTCTTTACACTTTAATGTGTTTGTTTTGGCATTATATAAAAATATATTATTAAAAATTAAAATAGCATTATGGAATTAGAACAGTTGAATTTTAAAAGACTCGTCGAAATAAGCAACTCAATAGATGAGTTAAACAAAAGCTTAGATAATATTGAGGATAAACTTAGTGAATTGGGAGAGACATCTGAAAAAAATGGCCTGAATACAGACAAGAGATAAAAACGTGGAAAATACAAAATAAAGAATAAAAGAAATAAAGGATAAGTTAAATCATTCTTCAAATAATTACTCAAACATTACTCAATCATTACTCAAACATAAAGATTCTCAGTTGCGATTTAAAGCCAATAGTTAGCCATTTGCTATTAATAAAAGACCAAAAATGATTAGAAGAGCTTGGGAAAAAAATAGAAAAAGAAACTCTGAGCAAATAGTGACAATAGAAAGATAGTATGACAATATAAATATCAGTAAAAATAGAGTGAAATCAGTAAGAATGGAGAATGACACTATTAAAAAGAGCAGTCCATTAAGATATATCTACTAGCTGGATGCAGTGGAGCATGGCAGAATGGCCTGGCAGAGGAAAGCTGCTTGTGTCATGGCAGCAGGAAGCAGAGAGCCAGATGGTAAGAGCATTAACTTTCATATACATAATAAATGTACTTGAAATACAAAAAATGAAAATGCATGGAGTTATCAGGAAAAGGTGACAGACCTGGAGCAGAAATAAGAGATCCCAATAGAATTGTAGAAACTGAGAGACCACGGCAGACAGAGACCATGTAAAGAATCAGATGCTGTGAATAACACTATTGACCAGCTCAGCCCAAGGGCTACACACACAAGTGTACACACACAGGGACAGAAATACCTGAGACTACACATAGTTCTACACACACACACACACACACAAATACGTGTGCACACACATAGGAGTGATGATCTCTAGGTATTGCATACACATATTAAACATGACATTATATATGTGTATTTATGTAGGTATCAAGTGCCACACAAATGCAAAACACACTTTCCTCTCATGAGTAAAACTTGAACCCGTACCAAATCAGAACAATATTTAAACAAATTCCAAAGACCTGATATTATGTAGGTCATGTTCTCTTTCCACAATAGCAGAAAAATTATAATACAAAATAAAAATGAGGGCAATTAGAAATGAAAAAAATACATCAAAGTAATTCATGGATTAAGGAATAGTTCATACTATATCATTGTTATGGTTTGGATCTTGTGTGTCCCCAATCCCCAAAAAGCTTCATGTATTTAGAACTGTGTATTATTGGGAAGTAGGGTTTGGCTGGAAGGGGTGGATGCTTGGGGGTTGACTTGGAAAGACTGGCAACTTGTGAAGATTGGGAGCACCCAGGACAGAGTTTTCAGGAGTGTGTTGTTGATTTATGAGCCAGGAAGTGAGGGACGGGCACCCACCCTCACTTCCCTCACAGTGGATACCAACTGGCAGCTTGAAGTAATTAAAGGCAGGAAGAAGAAACAGGGTTACAACTTGTTCCTGGGAGAGCTGTAGCCTTGCCTGAGTCACCAGACGTCAGCTTGGCTTCTGTCTCCAGTCTCTGCTATGTGCTTTTACCACTGCTGGCTGCCCATGGATTGACTGTGTGAGACTTTCCAAAACTGTGAGCTAAATAAATCTTTCCTCCCTTAAATTGTGTATGTTGGGTATTTTGTCACAGCAAAGAGAAAGTAACTGAGACATTCATGAAATCTTATCAGCTAATACTTTATGGTCAACATTTCTTTCACACCTTTAAAATTATACTAACATATGACTTTGAGGGTAGCATATTTCATCATATGAATGGCATATAATTTGTTCAACCAGTCCTTTATTTGGTACATGTACAAGATCCTTGAGTTTTTTTGTTGTTATAATTATGCTATAATGAACATGAAACACTAAATTTTTACGTCATTGTTCACAAATATATTTTACTATGTTAATTTCTTCATCAGAACGTTCAAGTTTAAAATGAGTTATACACTTTATTTGAAGGAAGAATAGCAATAAGATGGGGAAAAAAAGAGACCCTACATTTAGATCTTTCTATAAATATCAAATTGCTCTAGGAAAAATCAAGCTAGGCAACAACTGGTTACATCACCATTTCAAAACAAGTAGGAAAGAGTCCATTGTCTTTAGTAGAGATACCGCATTGCCAGAAGCCACCACTATCATCTGTAGATCTCACACATCAGTATGTAAATAATGGATGACAAGCCATTTCCCCCACAAGTTGCCTCTAAATTAAAGTACAAACGATAGTTCTAAAGCTGAAGAAGCTACAGCAAAAAGGACAATAAATAATGATAAACAATGATATTACTTTTACATAACACTGAGAAAACAAATGTTTCCAGCTAACCACATATTGTGAAAAGCTAAACAAGTCTAGAAATGGGAAAAAGTGAGGCAAAACTAAAAGGAAACTGGTAGAAATGCATCAAGAATAAAGACATTGGCAGTCCCCAGGTGGGAATCTGGGCTGAGTAATGAGGTGTAAGCAAATCTGAGTCAACTGGGGGAAGCAGGGCACACCTGTTTAAAAGAAAAAAATCCAGCCTGACTTCAAGCTGCCTTCAGTGGAGTTTGGTGGTGGAGCTGGGTGGCCTTGGACAAGGTCTCTAAGCCTCAGTTTTCTTGTCTCAAAAATGGAGGTAATAACCATCAGAGTCTACCTAATTGGGATGCCAGGAGAGCCAAATTAAAAAAAAAAAAAAACATTGTAAGAAGAGCATTTAGCACAGTACCTGGTCCATTTGCGTGTACTCAGGGTTGGCCATTGTTACGTAAATTTCAAAAGATTAAGAAAAGCCTGATGGTCAGCTTTTGAGACCAGAAAAAGGAGGTAGACATTGTCACCAAGTCTCTGTGATAAGCTCTATTTCATATTAGTGCAAGGACATAAAGGGAATGTTATGAACTATCTTTTAAATGTTCTTAAATTTTAAATACGAAGTGTTATAAATCTGTGTGTAAGTTTCCAGTATAGAGTCTGTTGTTAGAATAGATATTTTATTGTATTACAGTAAGACTTACTGCCAAATTAAGACCACTGGACATGAGTGCAGGACCATTGGTAACATGAAGGGACATAACACGAGGTTGCCTGGGTCACCCCAGATACACTGACTGTGTGTTGGTTGCTTTTTTTCATGTGGTGAGGATACATAGATCTGCTTTCCAAGATTCTCTCTGGAAAAAAATATAACATTGATTTATATTTGTCAAATACGTTCCTTTAATAATGACTGGATACCAAAATATTGTTTTCTTAGTTTGCTTAAAGAGCAAGGACTTGGCTTTGGAATTTGGAGATCCCCATTTTAAGAGCCGTCTCAATTAGAACTAGTAACCCCCGACTCACCATCAAACCCTGTGAGTTCCTTTCTACACGTCTATCGAACCTGTCCCACTAGAGATGCCTTCCATCACCAGTAAGTAAGGAGTCAGTTGGTCTCGAAGGGATCTTTCTTTCCTCTCATTTCTCCAGGGTGGGTCTCCAAAGGCCTTATTCATTCATGCAATGAATCAAGAGATAGTTGCCTTTCCTTTTTTGAAAGCAAGTCTAGTTTCTTCATTCTCAAATTCCAAATACCGTCAACAAATCTGTGAATTTATGTATGAGCAAAATGTCTATCTCCAGAGATCTTTATTTTCAAGCAAGGAGAGATATCTGTCTCCAAATGCTGCTGCTCCTGAAGCGAGTGTCAGGCCGGAAGGGGGATTCTTCTCGTGGGGGAACCCAGGACCGCGAGTCAGGGGCTCTCTCTGGCCCGAGAGGTGCAGCTGGGTTTGTTTCTGTACCTCCGGTTAGAAGCTGGATGCTTTGCTTTGGCAAAAAAAATAAAAGTATTATCTATTTTAATGCTGACTTGTGATGTTTTATTCACATTTTAAATCTTTTATCGCCTGTGGCTCCCGTGAGATTTTCTCTTTTGTTAGCATTTTTTCTGATTAGTATTGATCTCTATTTCACCAAAGGGATAGGAAATCTCCTGCCCTGTTGGCATGATTGCAAAGTATCTGACTGCTTGTTTTCCTCCCCACAAAAGGAGTATCTATAGCCATTTAATTATGTAGTGTATTTTTAAAGCAAGAATGAAAGAACCAGGGATCATCTTTCACTTAAATTCAGCTTAGCGTGTTCTCAGAATGTTAAAAATCCTCAGTTCCTTCAGCTATTGAAACTGGTGTCCTTGTCTAAAAGAAAATAAGTGCATCTGGTGTCAGCCAGTGCAGCGTCACCGACTTTATTGTATGCTATTTCCTTTTAGTCAGTTAGAAATAGAGTCCATGACCACACACACGGCCAAAAAGGGATAAGTATGTTCTGTGGGGAAAAGAACAGCTCGTAGACATTTTGGTCTCAGAACAAATTCCGTATCTTCTCCTAGACACAATGGGTACATCCTGGTGACCCCAAAACTACCTTAAATGTCCTGACAAAAGCCGTTCCTGCATTTATATCTAGAAGATGTTGAGGTGTTTTCTGGAGATTGAGTTTTAGTACAATAAAAAAAAGTGTTATTCACTAGTAAGATCTAAATAAGATGTCCAGCCTGGACTACAGAGTGTGACCCTGGTTCAAAAAAGAAAATAAAATCCAAACAGCATTGAAATTTCTTTTTAAAAAAAGAAATTTATCTAACAATTCATGTCAAAGGCCAAAGTAAATGTTATGTATTCCAAGAGAAGTGACTATCCAGATTAGAAAGTTGTTTCTTCAATGGAGAAGGCCTTTTCTGAGTCACCCAGAGTTCCAGGGCTCACAGGGCCCCCGACCCCACAGCCTTCCCCTCACACAAGCGCAATCCATAAGGGACTTAGGCTTCCAGGGACCCCTACTTTCTAGAATTTTGAAGCACTGAAGCTCCAATTTACCTTCCAGCCCTTCAGCCAATTCCAAGATCTTAAATAGAGGCAATTGCAGGAAGGAAAGCTGAGGACAGGAGGAGGAATCTTACTGAAGTGGGGATCGCTTTCCACACACGGGAAGGAAGTCAGGCTGGTCCTCCATTGCCTAGCTGTGCTCCAGGGAACAGACTCAGCTGTGGGACTCCCTGAGGGATGGCAGAGTATTTTACTGAGGCCTATGTGTCCCCGAACACACACCCATATGCTCCCATACTTTCCACTCTCTCAATCTGCAGCAGAGCAATGGAGAGTTGATGCCAGCATTGGCCATGGGACAGGAAACTGACTCAGAAGTCCACTGCACATCCCCAGCACCGCCTGGGTGGCAGCAAGTACCAGGGCACTCCTACTTGGGGAGACTCCAGTGACTGCCAATGGGAGGGAGCTTTGACCCTCCCACAAAGGGAAAAAGATGGGTGTCTGAATTTACAGTGAGACACACAGATGTGAAGAGGGCTAGGAAAACAAAGGAGTGTCTCTACTCACATGGACCCCACAGAGGCAGAGGTGCCTCCGAATGCGTAGATGCAGTGATGAGGCCTTTCGGGTGATGCTCTCCTGTAATTCTGTAATGACAGCAACATTAATGATGAGCCTAGCACCGCTTTACCCTTTCCTGCCCCAAAAAAGGACCTCCTATCCTTCCCCAAGGGAATCCTGGGAATCCCGGGGAAGTGCCACATTTGCTAACACAAATCCACCTGCCTACAGATGGTATGCTGTCCTTGTAGGAGCCCAGGAGCCACGGAGGAGAAGGGCCACACCCTGGCCTTGGCCATGGTGACTCTGGGAGTGAACACTTTTTTTTTTTTGCCTTGCAGTCAGAAGCAAGCTTGACAGGCACCATGCTATTTCGCCCACCACCAGACCTGCCCCACTGTCTTGCTGAAGCCAAGAGATGCCCTCTGCCCCACTTAGAACTTAGCGCTCAGGGGGATCCACACACGAGAAGCCTGTTTCACATCCACCTTCTCCCATACTCCCTACAGGAGTGTCAGAAGCTCTTGGGCTTTAGCAAGGGCAGGCTGGGAGCTTATTGGAAATGTAGGCCAGGCCTGGTGACACAGGAATGACACACACGTGTGTACACAGATCCCTTGGCCAGGAAATCTGCTTTCGAGGCAAACTTCTCATGTGATGCTGAAGCAGGTGGTCTGGACGACACTCTAAAAATATTGATAATTAAAAGAGACCATGTGACAAGGAGTAACACATGCTGAGTTTTATACACAGAGAAGCCAGAGAGCATCTGAAAAATAGAATGTGACGAGGAGGCCGGGGATGTAGTTCAGGAGTTAGAGCACTTGCCTAGCAAGCACAGCTCCCTAGGTTCAATTCCCCAGAACCACATAAACCCAGAGTGGTGGTGCACATCTGCATCCCAGCTCTGTGGAGTATGAGGAGGATTGCCATGTGTTCTAGGCAGGCCTGAGCTACAGAGTGAGTTCAGGACTAGCCTGGACTACAGAGTGAGATCCTCTCAAATAAATAAATAAATAAGAACATGATGAGTAAAATTAGAACATTTATGGCCAAGAGTATTAAAAGCATTAAAAGAAAACAACCTTGGCTAGGAATTTCAACTTAGGAATTGCATAATTAGTAAGGCCCTATCCAGCTTCTTTCCACTCAAGGATCGGGGCCACAGTAAAGAACTCATTAGCACCCCTCCCAGTTACCCAGTCCTCCTATGTACTTTTGTAAGCCAGCTAAATACAGCAAACAGAGAAATAGTATTTGCTGGTATGATCTATTATATGAAGGAGTGAAATAGCAAATTCAAGCTTAATTCCAAGTAGTTCAGACATAGCATTTCTGATATGCCCTCATTTGTTTCGTTAACCCCCTAATATACACCTTCACACCACTCGCCTCTTCCCTTCAGCCCTCAGTCCGTCCTGTCCACTGTGACCATGATAAACAGTGGTCTCGTGAGGATGAGGAAGTAGGCCAAAAACAAAAAAAAAAAGGAAGAGGAGTGGGAGTGGGGGAGTTTGCAGTCTTTCAAATCCCAGCGTAGATTAAATTTACTAAAAAGTTGTTTTTCTCTCTGCCTATTAGGGTGAGCCCCATGACATGCAGTTCCTCTGCTCCTCTCCATCTGTGATGGAGGTGACTGACCTCCAGCATTCATCCACCCCCAACAACTGGCCCCAACATCCTGTCCACGGCTGTCCAGACTGTGCCCAAAGCCAGCCCCATCAGACCAGAGCAACCGCCTAAGAAAAAAAATATAATGTAAACTTACGTGGAGTTTCAATTTTTCCAGTAGCCAACTTTTTAAAAAATGAATAGAAACAAATGATATTAATTTTAAAATTTATTTGCGCAACCCAATAAACTATTATGATTGCAACATACAATCAATTTAAGATTAGAATGAGATATTTTAATTCCTTTTTTTCTAA
Organism: Ctenodactylus gundi; assembly: GCA_004027205.1. NCBI lineage: Eukaryota > Metazoa > Chordata > Mammalia > Rodentia > Ctenodactylidae > Ctenodactylus > Ctenodactylus gundi. Next base: position 20,290 of record PVKB01001192.1, on the reverse strand, counting down.
GTGCTGAAAATTCAGTGTGCTTTTAATACTTACAACACACTTCAGTTGGGAATAGCCCTATTGCAAATGCTTGATAGCCACATGTGACCAGTGGCTACCATGACCACTAGTGGTTAAGAGCAGGTGGGAAGCATGTATCTCCTCCTCCTCCTTCTCCTCCTCTTCCTTCTGTCTAGGGTATGGATAAGGAAATCTATCACAGGGTCTCCTGTGGCTGCTGGCAGCTGTCTCATGACCAAACTGGATCACTGTGTCCTTGGTCACATGACTAAGCTTTGCTACTCTGGCCTCTGAACTCTCAGGAATAGCAGGCGATACAAATTTCTATTATTTAGGCCATTCTGGGCTAGTTTTCTGTTCTAAGCATCTGAAAATATGCTAATCTATGTACTCTCCAACTCATAGTATAGCTATAAAGGATGTTTGCTTTCCGTATCAAGCACGTAGACACAAGCCAAACCCTATTCTCTTCCAAGCTACAAATTATTACAGTCAATAAAAACCTGAGCCAACTATTTCCCTAGAGAGCTACTACAGTCTTCTCTTTGGTTTGAATCCTAGTCTAGTGTTTTCGTAACGAAGCAAAGGAAGAAGAAAATTCTCCTTAAGCACTGTTTTAAAATAAAATGTGCCTATCCTTGGACATAGACATAATCAAAATAAAACAAATTATTTAGGTTTAAAATAAAGTAAGTTTGTGAAAATTTGATGGGAATATGTGGCCTTTCCAAAGACATAAGTGCAGAAATTTCACAGAACTCTTAAGACCACAGTATGAGCAGAGGGAAAGCATTTGGTGAGGGTACATCAAACGGGGTGGAATGTTGCCAACTGGGGAGTGGCTTTTCCTGCAAAGTTACCAGGATATATACATGGACATAACCATACTTAACACTGTTCAAAGTACTCACATTTAAAAACCAGAAAGGTTTCAACTTAACAGCCTAAATTTATAACTAAGGAACTAAAAGAGAACTAATTAACTCTAAAGCTATTAGAAAAGCAAAAGAATAAAGATCAGAGCAAAGAAACAATATAGAGAATAAAAATCAATTTAAAAATATAAGAAAACTAAAAGCTGGCTTTTGAAAAATATCAACAAAATTGATAAACTGTTAGCTAGAATGATTTTTAAAATAGAACCAAGTCTCAAACAACTAAAATCAGAAATGAAAAAAGGAACTTTATGACTGAATATTCAGGAAAAATGATTTTAGAATGTAAATCAAGGATTGTGCAATGAAGCAAAGTGAATGGATTTCTAGAAACACACAACCTATCAAGACTGAATCAACAAGAAAAAAATTATCTCAACAGACCTGTACCTAAGGAGATTGAATTGATAATGAAAACTCTTCTGACAAAGTATAGTCGAGGACCAGATGTATTCAGTAGTGACTTCTATCAAGCATTTAGAAAAGAAGTAAAACTAATCTTCTCAAACTCTGCCAGAAAAAGTAGGAAACAATAATTCCAAACTCATTCTGTGAGACCAGAATTACCTTGGTACCAAAGCCAGACAAGGACGCTACAAAAACGAAGCAAAATTTCAGACCAATACCCTTGATGAATATTGGTGCAAAAATCACTGACAAAATGCCAGCAATCAGAAGCGAACAGACCACCTACAAGGGAGATACTAACGTGACCACTAACGTGACCACGTAGGGCCTGCTCCTTCAGTACAAACGTGGTTGAATATATGAAAACCAATGTCATAAGTATATTACATAAGCAGAATCAAATATTAAAATCAATTTAATAAAATTCAACAGCTTTTTATGATAAAAATAGTTAATAAAGCGCAACTAAGAACCACCTGGACATAATAAAGATCACGTGTGAAAAGCTCACAGCTCAAGTCATATGCAACGACAACATCATAAAATTGTGCAGTGACTAAGGGAAAACATTGCAGAGGATTCTCAAAAATTAAAAATAGAATTCCATAAAATTCACATTTCCATTTCTAAGTGGATACTCTAATGCAGGTATCAAGGAGATAGGCAGGGTGACTGAAGAATATAAATGTCTAAATTGTTTGAATGTGAATGTCTAAATATTTTGGATACGTATGATCTACAGATTCATGAACGTGTGGATAACACATAACCTGGCAATTTGTTAACATATATCTTGCTTGACTGCTTTTTCCCTCCTTCCTGAGCTTTTCTCCTTTCCTCCCTCCTTCATTCTGAGTCTTCATTTCCCTAGCAGTCGCTACCCCTCTTCCTTCCTTTTCTTAGGGTCTTTTTGCGTAGCTATCTATGGCAATCACATATAAGAGACTCTATTTGCTATTCAATCCTTTGTGCTTGGTCCATTTTACTGAGCATTATTGACTTAAGGCGGCCGCATTTTCTTTCGAATATTTTGTATTTGTCTTTGTTTATGGTGGCATAGTATTCCATCACGTGTGCTATGGTTTGGATCTTGAGTGTCCCTCAAAAGCCTCATAGTTCTGGAACTATGTGTTACTGGAAGGGGCAGGTACTTAAAGCTTGACCTGGAATGATTGTGTCAACTTGTTACAACCGGGAAATGGCCAGGAAACGGTTCTCAAGTGTGTGCTGCTGACTTGTGGACCAGGACTTGAGGAAGGGGAAGACACCCTGGGGCAGTGGGCCCAGCTTGCTACGTAACCGAAGCAAGAAGAAACATTGTTCCAGCTTCTTCCTGGGAAAGTTCTGGCTTTGCCTGCGTCTGCAGACTTTCCTTGGCTCCTGGCTCACTGGGCTTCTGTCTGCAGTGCCATGAACAGCTCTTAAGAGCTCTCCAGCCTCCGCCATGTGCTCTCACTGTTGCAGGCTTCCCCACGAATGGGACCTGAGACCTTCTGAATCTGCAAGCTAACTAAATCTTTTTTTCCTTAAATTATGGATGTTGGTATTTTTGTCACCACAACAAATAAGTAACTAAGATAGTGTATAAATGCCACATTTTCTTCATCTGTTATTCTGTTGATGAGTGTGTTGGTCACTTCCAAGATTTAGCTATTATGAATTGTATGGATATAAACATAGATATGCATGTATCTTTATGATAGGATGATGACTTTAGATCCCTTGGGAAAATGCAAAGTAGAGTAAGGTTGTAGCTGGGTCAAATGGAATTTCTACTTTCAGCTTTTTAAGGAATCTCCACGCTACTCCCCACAGTGGTTGAACAAGATTGCAGTCCCACTAACAGTATTTACACTCTCCTTTGACCCCACAGCCTTGCCAGCAATTGGTTTTAGCATTCTTGATGTAAGTCATTCTCACTGGAGTGAGACTGTATCTCAGTGTTTTGATTTGCATTTCTCTGAAGGCTAAAGACATCGAGCACTTTTTCATGGGCTTGTTGGCCTTTTGTTCTTCCTCTTCTGAGAAAAAACTTTCTTCACTTGCCCATTTCTTAATGGGGTTGTTTATTTTGGAAGGGGTTTTTTTTCAACTTTTTTATATATTCTAGATATTAATCCTCTGTCAGAAGTATTGCTGGCAATTTTTTCCCCACTCTTGGTTGTCTCTTCACCCTGTAGGTTGTTTTGCCGCAAGGGAACTTTCAGCTTGATGCAGTCCCATTTGTTGATTCTTGTTGCTATTTCTTGTGCTAATGGCATTCTGTTTGCAAAATCCTTTTCTATGCCTATGTCTCCCATCATTTTACCTATTTTGTCTTCCAGAAGATGAAGTGTTTCTGTTTTAACATCCAGCTCTTTGATCTGTTTTGATTTGATTTTTGTACATGGTGACAGATAAGGGTCTAGCTTCATTCTCCTGCACATGACTATCCAGTTTTTCCAACACAATTTGTTGAAGATACTGTCTTTTTTCTTCAGTGAAAGATTTTGGCCTCTTTGTTGAAACCCAGATGACTGAAGGTGGCTGGGTTTGTCTCTGTGTCCTCAATTCTATTCCTTGATTTTCCTGTCTGTTCTTGTATGAATACCATGTTGATTTAATCAGTATTGCTTTGTAGTATATTTTGAAATCACGAGTTGTGATTCCATCAGCAAGAGACCCAGAATTTCCAAAGCAATGCTTAGTAACAAGGGCAAAGCTGAATGTTTAAAATTTTAAAGTGTGTATCACACAGTTAAAGACACTGTGTTACAGCGAGAGAATGATGGGAAAGATGTATTCAAGGTGAAAGAGTGTACTTCCAGTACCCTGAGGGTCAATGGCATTTAAACATTCACCATATTTTTCAATCACCTGCTTTATCTAAACATTTCTAGCCATTTCTTTACATTTTTTATTAGCATATGTTTTAATACATTATCATTACATTCTTCTTTGGGAATTGGTACATACACATATCACATAAATGTCTTACTTTCCAATCAATGGGACACAAAACACTCACAGGTTGCTTTTTTTATTTTTTTTTTTGGTCAGTCATTTTGAATTGTGAATGTTTGCAATACATATTCATTACATATTAATTACATACAGCTTGGGAATATATATATATATATATATATATATATATATATATATATATATAATGTTTTGATCCTTTTTTGTTACTTCCTTTTCTCCTCCCCTGCAGTCTCCCTTCTCTCCATCCCTCTGTCCCCTACACTCAGGTCCTCATCCCGTCTCCATGAAATCTACTTTCCTATTCTCTATGTTCTCTCTTATATTTTGCAATTTGGGTCATTTATAGTTTTGGTTTCTTGAAGAAGTAAAACCATGTGAAACTTTTTCTGTCTCATTTACTCTGTGTATTACTTTGGGTTCTTCAAAAGGCAGAATTTACAGATTTTATAACAATAGGCTATATTAGGAAGACTTACAAATCCAAGGATAGAGGTAGTCTAAGATGGCTGCTCAGCGGCAAAGTAGATCTCCCATCCAGGACAGCAGGACAGCCAGCAAGGTGAAAGTCTGCTGCGGATCTCTGTCATTGGAAGGACAATGGCAAAGACTGGAGCTTAAAGATCGGTGACTGAAGATCAGCAACGGGCAGACAGGCGCAAGTCCAGATTGGAACAAATCTGTGGTGAAGATCTGTGATGTGTAGCAAGTTTGCGTCCATAGACAATTGCGAAGGCGAGAGCTTTCCCAGAGGAAGAAGCTGTAACAATCTTCGTTCTTCCTTCCTTTTATGCCGTTGTAGTTCCGGTTGGGCCTCCCACATCTGGGTGGGTGCTTTTCCCTCATTGGCCAGTCCACAAATCCCTCACACTTGAATCCAGGCTGGTTCTAAATTCCCAATCTAGGCATGGTTCCCAAATCCTAATCCTAATGGAGGTGTGGTTCCTAATTCCCTTAAATTGACATAATCCCTTCAATAGTCACACTCTGCTAAGCTTTATGATCTCGAAGCTGACACCCTTGAGACTATGAAGGAAGGAAGAGTAGCTTAGTTTGACTCACAATTCCAGTAGCTGGCTCTAAAGCAGAAGATAGCATGGATGGAAGGGCACAGAGAGGAGAGTTGTTCACGACACGGTGGCCAGCAAGCAGAGAGAGGAGACCAGCCAAGGACATGAAGATGGCCTTCCAGGCCAAGCCTCCAGTGACTCATCCCTCCAACAGGTCCCAAGTCCTGATAGCACATTCATCTACCAATGGATGACTCCACAGAGGAGTCTATCACCTCCCTGACCCCCGATCTAGTCTCTTTCTAAACTCATGAGGCTTTTGGAGGACATTTTTTATCTAAACCAAACTTACCTAACCTCTACTCTGCCTTATTTTTTTTTTTCCCTTATTTGTTTGAGTAAAGTGGAACTGTTTGGGGCAACACAAAAATGCATAAAATAGTTAATGCACACATATAAATACTAAAACTTCCTTTTTAAAATTTTTCATTAGAACACTAAGAAAATTTAAGAGTAAAAAAACCCCAGCAGGCCATAGGTTGAATATGATTGAGAAACCTTAACCTTCCACAAAAAGCTCACGTCCATCTCGTCATGCAAAATACATTGGTCCGTCTTGAAGAGTCACCAAAGACTTAACAGTTCCAGCACTACTGAAAATCACAAGTCCAACTTGTCCTCCAAAACTCAAGGTAAGTTCCTAGTTGTGAGGCCCTATAAAAACAAAAAAGAAAGTAAGATTCTTCTAACACACAATGACAGAAGGTAAATAGTCCTACTCAAAAGGGAGAAATAGGAAAATAGAAAAAAAATAAGACCAGAACAACCAGAACCCAGCAGGACAAACATTACATCCTGCAGCTGAGTGTCCAGCATCGAGGGCAGGCTGTGACAGATGCGAGTTCCAAAGGCGTGGGCATCCCTGCCCTGTGTGTGGCCTGGCTGCCTGCAGCCAGGTGGCCTCTCTCCTGGGCTAGTGCCATTCCCAGCCTGTGATGTTCGCAGATGTCCCACTTTCCTGGAGTCTCCGTGTCCCTCAGGTCACTCCTGCACTTCTGTCTCCACTATCACAGCTTCACAAAATGCCATTTTGAGTTTGATCACGAACTCCAGAAGGAAGCAAGGTAGTACTCCAACCTGGATGATTTTCTCAAGGAAGTGTGCAACTTCTGACTCATTAAATTTTCCTCTTTATGTATTCATGTATTTTATTAAGGGCTTTGTATGAGCTGGACACCAAGAACATGAGGAATTTCTTGAGCTGAACCCATCAGACCTCTTTATGTTAAGAAGGGCGAGTAGAAGCTGCCAGATGGCAAAAGATGAAAGTTGGCATCCTCAGAAATGGAAAGACCATGTGGCAAGACATGAACTTGTAGGAGGGGAGGGCTCGTCCGGGCAGTTTGAGGCATCTCAGCGGGGCTGAAGCTCTAAGGTGCACGGCACGTAGTAGGGGTCGGGCAAGAAGTCAAGGAGAACAAGTTTCCAGCTCAGCTCGTTGCCCTTCTTTATATTCATACAAACACTCTGCCTTTCTCATAATGAGGTTACCTTTGGACACTTTGCACGAAGTTCAGCAATAGAATCAGTTATCTGATAAGCCTCTCTGGTGTTCGAGAAAACACTGGGAAAAGCATTTTAGGCCAGGCAAGGAAAACACAGGCCACCACTATATTTTCCCAGCTCCACAGCAGGGAAGCTTAGTCAGTGATTGCATTCTTAGTCCTTAAGGCTACCTACAGCATTGTATTGCCAGCACAGTTCTCAAGTAGGTAGACAAGTAAATCAGGATGACACAGAAGATTAAGCTGTTTAACATCTCTATCTTATGAAGTAGCATTCTGCATGCTTTGACTGAACCAGATTGAATACACAGCAAATAAAGGTTTTGCCACTTGTCAATTCTAGTGAGTCTATGGCTAAAAGCTAGAACATATGTATAGTTCGAACATGAATCCTCTCATGCTAAAGCTTATTTCTAGCTTTTGCAAGCCAATGTTTTTAGATTCTAGAAGTCAAGAATCTAGTATGTTCTATGGTACTATATATACTTATAGGCTCAGTCAAGTAGGAAATGGTACTCTCTCTAGTATCAAGCATTCAACAATATAGGATCCCTTCTGATCTAAAGAAGAAAGCCATGCAAGGCTCTTGCTACTCATGAGTAAATGTTGCTACCTGAGCTTGAATCAAACTGATTTGGGTTCGTGTCTTAGTGACTTTCTCATTGCTTGGACATAATACCCAACATCTACAACTTAAAGGAGGAAAGGTTTATTTTAGCTCAGAAGACCTCAGCCCTTTCTTGGTGGCCAGGAATGGTGGAAGGATCTGGCAGAAAACAGCTGCTCACAGTAGGGATTGGGAAGAAGCCGGCACAGGAGTGTTGGCGCCCTCAGGGCCCTAGAGCCTTAGCATCGCTGACCTTGGCCGAGTCCCACGAAGAGCTGTTTATTGCTTGTAATTTAAGCCAGGTATTGCTTTGCTTAAACACAGAACTGCTCTTTGTCGGCTCTGATAAACAAGTCAAAAGGCTGGAAAACAACTGGGGTATCCCATCCTCCTTCCTATACTCCTTTCCGACCAACCCGGCTAGTTAAGGCCTTGCTAATTAGCCCAAGATAACTTCCTCAGTCTGTTTAAGCCCCTGTACTTCCTAAATAAAGTGAGACGGCGTTCATTGAAACTGCTCCCAGAGTGTTACTCTGTCGTCAGGCACCTCGTGGGATGGACACCCATGCACAAGAGTACATCCTTCCAGATCATCACACCTTCAGAAATCCCCCCCACCATACCAATCGGCCCCTACCTTCTAAAAGCACATGAAATTCATAAGTAATCCACAAATACAAACACATGAGGCTTCTGGGGGATACTCCAGATCCAAACCATAACAGTTCATTACTTAAGGGAGAATGTCCCCATTGGTGAAGAATATGCTATCACTCTAGGCCAGGGGACCCAATCTCTAGGCTGTGGGCTGGTATTAGTGCGTGGCCTTGGAAGGATCAGGCTTCTAGGGAACAGATGAGCAGTGAACAGGTAAACTGTAAGCTGAGCTCCGCTTACCGTCAGTGTGCTCCTATTAGGTTCTAATGACTCTGCTGATGGACAGGAGGCAGAGCTTTACTCCCTGCTCCCCTCCTGCTGCTGCTCCGCATTTCAAAGCTATGCTCCAACAACCTCCTGCATAACGAGTACCATTCCCACCCCCACCTCACCCTCACATCCTTGGGAAAACTGTCTTCACCTAAACTGGTCCCTGGTTTCAAAAAGCCTGGGGACCACTGCTCTAGGCAAAGTGTCTATCCTAACTTGTCTGTTTGTTGGACAATAACTGTGTCTGTCTTCTTTAAGTCTTTCTTTTAAATTCATATTTGATTACGGCAGGAATGTTTCTAATTCTTACACTGAATTTTCAATTCCTAAAACCACTTGCCATGTCCTATTAAAAAGAAGGCATGATTAATATAATTTCTCTAAAAGCTTGGGCTATTATCCAAGTAGTTTTAAATTTCCCATTCTACATAAATACTCATCACTACAAATAAATAAATGCACCCCTCAGTATCTTCTCATACATGCTATGCATACGTTAAAGTATATTTGGCAGGAAAGCAACATAACTCCTACTATTTTCCCTTAGGGCTTCAATAGTAAACATTTTCCACTATCAAAATTCACAGTCACAAATGAAATTCAGCAGTGACTAAATCCTCATTTCACAGCTGATGAAAGCACATCAATGAAATAGGAAGGAAGATAGATCTTTTTTGCAGAGATAATGAATAGTATTTGAAATGTAGGGAATCAAAATGGTAGATCAGGGGCACACGGGATCATTCTAAAACCAGCCACAGTTAAAGTGGATGTGCTGGGGTCATGGGACATGCTGTGCATTGGGAGAAAAGTCCCAGTCCCATCTCTTGTGATCTGCATGGTTTTGGCTTCTGATCAGTAAGACAGAGATGAATGCCTTGCCTCCCGCCTCATAGGACTGTTATAAAGAGCAAATAAGACAAAGCACATAACATGCTCTGAAAGCTGTGTGCTGCTTTATCAAAGGCAGTTCTTTACATCCTTTTAAAAAATCAGTTAGCATGCACATTGCATTAAGGAATGCTGGGACTTTACTCAATTAATCTTTTAGCAGCTTGCAATTGAGTTTCCACCTCTGGACACAATATGTTCTAAAGAAATGTCTCAACTTAGACATTGAGATAATGAGAAGGCAAAGTTCCCAGTAAAGTAAAATAATAATCTACCACATTTCATGCTTGTGACTCCTGCCTCTCTGATTACACTTATATCTTAGATCCACACCCGAAGTTTCCTATACATGGGATGTTTTAAAAATCAAATCATCCTTAGCCAAACTCACAAAAGAAGAAAAGAAAAACCCCTGAAAATTGCAATTGGAAATAAAAATGGTGAAATCAAAATGAATACGGCTGAAATCCAGAGAACTGTAAGAAACTATTTTGAAAACTTATATTGCAATAAATTAGAGAGCCTAGAAGTACATTCCTAAACACATATGAAATATTAAAATTGAACCAAGAAGCTATTAATAATCCTGAATAGACCAATAACCAGTAATGAAACTGAGTCAGTAATAAAGTTTCTATCAATGAAAAAAGCCCAGGACCTGACAGATTCATTGAAGAGTTTGACTAGAATCTCAGGGAAGAGCTAACACCAATACTTCTCAAACTTTCCCATGAAATTAAAACAGAATACTACCAAACTCCATCCTGGAAGCTAGGATTATTCTACTACCAAAATCAGACAAAGATTTAACAAAAAGAAAACTATAGGCTAATTTCTCTAATGAATATATATGCAAAAATCCTTAATAAAATGACAGCAAACAGAATGCAACAAACGAGTAAGAAGATCATACAGCACGACCATGCTGGATTCATTGAGCAAAGACGTTTCAACACATCTAGATCAACTAATATAACGCATCACACACAGAGAAGCAAGTACAAAAAGCACATGATTGTCACAATAGATACCGGAAGAGCGTTTGGCAAAATGAGGCATCCACTCATGATAAAAGAAAAAAGAAAAAAACTCTGATGAAAATAGACATAGGAGGCTGTGGGAAGAAAGGAACCCTCCTGCACTGCTGGTGGGAATGTAAATTCGTATAACCACTTCGGAAAGCAGTATGAAGATCTCTCAAAAGACTAGAAATAAATATCCCCTTTGATCCAGCGACACCCCTCCTGGGAATATATCCAAAAGAGTTCAAAACAACACATAACAGAGATATATGTATACCTATGTTCATAGCAGCACAACTAACAATAGCTAAAATATGGAAGCCACCAAAATACTCATCAACAGACCAATGGATACACAAACTGTGGTATTTATACACAACGGAATACTATGCATCGATAAAGTCCAACAGAGTGGAGGCTTTTGCGGACAATTGGAAGAAACTTGAGAACATCATGCTTAGTGAAGTGAGTCAGAGCAGGTGAAACATCGAATGGTCTCTCTGATATGAGAGTCACAGATCACAACTATCTCATGGAACTTATAATGAAAAACAAAGGGAACCAGGGCGGTAGGGTAGGGAGGGAGGGATGGGTAGGTAAGGGAGGGACAGGTAGGTAAGGGAGGGACAAAAGGAGGTGGGAAAGTCCTTGTCACCTTGACAAGATATGTGCACAGAATGCTCAACTTCATTGTAAACCTTAAATTTTGTGCTTATACATATCAATAAAATGGGGGGGAAAAAAGAAAATAGACATACGAAGAACTTACCTCAAGCTGATAAAAGCTGTTTATGTAACAAACCTACTGCCACCATCATTGTAAATGGGGAAGAACTAAAAGTATTTCCCCCAAAATCAGGAACAAGTTAAGGGTATTTACTCTCATCACTCCTGTTCAATAGGATGTTTGAAATTTTAGTCAGAGCAATCAGGCAAGAGAAAGAAATAAAGTGGATATATAGAGAAAAGGAAGAAGTCAAAATAACCTTATTTGCAGATGATATGATCCTTTATATAAGAGACTCCAGAAACTCCACCAAAAACTCTTAGAACTAATAACTTAATTCAGCCAAGTTGCAAGATACAAAACGCAACAGCATTGCTGTACACCAACTATGAAATCACTGAGAAAGAAATCAGAAAAATAATCCCATTCACAGTAGCCACAAATAAAAATTAAATACCAAGTATTCAACCTAAGGGAATGAAAGATGTTTACAATTAAAATTATCATACTTTGAAAAAAAAGAGATTGAAGAGGACATTAGAAAATGAAAACACATTCCCTATTCATGGGAAGGGAGAATCGAGAGTTTCAAAATGACCACACTACCAAAACTCATATACAGATTCAATGAATTCCAAACAAAATACTGATATTTTACAGAAAACTAGAAAAATAAATTAAAATTAATATGAAACCAGGAGAGACAGAGAAGAGCTAAAGTAGTTTTAAACAAGACAAAAAAAGATGCATCACAATCTCAGAATTGAGTTATGTTACAAAGCAACAGTGAGGAAAAAAACCACAGGTAATCGCCACAAAAAAGACAAGCGGACCAATGGAACAGAGTTAAAGATTCAGAGACAACCTGAGTGCCTTTAGGCATCTGGTGTTCAACAAAAGGACTAAAAACGTGCTGGAGAAGAGATAGCCTCTTCAACAAATGGGGCTGGGAAAGAATGAATTTAGAACCACATCTTTTATTTTATACAAAAATCAAATCAAAATGAATCAAAGAGCCAGATGTCAAAACAGAAACACTGCACGGGCTGGAAGATAAAGTAGGCAAAGTCCCTGAAGACTCAGGCATAGGCAAGGACATCGTCAACAGAATACCTGTTGCACGAGAGATGACACCAAGAATCAACACAAGGAATTACTCAAATCTGAAAGGTTCCGCACACCTAAGGACACATCCAATAGAGTGAAGAAAGAGCAGATGGAATGAGAAAGAAAATTGCCAGTACTCTTCATAGAGGAGAACACTATGAAAACAATTAGACTTCCTAAAATAAAAGACCCAATGAAAAAATCTGCAATCAAAATGAAAACAGAGTTCTCAGAAGAAATACCAGTAGCCAGTATACACATGGGGGGGGGGGGGGGGGAATTCAGCATTTTTAGCCAACAAGAATGGTTATTATCAGAAACTCAGTGGCTATTTTTTGAGTGGAAGGCAACCACAGTCATAACCATTTAGTGTGTTATATCAATCCTAAATAACAGGATTTTTCCTTTGACTCCCAGTTCCCTGGGGCAGGCATCTTATTTCCAATGAAGCATATCACTTACCTGAGTACAAGCACCACTCGCAGCGTGTAGGTGCCACAGAAACATGAACTGATAAGGCAAATGTTCAGAGAAACAATGAGCACCTCGAAGATTAAGTAAATACGCCAAAGATTAGGCAATATTCTTTTATCGACACCTAATTATACATTAAATCTAAAACAAATACATGGAGTATTACTGAGTCATCATTTTGGTAAACGCTACGAACGTGAATGAGTACCATTTTACTGGGTTCTTTTGTGAGGTGTGTGGTTAGACATTAGCAGGCCTGAGCAAGAAGAAGGGGGACCCAAGAGAGCATGCTTAAGTAAGTGAGCAAAAAGGCCTCAGCGTTCATAGTTATAATCCTCTATTAGGCCTCAGACCCGAAGCAATCCCATAGAGCACAAATTTTTAAAAAAATTTTTGAGATAGAGTCTTTTTCTGTAGTCCAGGCTGGTCCTGAACTTACTATGTAGCCGAGGCTGGCCTAGAACTCACAGCAATCCTCCTGCCTCAGCCTCGTAAGTGATTATGGGCGTGGCCACCACACCAGCTTGGGTATCAAACCCAAGGCAATCATTCCAGTCCCTGAGCTCTGGCCGCAGCCCACAATAACATTCTAAGGTGACACGCTGTGCACATCCCTGACTGCCCTACCCAGAGACACAGGGTCTCTAGCTTCAGAACAAGCACACAGCATGATCTACACCCCAATGATACCAGAAAGAGAAATATTCTTCAAAGGCCTTGCTGCCTTGGGCTAGGACCTGGCTTAAATTAAGAACTTATCTCCCCTAAGCTTACTTCCTAAGTTTTTCCATGATTAAGGCTCCTGGGGGGAGCACTGACTATCTGGAAGGACAGCAAGACATTCCGGAATTTCAGTGTAGCATCTAAATTAAAATGTCAATAGGCATATCATTGCCCTGGTTCTCTGAACACCAATACTAAGTCCTGTGTGCATAAAAATGTATCGGAACTTGCACTAGATGCAGACACCTTCGGGGTACTAGCAGTCTTCTCTGTTCACGGCATAAATTCTGCCTATATTTCCATGTGGCCATTTGTGTGTTTTGGCTGAATTCTTTCATCAAGAGTACAAGAGCCCAGTAAAGCAAGGAGCCAGTTCCTCAGAGCATCAGGACCCAGCTTTCTTGGTAACATCCTCCTTCTTGAATCTTCCTCTCTTCTAAAACACTTTATCAACGTTCTTGTTGAAGATTAATACGCTGGTCTTCCAGCCAGGGAAATAAGGGCACGCCCTGTTTTAAAAGTGTCTGGGCTTTGTTTCAACCTGGTGTGGTAAGGCATTATATATACAATCTGCCCCCACGCCCCACCCCACACACACTCCTAGATCCCTAGAAACAGAAGGGATCCAGGCAAAGCCACATAGGAAGCACCAAATTTGGTCAGGAGGCAGGGGAAGTGAAGGGAAGGCCTAGGCAAGAGCCTTCCTGTGGTTTCCAGAAGAGGAAGTGGGCAAGCAGGTTTATAACTAGACAGTTAAAATAATTCTCTCAGATGCAAGGACTGTCTCTAGCTGTCTAGAATTTGGCCCTAGGATGATTAGGGCAGGGAATAGCAGCCTACAGTACCTGAGCTCTGCGTGGGAGTGGTGGGGCTGTGGGCCCTGGATGAGCTGGTTTGCACATGAAAGGCACACTCAAGCATGATTCATTTGCCATCTCTAGGAATTAGCTAGCTCTGGAACAGTCCCTCCAGAGTCATAAGGCCCCGGATGTCAAAGCATCAAAAAAGGAAGACTCAAAGGACATGACTAATAGACACACCAATTATAATTCTCTGAAATTACACGGGAAGTCAGACGTTCAAGTTAAACGTCTCAGGAAGATTTTCCTGAGAATTTGCTAACAATAGAAACTGGAAATAAAACCTATCTACGACTTTTCAATTACTAACCGTAAAAGAGTTCATTCAAGTTGATAATACAGGTAAGTTCCCAAATTTGAGTATGTATTAATTTCACAAGTAACGCTGCTAATTAAGGTTAAGTTCATCTCCACACATTTGAAAATCAAATTAACAGTATAAATCTTTGTTCTTTTTTTTTTCTTAATGTAAAATCTGGAAACGGGCAGTCCCAGGGAACATGACACTCTACTCCTACTCTACTCTAGGACTGCCAGGACCCAGGCTCCTTGGTGGAATTGGCTGAGCTTTCTGAAGATCCTCTTTTGTTCCTCATGTTTCAAGATGGAGGCAACCACCTTCCAGGCAAAGGATGGAGAGGGGAACAAAATTTAAAAAACAACAGAGTCAGAACTAGCTGTCTTTCAAAAATGACACCCAGCGTTATCATGTGGGTGTTTCCATCATATCCACTTGGTCAGAACTTAACCGCATGGTCAGATCTAGATGTGAAGAGTCCTGACAATTATAGTTATTATTTAGCTCAACTAAAAATCTAACGTCCTTAGGTTTGGTTATGGAAGAGAGCAAATGAACCCATCACACGCTCTGTTAAGTATCACTTACTGTTTCTATTATCTTCCCTTTTATGTCACCACCACTATCTTTAAAAGTAGCTGGCCAGACACTTTTCAAGCCAGAAACCTACCATCCTAAGCAACACCTTTTCTGTTATCCTCCATATTCAGACCAAACTTAAGCCTGGCTTATTCTACCAGCTCAATCTGCCTTGAGCAGTTTCATAGAAGAGTTCCCACTGAACCTGCTCCCACATCTACCATTCTCCTTCCCGCTCCCCGCCATCCCTACTGCACCTACGAGCCATTTTCCAAAATGTCCATCTGACCCTAATTCTTCCTCACTAAAGCTCTGCAGGAAAGCCTCCTGGCCTTTGGTATCAAGTCCAGACACATGGTGTGGCTTACACGGCCCATCATGGTGCCTGCCTGCTGTTTCTCTCCCCTTGACCCCACTCCTACGTACGCACATCCTTACTACCACTGCTGTGCAGGATCTGAGTCCCACCACACAGTGCATTAAATCCACACATGGGTACATGCTGTCTTGTCTGTATGCTCCCCTCTGATATTTTCAAGGCTCAAGACTCCTATAGTCCTTCAAAACCCAAGTGTAGGAAGAATCCACTTCAGGAAGTATTTCTTGACCCTCATTTCGGGTAGCGGGCAGGAATTGCTTTCTTGGTGCCCACCCCTCAGCTTTGTCCACCCCACCTGCTTCCAAACACAGCAATGATTTACACAATTCTGTCATAACTGGTTCCAAGTTTCTCCAAGACAAGAACCACATCTGTCATGGTAGGGATCTGAACTGTCCCTAAAAGCCTCATTGTACCCAGGAATACTATGTAGTGTTGGGAGGTGGAGCCTGGCTGAAAGGCGCCAATGCTTGGGGCTTATGTGTGCTGGTTCCACCCTTCCTCCCAGACTGGTCTCTGTTATGCCACGCTGTAAGGATCTCTGTCTCTGGAGCACAGGCTCCGGCTCTGGCTCTATCTGTGTCCCAATTATGTGATTCCACCACTTTCCAGTCATCCATTTGTGAATGGACTGTGACTTTATGAAACTATAAGCTAAAATAAACCTTCCCTTCCCAAAGTTGCAGAGGATGTCAGGCACTGAATCATAGCAAAGAAAAAGTAACTAATACGACATCTAACTCATAAAACTAGTACGAAGAGTATCTCCCAGGGAACAAGTGCTCTGCACATGTTCACCAAACAAGCAAATCCCCACAAGGCACATGCCTGGAATCCCAGCACCATGGAAGGCTGATGCAGAAGGATCCCAAGGACTCAACCTGGGAAACTTAAGCAAGTTGGTGAGATCCTGTCTTAAAATTAAAAAAAAAATTAAAAGGTCTGGGGACGGACACAGCTCAGTGGGAAGGTCCTAGGTCCATTCCGCAGTACTGCCTCTGGGTGATGGACTGGGGGTAGCTGCCCTCGGAGCCCCGACGCACATCAGCACGCCTGTACTTGCTGTCTCTCTGCCCTTGAATAGCAGTTAGCAGGAGCCATGGCCAGAATTTCAATCAAAAGCTGGGTGCTAGGCTCCTTGGTCAGGAGCCTGACCCCAGGGACAGCTCTTGGGAGCACATCCATGCACTTGTGAGCGCTCGTCTGTGAAACAAGGAAGTCAAATGTCAACGTTTCACATCAAATGTCTCAAAGCCAAATTATGACCCACGTCTCTGTTTTTTTTTACAGTATTTGAGGGTGACTTGACTCTAAATTGTACCACTGTGAAGATACCATCACATCAAAATCTTCACAAACCTGTTGTGAAGGTTCAGCCCCCAGGCAAATTCTGCACGCCCTAGACCCTGGTCCTCAGAGCAACTTAGCACTGTCTCATTACATACCGTGACAGTGGTACTGTGTACATATCGACAGACTTTTAAATTTATTTAGGTGCTGGAGATGGAACTCAGGGTCTGGTGCATGCTTAACTATGTGCTCTACCACTGGACATCCCCAGCCACAGGAGTGTTTAGGGCAAGGTGATTTAAAGTCACTTCCATGGTAGTTAAGACACTGGAAGCTTTTGATGGCAGATAGGTAATATAAGCACTGGAGTGAAAGGGGGGCCAGAAGCTCTATTTTGTAGTGAGACCATCACATGTAGCCATTCCCATGGGGACTGGCTCCCAAGTCTACTACTGATCTTTTGAAGTTCTGGATCAGAACAGTGACTCCACATCCTGCTCTGTCATTGGCCAGCTTTGCAATAGTAGATATTACTTATCTGTTTTTATACCTTTTTTAAGTAAACTAAGAATAGTACACACCAGAGTGACTTGATCATGAAATTAAGTTAAATATTCTAGGTAAAGAGCCCAGCACAGAGACGGATTTGAATTAAGTGTGCTGTAAATGTCACTGTTAATTTTATTATGATTAAGAATAGAGCCAGACTGCTTGGGATTGGATCCTGAGTTTACCATTCCTTAGCTGTGTGTCATTTTATCAGCAAACCAGAGACAATGTTAGGTTATTTTGAGGAATAAGTGAGGCACGGTGTGTCAAGTTCTTAAAGTAGTGCTTGGCACCTTAAAAGCCAGCCTCCAGACAGGTGCTTTTTCCAGTGGTGACTTTGAACATGTTACGCAGGATCTGGGTTGGAAGGCTGATGGCAGTAATTAGGGTTAGAGTTAATGCCATAGCACTGGTGAGTAGCAGCAACATTACTTTTTCCAATTAGAAGCAGCTTGCATACATTGCATGCTTCCTTTATGCTGGCACAAAGCGAAAACGTAAGCTTTTCCTCACCTGTCTCCTTCTCTGCCCCCTATATAAAGCTCACGTGATCCTCACCAAAAGACAGATGCTGAGCCTACTGAAGGGTGGGTCATGTCCTCTTGTGTACCAGGATTTATCTATCCTGTGGCACAATGCCTCGCACACAAGAGGTGCTCAATAAATATTTATGATATGCATGAAATATAACAGGGCTGCCATGTTGCACAACCTGAGAGTATTTGTGATGGGCATGCTGTTCCTAGATGATTCTTCCAAGCTGTAGCAGCACTTTTGCAAGCTCCCCATGGCGGGGCCACACAGTGGTCCATCCTAGTGCCTGAGTATAAGTCGTTTCAGGATTCTAAGTGCTGCGTGGCTCACCAACCTGTAACTGTGTTTTAATTATGTCATAAGAAGTTGCTGGTCTTAGAATAATCCCAAATGGTCAGAAAATTTAACTACTCATATTGCATTTATATGTTGGTCATTCACTTAAAATCAATGATTATTTAAAAATTAAACTGATACATAAAAATGATTGTGCCAATTAACAGGTTGCCATGTGATGTTTTGATAAATACACATAATATTTCAATAAGTTTAGATACATCCTTCTCCTCAAATGTATATAATTTATTGTAAAATATTCAAAATTTTTCAAATATGCAGTACATTATTGTTGTACAGTTACCTTACTGTGCAATAGAACCCTAGAACTTCTGGCTTCTATCTAATTGCAACTTAGAACCCATTAACCAACCTTTTCCCCTTCCCCCCCATCCCTTCTCACCCCAGCCCCTCGCCAGCCACATTACACTCCCAACTTCGATGAGACCCACTTTCTTTAGACTCACATATGAGGAAGATCATGTGATACTTGTCTTTCTGGGCCTAGATTTCTTCATTAAAATAATTACCTCCAACTCCATCCACACTGTCACAGATGCCAGGATTTCATTCTTTTTAATGGGTAAAAAGTATCCTGTTGTCTATACGTATCACAGTTTTATCCTTAGGATGTTCCCATATCTTGACTACTGCAGAAAGTTCTACACATAGTAGGCATGCAGAAAGTATGTATTGTCCAATGAAGTTGTCCTTTAGATAGTTCCAAGGTTTTTTATACCATGGGCAATGATGAGATGGAGGAAAGTAGTGCCTTTTTTTTGTAGAATAGAAGTAGCATAGGAAAAAAAAAAAAGAAGAAAGCTACGAGAAGATGAATAACTGTAACCCCAGAGAGTTCTGATGCAGGCCAGTTTTAGGAACTCATTGATAAGAAAGTTGAAGATGCACAATTGCATGCTTCAGTGCCTGAAATCTCTTATGAAGTTTGCATCAGCTTCCTGGGGTAACATACCCAAGTCTGAAGAACTTGGATTTAAACACATTAGTCAGAATTGGAGTTTTTGGGGTTTTGTTTTGTTTTTAATGGAGAAAAAGTGTGTTGGCATTAGGAAGAGCCAGGAAAAACGTTTCTTTAGATTGCAATCACTCCAGCCTTGAGGCTTTCCAGATCACAATCAACATAAAAAAAACTGGAAGATAAATGCATGTTTAACTCAATTCCATGGGAGAAAAAATCGGAAAGCAGCTATGCGAATGGGTATGGTTATCTCAACCTTGTATCAAGCATCAAGAGAGCCAACAACACTGAAAATATATGGAAATTACATTAACTCTTAGAGTGAAGGTACCTATATATGGGGACATGCACAGAGATTAGGACCCTCTGACTCATTCACACATTCGGGTATCTGAGGAAGAGACGGGCACAGTGTTGGATGTTGGGATATAGCACCAAGAAATTATGCTCAAACACCTCAGCTTCCTGAAGCTGAGACTGGAAGCCAAGGTTGCCGCTGTTCCAGGCATTGCACTCAAATTTATTTTCAAAAAGTTCTATTTTAGAAACAAAAGGAAACTTCATGATTTGGATTGAGGATAAAGAATTAAGAAGAAAGCCAAAAAATCTACTATTTTTGGTTTTTCTTGTCAAATACTACTTTTCAAGGTAAACTATCCACAAAAATTACATAGTGAAGGGCTTCCAATGATTCCAGATCCAGGGCCTGGAAGCTATGAGGACAAGTGAATTTGATTTCCAGTTTTTAATGGATACAGATAAATCCTGATCAGCTGTTCACATCTGAGTTTCACAGCCCAAGTTGGTCATGCTGAGCCATTCTGATCTCCAGCCACATACATCACAGCATCCTAACAAACCAGTTCACACTGGACTTTCAAAAACTCCATGATTTCTCTTCCTTCCCCCCCCCCACCCCCCCGCCTCTCTCGCACACACACACACACCCAGAGCTTAGGAAGACTGAAAAACTTGATGGCGTGTTTTCCATAGTGCTTCAGCTCAAGGTCATAACTTCAAAATACAGGTTGACTCAGAAAAACAGTAGCCAAGTGGAACTATAGCTTGCAAAGACAGCATAACATAAGACCTGATCTGCAGGTACCAGTCGTGTCGTGTCCCCCCCCCC